>VZSE01005858.1:83618-170956 GCA_013398275.1 Promerops cafer | reverse complement strand
TTTTTTTTTTTTAAAGAAATCTCCTTCCACCCCTTTCTAAAGGTGTGTGTGCAGTACACATGAGGACTGGACTAAATATCTCTGCCTTGTGATTGCTTGGATGTGTGCAAAATGTTGCACTAATTGAGCCTAGGTCGGTTAAAGCTGAAGAGAGGTGTTTTATGTGCTGTGTGCTGTATAAGGGGAAGGCAGCTAGGGGGGAAAAAAAAAATCCAGACACCCCTCCCCTCCTTGTTGCGTTTAAAAAGAAACAAATAATAAAAACAACCAAAAGTAAAGCCCAAACCAAAACTGGATGGAACCTTGAGACCCTCATTACGAGTACAGATGCTCACAGGACTTTAGACAAAAACAATAGCTCCAGCCCTGTATTGTGATTACCCCTGTATTTTTGTGTGTCTGTTTAAATTTATCCATTAGAAAATAGCTGTGAAACAGCAAAGGAGGCTCCCTCGGAGAGCTGGCTCGCTGCCACATGAGGCATATTTTGTAGCCCTAAGGGCAGAAACCCCTTATATCCAACTTCTGCTCCTCATATTAAAAAGGCGTAAACAAGGCAGCAGGTTACCTCTTATGACTCTAATTCGTTGGGACAGAGATTAATCAGAAGCTGATATTTGCTTGAAGGTGTTTCGTTTTTGTTTGATGATTAATAGTACCACTGGCTGACAGGGAATGGGAAACTGTTACTTTCCGTGATGGTTACTGAGAGTTCAGGATTGGAGGAGAAACTGCTACTTTTCACTGAGAGCACTTAAATGCTTAACAGAGGCTGCCCCTGATGTACAGACAGGATATTGGTTCTGTAAAACACAATTTGGAAAGATTTTTCTGGATGACAGGGTGGGTTGGTTTGGGGTTGTTTTTTTTTTATGTTGGGTTTGTTTTTTTTTTCCCTCCAGAAAGATATATGGTGTAATATTATGTGAAAGTTCAAGCGCTGAATGTTCTGTGATGTTCTCTGTTTTTTACTTCATTGGATGGGATTGCTTACTATATTTTATATAAAGAACATTTAAGGATCTATAACTGACTATAAAGATATGTCATGTATTCAGATGTCGAAACTAAAGTAAGTTACAGGGGATATATTTCTTTGGTCACTGTCATGTAAGCAAATACAATTAATAGAATGACAAATGCTTTTGGAAATTTGAGGCTTCTAATGCTTATGTTTAAATTCGTGCAATGTAACATCTTCCTTTAAAGTAGAAAGTGTAAGAAGTGTGTAGATAATGCAATTAGTCACATTGAAAAATAAATAAATTCATTTATATTTGTAGAAACATAACTGTCATGTATTTACACTGGCTTTTTCCAGTTTTACCGTAATAAAAATATTTTGCACATATTTATGCATGACTTCTGCTCTGACATGTTGAAATACTTTTGGCAGCATAACAGGGTCAATAATTCATGCGTCTAAAAACTAGTTGAGGTATTTCCATGATAGATTATGATGACTTTTCTAAAATAGTTATGATCATTATTCTACATTTTAAGAAGACTCAGCCTGCTTATTTTTTCATTATTTAATTTAAAAGGAAGCCATTAAAAACAAGAGAGATTGAAACTTTATTCTCCACCCCTCTATTTATTTCCATCCCTCCTTATATTTAAATGAAGTGTTTTCTTGAAATTGTGTGCAACTCCCAGTAAGCAAAATATTTTGATACTGCTAAAGCACTGAAATAAAGTAACTAGGCTAGCAGTTTCTAGAATGATCCTTTTGTCCTTTCTTTTAATATTGCAGGTGTGTTGTGTGAGTAATTTTGTATAGATAGTTGCTGAGTGAAGAGCTAATCCTGCTCACCTAGTCTTATCTTGAAGTCTGAGAAAGTGCATTCCTCAAACTTTCTATTTAGCACCCAGATTTCATCCACAAAGCACCTGTTGTCTGAGTAGTATGGTAATTAACATACATACATTTCATTTGCAGCATTCTGAGGTTGTAGGAGTTCATATATATCAAACAGCCTTGGGACCTTAAAAAGGAATAAAGGAGCCAATCTTGAAAGAGGATCCTTCTACCTCTGCAGTATATGGGCAGAGTAGGATTTGGGTTGGTGGAATTGGTTTTGGCTTGGTGCTTCTATAGTTATGCCATGACTAATGTTGAAAGCATATTTTAGAAAGCCATACTTAGTGTCAAAGACAATTGTCCTTTTGTGCTTTTGAGCTGAATAAAAATTTTGCCTACAAATTGCAGCTTTGTTTCTACAAGAGATGATATCATTGTATTCCTTATATAGAATTGGATGTAGTCATACTGCCCTAGCTCCTGAAAGTAATGAGTGTCTAGACTGAAATGACATCTTCTATTTTTCTTTACATCTGTTTTGGTATTCAGGACAGTATAGGGATTTAAGATACCTTTATAAAGGGTTGTAAACTGAAATCTTTGGAAAGCAGTTTTTCTTTGCTTCCTCCATAACTAGCTATTATTATCAGTATTTACTTGCAAATGAAAAAGAACAGGTGAACTGAAATGAGAAACTGCATAACATCCAGTGTGCTGACTCATGAATACGTGGTTTTAGCTGCTGTAGTGGCCTGAACTGGCAAAAGAAGACTATCTTCTTACATTTTTCAACATGGGAGATAGAACTAGAGTGGCCTGTGGAGTCATGAAGTCTGTTTGCTATGATGTTAGGCTGATCTTCTTATTTTGTTCAGATTCAAAAAGCTCTGGTTAAAATTCAGCTGGGGTATCACTCTCACTGCACATCTTGAAGGCAGTGCAGAGCTTCGCTTTTCATGGTTTTAGAAACACAATTTCTGTCCTAAATTTATTTTCAGACAGTTTATTCTCCTTTTTTTTTTTTTTTTTTTTTACCACTGCTGACGTTAAACAGTAAGGCTCCTTCTCCATGTCTTTGCTCTTCAGAGTATTTTTAGAGAGCAATTGCAGCTCTTTTTCCCTCATGATTTCTGGGCTTAACTGGGAGAGGTTCCCAAAAGTGTGGCTGGTGCTGGGAGGGGATGTTGAGACTGGCTCTGCCCAAAATTATGCTGCAACAGAAACAGGGAAGCTGCATTCGAATCCTCTTCTGCCCAAACTGGTATGTTGTGCTTTCAGCTGAAAATATGGCAGGGTGATTTCTGGCTCTCACATCAGCCCAAACATTTCCACCTGAAGCCACACACAAAGTTGCTTCATGTGGACCTTCCTTCACCCTGCCTAACCAACCTGAATTTCTTTGGTTATAGTGCAACAGGAAAGAACTCTTGAATTTCTTCTGCAACATTCTGGTTTTTAAACTCTCAAGAGTTTTCTACATATTGTCTTAGTATTTTGTATTCATACCAGGGAAAGGAATGTGAACAGGTTTGAAGCGATGCTGCATCACAGACTATCTTCTATGAGGAATAAATGTGAAAGTTGGCTACAATGTTCTTTAAAAATTTTACCTTATTAGAGTCTTTGAAGGTTGTTTATATCTTAGCTGTCTATTCTTCTAAAGCATTGTTTTATGGCAGTTTGTTTCTCTTTTATAGTGTAATTTTTCCTATTTTCTTCCTTCCCTTCATTTTGGGTTTTAAAAGATAAAAAGATAAAAAAGCTTAATAGTGTTTAAAGTGTAGGATTACAAAGACTGGTAGGTCTGCCCTCAGAAGAATGTTTTAACTTCCTTTGGTCTTAGAGGACGTGGTGCTCTGTCAAATTCTGAAGCCAAATCCTGTATGTTTTAACTACTTACAGAATATATGAACAGAAGGCTAAAGTTGATTATTTCCTGATGAAAAATTATGTAATCTGTGACACTGTCTACATAGTTATCCAATTTGTAGCTCCCTTAAACTGAGATCCAGACTGACAGAAGGAAACAAAATGCTGCTTTTAAGTGGTATGAAGATTAAAATGCAACATTTTGACCTTTGTGAAGGTACCAATCCTATTTTATGATCTTTAAACAATTACAGGAGTAAAATAGCTTGAAGATTATTGTTTTGCACATACCCACATAAGAATAATTTGTACCTTTTTCCCCCATCTTTTTTTCTATTTCAAAATGACACTCTAATCTCTGTAATGTACTTAATCTTTCAAAAGCATTTATACTGTACCTTTGGCAGTATTTTCTGAGAAAGTTTGTTTTTGCACAATGAAGTGTGATTTTTCATCTCAATGAATCATCTGCTAACAATTTAAAAAAATAATCAAGTAGACATTCAAATTACTAAGTAAATTTCAGGTTGTTTAGTGTGAATAAAATTAACATGTTTTTATCATTGTATTCTGGAAGAAAAATATAGATATGTAGATGAATAGAGAGAATCATAGAGAGATTTTTTTAAGATGTTTTGATGTGACAGAGAATTAACGAAAATCCTATGTTGGTTATCCTTCAGGGCTTAACCAATACTTTTGTTTAATAACTAAGAGTTTAATTTTCTTGGTTTTGGATTTATACAGACCTATATTATCTGCTGCCTGTTGGCAAAAGCTGCAGAGTTAATAAGTTGCCTCTCTGGTACATCACTGTGTGTCTCCTGGCTCCTTGCATTCTGGCTGGCCTGCCAGGATCTCAGGGCTCAACCATTATGCCACTGCATTTCCATCTCAGCAACAGAGTTGTTTTATTTCCTCTGAAGCAGTTCCTTCATCGTAACCGTAGTAAGCAGAATAATTTCTATTCTGACTTGACTGGCAGAGGTTTGAAAAAGCAGAGGTGGATTTCTTATCAGTGATGACAAACAGTGGGTATGATCATGGTGGAATATCAATGACACTCCCCAGACTCTTTGTTTTTCCTTTGCACACTCACAAGTCTTTCTCCTAAAATACCCAAAGGTCTGATTAAATTTGGTTTACACTGGTGGTCCTTCCCAGGTGGCCTTCTCCTGGTGTCAGTGATTATTGCCTCTACTGATGTGCAGTCCTGAGCAACCAAGTCAATGTGGAGCTCTGGAAACAGCTCATCCTTTCTATGGTTAATTTTATGGTCCTCTGAGAACAGCTTGCAGTCCTTTGGACAGGCAATAGCTTATAAAAGGCAGTACAGGCCATTATTATTATTATTATTTAAAGAACAAGAGACCATAAAGAATAAAATGATAACTCTTGGACCTTGGTGATTATTGAATAACCTGGTTGAAAGTCAGGTCCCTGTCTTTCCACTGTGCCCCATACCAACAGCATTATCTCAGCCTGTTCAGTCACATTGTTTGCCTTCTTCAAGGTCCTCCCTTGAGCCAGTCATGTGCTTTGTGGTGTTCAGGGTCAACAAAAAGGGGATATCTTGGCACAAATCAAATACTAATGAGATTCTTAATCTGACTGAAACGAGGCTAAATTTGCTCTGTAGGAAAGCATCACATCAGTACAGTTCATTCAATAAAAAGGTATCACTGTTTCTGCTCATAGTTTTGCATAGAAGGTGAACAGGACCCATTGTCAAAGAGATATGACACATCTTGTTAAATCAGGGGAACTTGCAACTTGTAGGAGGCACAGCACGTGTATACCTTGCATGCAGTATTTTTAGGCTGACTGAAGAATTGGAGTTTCTGTCTCAAAGAGTTATATTTGCATGGTGTTGACAATGCTAGTTTTCCTTTCTGTTTTGTGTTATAATGGAGTGCAAAAGCATTAAAATGTTTGCACTATCCTAGACATGTTCTTTTTTAGAACCAGACAAATGAAAGTAACAAAGATACCCTTATGAATTTTTGCACACCAGGCCTGTGCCCTAGGCTTACTGCATGCTAGCAGCTCTTCTTGTGGGCACAGAGTTACAGTAATAACTCACTGACTTTTTGCAATGAAACATTGTGCTTTTAGTAATTGCAGCAACATGCTTCTGAGCTTGATCTATAATGCAAGTTACTGTTTTTTAAGAAAAAAGTCATTCTATCTAGTTACAATATTTTATCAAATGATCCTTCACACAATAAATATTAGAAGTAATATAAGATTTAAAAATGTGCTGTGCAAACTGTCATGCAGTGTCTATGAAACAGGCCCCCTGAAGGTATAATTAAAACAAAACTTCCTCTTTGGGTACCTTCAAAAGGTATTAATGCTACTGTGTTCTGAGTAGGACACACACATACACACACACACAATCAGTGCTACCCATTTCTCATCTTGTTTTGGCCTCTGATTTCACAGGATAAAACCCAACACTTGAGGTATTGCACAGTAGGTGAGTTTTCTAATGTGCTCTCTACTGCATAAATTCACATCCACTTTGTTTTCTTTTTCCCAAACTGAAGAAGAAGGATGCAATTAAGTTTTCCTCCTGCCTATACAACTTCCAGTTAAATGGGAGTTCTTTAAATGATACAGTTACAAGATTGGCTCTGGAGAGGTTACCATCTTCTACTTGGGCATTTGTAAGTTGTAGACAATTAATGTACATTATAAATAATGAAAAGAGAAACTGCATTTATGCCACTTTTGTTTTATGGGGGTAGTTTATCAGGACATTGATGCTACTTTTTTTGTTTATTATTTAATGAGAAAATCATACTGGATAACCATTTGTCAGCATGTGCCCTGTTCCAGTAGGTGCTGTAGAAATAGGAAGGTGCAGAATTAGGCCCTGGTGCTATTAAAATCAGTGATACATATGCTGGTCAAAATTTCCTGTCAAAGCATTTTTTTTTTATTCCTGTAGATTTTTGATGCAGTGGTTCACACAAAAGGCTCTATTCATCTCACTTAACCTTGCTGTTTAAAAAATAGGTTTTTAGAACTAAGCTAGTCATCATTTTAGCCATCTAAAAGTTAGTCATTGAAGTCTAACACAGTTGCTCAAGGCTTTGTAGTCAAGGGAGATAAATATTCTCTTCCTGCAGAGAATTACAGATTACATCCCAACAGAGGCATCTATGGACAGCTGAGATGAACAACCTTCCTAAAACACCTCTCTCTTTGCACTGATGAGAGACAACCAAGATAGCCCATTTAAAATAGATTCCTAACTTTTTGATGGATGAAGTTAAAGGAGATGAATTGCATGCTCCCCAACCCTCCACTTCTTCAAATCTTAATTTTGCAATGAAATATTTGGTAAAAAAATGGTTTTTGGCCACTAGAATCTTCACGGCTTTAAGTTTTTACTTGAATTTATTTTCAACTTCTCCAGCAATTCTTTTCACAGGCATACAAATGTGTTTCTAAATATTTTGAATCAATTCCAGGCTATGACAAAATTCCTAGGGATATCTGATGCGGCCAAGATTTCACATCTTTTTTGTACTGCTTCACCCAGTTTTCTGTCTTTTTATAATGTGATCCAACAACACTTGATCCTTCAATGAGTTCTCCTTACAAAGTCCTATTCTAAAACCCAGGTTCTTAAGTCTTTGGGTACAATCATGCACCTCATTTGAAAACCTTTAAAAATTATTGAAACAAAAGAATGATGTGGGTGGCAATGGAATCAGCTAATTTTCCTGCATATATGAATCATATATGAAACATGTACGATATACATGTATATACTTGCAGTTAAAAAAAAATCATTAGTACATTAACAGCAGAAGATCTGAATTTGAAAGTTCTAGATGTCTCTGAAGTTGGATTTTGAATCTATAAAAGGCTTTTTAGTTTGTGAGTGGAGGTCATTCAGGCAATGTAGGG
This sequence comes from Promerops cafer, assembly GCA_013398275.1. NCBI lineage: Eukaryota > Metazoa > Chordata > Aves > Passeriformes > Nectariniidae > Promerops > Promerops cafer. The sequence goes on along the minus strand of VZSE01005858.1, from coordinate 163,365 downwards.
GAAATATTTTGCTCCTGATAGCATGCTTGTGATATCTTCTTGTGTGTGCTTGTTGTTAAATACTCCAGTAAAACCTGTACTTTTGAATACCAGATAGATTTTAGTTTTCCCTGTCTCAGGTAATTTTTTAGAGAAGACTGGAATTTTATAAGGATCTTAATGTCTGTGAAATTAGCTCTTTGATACCGTTAACTTCAATGCCTTGCTTCAGATCTGTCCCAAGTCACACTGTGTGTAGCAGGATGCCAAACAACGGCCAATTCATGACACTACACAGTATGTTGTGATATCATCCTCTTTTTCCACAAATTATGAATTCAGCTATTTCATTCAATATATGTTTGGGCTTTCTGTAAGATTTTCTACAGGTACTGAAATACATGAAAGTAGTGTACATGTTCCCACTGTGGGTTTTGTCTCATTCTTGGCCTGGCACTAGCTGGATGCCTGTGCAGACATCATTAAACTGCTCACACAGGCCATGTTTTTCACTGACAGCATAGTAGAAACCAAACTGAAGCTGAATCCAAATTAGAAATGAACCATTTGCTATTGCAGGAGTAAGCACAAAACTCAGCGTAGTGAGAGTTAATTGCCCAAATACCACAGCATTACTACCATGATAAAATAAGCTGCAGCTGTAAGCTCTAACAGCTATAATATAATGGTTTGCACAGACTGAGAAATCTTACGGACTTGTCAGAATTGAGAAGGGAAGTTAAAAAGTTGGAGTTCTCAGCACTTTGAAATAACTGCCTCAAGTAAGAGCAGTAATATTCTCTGGGGACCATAAACTGTTAGTTGCAGCTACCATGTCATGTTACACACTTCACCACCTCTTGGTCTTTATTCTTCACATTCTATTTTTATTTCAAACCTAGGTTTTTGTACTGTCCCTCAAAAATGCATTGTCTGAGCAGTGTTCGCATAAAACAGATTTACAAGGCTAAAACCCTTTGCTGACTTCATGAAGTTTTCGCCTCTTTTCCTGCTTTCATTTATGCACCATAACATTTCCTTTTTCACTTTTGCATCTCTGCTCAGAGTTAGGAGCACAGTGTTGTCACGGGAATATAAAGGTCTCGTGGCCATAGATTGTCAGAACACAGATAGGCCCAATAGAATTTCTCAGCGAGTGTAGGGCGTATAAGCCAAACACAAATTCAGTGTCTCTGGTCTCTCTCTGCCTGCTGCTCTGGGTGAGCAGGGACTCTAGGCACCATGACTGGGGATCACAACTTTTGAGACAGGCTTGTGAAAGGTAAGATTACAAGAAAAATAATTGCAGGTCAGTTTAAGGAAATAAACGGGATGCCGCATTTTATTTATTTTTAATTTGATGTACAAGTTAATGTCATATACAGTGTGACATTTCATCCCAGAAATTTAAAAATGCGTTCATAAATTCGTGATACTTGGTCACAAATATTAATGAACATTGTAGATATCATAATCAAAATAGGTCTGGTTACTTTACACTCTCAGATCTTTTAAGATCAAAGTCAACCCAGCTATGGAGACCTGTGTCACACTGATCTACATTGACAGAGGAAAGCATATTTTCAAATGTTGGGTGTGTTCATTTGAATTTCTGGATCTTTTTTATCTTTTATTTATTATTTTTTTTTATTTCAGACTTGTTGGACCTTCCCTCCTGCTCTGGACCTTTCTCCTGGCATCAGCACAGCTCAGAAGGATGAAGGAAAAGGAAGCAGTAGGAGAGGGATGGAAGAGGGGAGAGGAGTAGAAAGAGGAGGAGGGGCAGAAATAAAAATGGAGAAAAAATTTCCAGTGATTCAGCTAAGGCTCCAGACAATGGGGATGTTTTCAATCCCCACTCTTCCTTACCTTCCCCTCTAGCACAGTCTTCTCTCCCTCTACTTTAGCTTTCATCATCACTACAGATATATCACTAATTTCATTTCTTTTTTTAATAAAAGAATGAAACCACAACAATTAAAGTGTTGCAAATAAGAAAATCTTCTCACAAAATATAACATGACAAAATTCATGTAAATGGTTCTTGAAGTAGGATTATTTTCCTCCTAGTAGTCTTATATCTTTGACTATGAATGTTTAATAGTTCAGGAGCAAGACAAAGCTTAGATTTCTTGTTGCTTTTATACCCAACTTGAACCTTTTAAATCAGTTTGCACATGACTCTGTGTTTCAGTTTTATTCATCTGGATCCAAACCCAGACTTTCTACTGGTCTTTATTTACTTCTTTTTTACCTCCCCTTCCTTCAAAGCTTTACTTCCAGGGGACCTTCTTACTCCATATCGTCTTAGAGAGAATATAAATTAAGAACTATTCCTATTCTTTCATTTAGTTTGAATTTTGAAGTGTACTATTCAGCTTTGTAGTTCAAATACTCCCACCAGATTAAAGAATGCTATCTGATATTTTCCTGAGCAGTGTGACTGTCAGAAAAGATGCAGGGACCCCATGACTCAGTCTGCTCTGGCTCTTGGCTTGGTCCCAGTGTTGTCTTTCTTCCCAGTTGGAAGGTAGGCCACTGTGAAGGTGGAGGACTAAAAGGACACTTTGGCTCTTTTCAGTCCTTACAGGTACTTGCTTCCTCTCAGCTGTACCCACCAGGAATCCCTTATATCTCACAAGGTGGCTTTGGGAGTGTTAATAGAAAGGGTAGGTTCAGTAACTGGTCTTCCTAAGAAACTATTTCCTAAATTGAGAGCTTAAATTGGTCCTGTGGCTCCCCTATACCAATCTGCCTGATACAAAGAAGGCAAAGGTTAGCTACTGAGTCGATACAAAACAAGACCCAGTTGAAAACGTGAAGATTTAATTATTTAAATAGAAAATATTAAAAATTCCCAAGTGCTTTTTAGACACTATAATCAATTACAGAATTGAGTGGAGAAAGGTGTTAGATTTCAAAACATTCTGGATGGAATAGTATATATTACAGATGCTGGTGGAACAGGTCCAGAGCAGAACAATCGGGTCCAAAAAGCTGAAATAAATTTTATATCCTAAGAAGACTTTTAGAAAAATATTGAAATATTATAGGTCAAATGCAAACATGCTATTTAATAAGTGAAAAAATAAAAAATTACATAAACCTGCAAGAAAACAATTACTTCTTTCAGGGATTTTATGTTCAGGCATACATTAATTTTTTTTAACTTTTGGGAGAACCTGATTTTAAATTTTCTTAAAAGATGCACTACAAATTGATGCAACTGATTACTTGTTTGATTACTAATGATCCTCATTACTTGGCAGGAAATGTTAAATTTTGTTGCTATTGATGTCTGCCTGATGTATTGTTTTTATGTGCTTAGAATTTGATTATTTGTGCTCAATTTACTTGAGTTGCACATTTGGATAACAAGTTTCTTATATCAATGGGGTACTCAGAGCCTCTGAGCTTGGTATTTCCAGTCTCTGGGCAGTGTCTATGAAAAGTGAGAGCCCTTTGGAACAACTTGGTGAGATACCCAGATCCCCCAGAGGACTGTTCTGAGAGCTGTGACTGTCTCACAGGAGCTCCTCCACACACCAGGACATGCTTGGCAGAGACCATGTCCATCTCCCTGCTAGAACCAGGCAACTACTTGCAACACTTTTGTTTCCTGGGATTTTTTTAAAGTGAGAGAGTTTGTAGAAGACTTTCCTGGGCCTTCAAAAAGTTATAGTGTGAGGAGCAGCTTATTTGTTTAAAGGCAGGTAGCACTGGTGCAGGCAATCATGCCTCTTGGAGATTCAGGCCATGTTTTTCGACCTTAAATGTTATTTAAGGTCAGTTAAGGGAAGCCTGCCTTAACTTTAGGTAACTTCACTGACAGTACAAGAGAAGTTATGCAATTTGAAACTTGTCCTCGACTGCTGTTGAAATGTGATGCAATGTATGCTTCAGAATTTACAATCATTTGCAAAAAGGGGAAAACCTGACTTTCTTGCTCCTTTGAGTAAATATGCTGAAAACACTCGTGCTGGTGAGCTCAGTAAGACTGCCCACACAAGCAAGATGGAGGAGCTGTGCAAACAGATCTGAAGCAAATGTTTTGCAAAACACAGGTGAACTGATGTTCAAAAAACACAGGTGTCTTTCTCACTGACTCAAATCTTTTGCCTATCCTCAGTCCTACCATTCTGTCATCTCTGCCACAAATATTAGATATTTTAACTTTGTAGTTTGCTTTACAGCACTTATCTTCTTCAGTGTGCAACAAAATAATTTCATATTGCAATTACCAGTTCACTTCAAAATGTAACTACTGTATAATCCATAATCATCAATTTCTTTTATAACCAGCTCTTTACTATTATGTTTTACAGCCTTTCAGTGCATCAGTAAAGTATCTTTATAGAAGTACAGTAATAGAGTTGGCACCTTTGATTCTAGGTACTTCCTAAAGAAAACTTCAAAAGCTTTGATCCTTTCCTGAAAGGGTAATGCTACTAACATATGTCTATAAACTGTCTCTTTCAAATCAAATACTTTGTGACTGCTGGAAAGTGATATATGATTTACTTACTGGTATTGGTTTCTTCATGTAACATGTATGTTTTGAAATAAATTGCTTTATTTTTCTGACATTAGACTTCTCCACTGAAATTCAAAGAAAGATTTCCTAATTAGGATACTTGCCTCTCAACTGCTGCTCACACAGAGCAACAAGCAGTTCATTCAACTTTCAGAAATTGAGAAAATAGTGAAAATTTTGAAAGTCAAGAGAATTTTGTCCATCTCTAGTAAATACAGAGTTAAAGGCTTGAGTTCAGCACCTTTGTGAAGGTTTTATTGTGTGTGGAATGTAGGTTACTGCACATGATGGCTTAGACAGTCATCTGTGTAGTAGTAATCAGTGTATGCATTGGCAGTGTATAATTATCAATGTATATTACAACAGTGATCAGTGTATACATCTATGTAATAGTAATCAGTCAATTATAGTAATCAGGGTATACGTTGGCAACCTCTATTTGGCCTGGAAAACAGGATTGGGGTGAAAACAAGGCTGAATGAAGGTTGCCATCATCATCAAGAAGATATTTGACATACAAAAGATACTTTAAGTAAATATACTAAGGTCAAGGCATACCAGCTACTCTTTGAATATATAATGTGTGGCTTTCTGTGTGTGGCTTGTAGCAACTTAGACAAACTGGGAGTCAGGTATTGCTCTCACTGGCAGCAGTGCAACACTTTGAATATTAGTCCACTTGAGTTGTGACATCAGAGAGTTTTTTATCTGAGGACATAATTTCTTAAAGATAAGATATTGTGCACAATATTTTCTGATGAAAGTATCTTTCTCTTTTCCCATGTATTTTGAGTAATGCAGCACATACCATGATATCTAAAAGGTGCTCCTATGTAGCTATACCCATGGATGCTCCTGGTCTTTTAATTAAGCCTACAGCAACTTTGTTATTGAATTCATTGGAAACAAGATCAGCCTTCTGCTTTCAATACAGTAGGGATACAGTAACATTTGTTTCTTAAATGTGGAACAAGGTATTAGTGCAATAGAGTAGATATTCTGGTACCTGTTGAATCAGGGGTTTTGATGACATTAGAAAAATTGTATTTAATATCAAAAGTTCAATGCTGTTTTTCCTATGAAATGATTTGGTATATAGTTTTTCTGGTACACTAAAATTGAAAAAGAGCTGATATAATGGTTCAAAAGCAAAATAGCTCATTCTGTTTCTGCTGGTAGTAAAGAATAAGAAAACATTATTTTCAGAAGAAGCTAGTTGGTATTAGAATACATAGAATACTAGAATAATAATGGAAGAATAAATTAGACTGAAGCTTTTATAGTTAATTTTATAGTTTCTTTTTACTTTATCAATATTAATAAGTTGATGCAGGAATTGATGCCTTGTGCAATTAGACAGATATCAGGACAGATCACATTTTAATACTAATCTATTAAGGATCACATCAACTAACAGCAACTTTATATTCTGTAGAAAAACAAAACCTTAATATATACTGTAGAAAATATGCTTAAAGCAGAAACACATTTTTTTAAAATGAAAATAAAAAAATTGCAGTATATTTGCAAGAAGGTGAAGTAGGAATACATTATTAGATCAATATTGCAGCTCATATCAAACTCCTGAAATAATTTCAGATGATAGGAGCTTATAAGTTCCTAAATTCTGGCATCTCTTAACTTTGTATTCTTTGACTTTGCCAACTTACTTATCTTTTTCCAATATAGTGTTTTTTGAAGGTGGATGTGTACAGTCTATATTTACTCTATTGAGGGAGATTACATGTCTAGACAAATATATTTGAAGTTTCATTATGAAATATGTAATAATGGTAGCATAAAAATACAACTATTTATGAAAATTGTTTTTGGAGTATTGCCTTGTAACTTCTTGTTGAAGCTATGAATCTGAACCATATTTTCTATTTGCACCAATGCATGAGGAAGTATCAAAATAAGATTTTTAATTAGAAGCATGCCTTAATGAACAAAGCACACCTCTCAGGCTTGGTCACATCTGTATCCCAGCAGAAGCTCTGGAAGGAAGTCCTCTGGTTTTTGTGACATTCAGCTTCCCATATATGTTCACATATTTCATTTAGAACAGTAACTTTTCTATAAGCACCTATTATATTAGGCAAACTTCATCCAAGATTTTTAAAACCTTACAAATGCTTATCATTTAAGTAATGATGGGAAAGGAAAACTTTATTGATTTGTGTAGCCAAAGTGCAGAGGACTCCAGCAATGGAAGTGAGATTAACAGCTTATTAAAACTATAGAGGATGAGCTCCAACCTTAAATCCACGTGATTTATGTGCAGATTTCAACCCACCATTAGTGTTCAAGATTCTACAGTAAAGTATGTATTCATTAGTAACAATTATATTTTTTCAAAACAATACACACAATGTAAATATTTAAATTCTTTTCAGTGTGAATTATCTAAAGTATTTTCATGCATTACCCCATGAACTCATTCAGTCAGATCCTATCACCAGCAGTATACTGAAAATATAATCTGTGAAAAGATCCTTATGCATTTTAAAATATTCTTTCTATTAACATTTTTTTGTCTCATTCTTATATAAGACTTCTGTTATACTTGAGGTAGAATATTGTTGTTCTTGTATTCTTTTTGTAAGGCCCCAGGAAATTTTTTATCTTGGAGGGTTTTTTTATGTATCTATCTTCTTCAACACTTTTTAACAAATCTCAACCTAAAAAGGAAAAAAAAAAAAGGGGGGGGGAAAAATGGGTCTTTTTTAATAGAATAATAAGATCATGTTTCAGAGCAGGTGAAGTAGAAAGAGACATCAAAGCCAAGTTAACAAATAGTGAACTTATCATAGTGAAGTCTTCAGGAAACACCATTGTGTAGGCAAAAAATTTAAAAAGACATGCAGCTAGTTTTGATTTTTAAAGTAGCTGACTTTCATGGAAGTAGTTATGTTCCAAGAGTTAAAGAGACTCTATGAGAAGCTGCTGAAGTCATTCCTTCATATACTACATTATATATATATATATATGAAATCCTATATATTACATGACCTTATCTTTTAAGATATATGGTGTCAGATAAGATATACATTTCTGCTTAAGACAGATAAAGTATTTTTTTTTCTTTTAACAAACCCCATGTATTAGAGTTCAATTGAATCATTAAAAATGAAGATAGTTTTTTCACAAGCCAGAATAAAAAAAAAAAAAAAAATTTTCTTTCAGTGAAACCTAATGTTAGTTGATATAAATTAATGGAAAAATATTGCTTGAGCCAGTGTGGCTTCAGTACATAGTTTCATTTGCATATTTAGTCTCAACCTAGCAGATATAAAGCTTGCAAGGTCTGTGGTCTGGTAGGGGGTCATATGGCTTTTGGATTTGGATTTGGTTAAGATCCTCCTTGGTTGTGCAGGTAAGGCCCTGTCAACCTCCAAAATGCACATCTTTTCAAGGTCTCTAATTGTAAGTTTATACTTAATATGATCACATAATTAAATTGAGTCAAATCCTACAATTCACTTGTTTGTCTCAGAATAATAGATATTTTCTGGACAAAAAATTTTCTGTGGAGTTGAAATGCATGTGTTTCATCTTGGTAGAAAATACTCTTTGTAATTTATTCTGCAATATTTTATTGAAAAATGCTATAGTATCAGCTAGTAAAGTGTGATTTCTTGAAAATAAGTATTGATGTTTTCTGTAGTCAGATTCCCAACCAATTACTAATGTCAAATTTAACTGGATACTAATATATTTTGAGAGTCTCAATTCAACTGGCTGCTATAGAAGGACATCTACAATTGCCATTTTTTGGCATCCATAATTATATGACAAGCATAGCCAAAATTTTATCATGTTTAGGGGGTACAGTTAAGAAAACCAACTTATTGCAACATAAATTAAGCTAGAATTCTGTAAATTTCTTTTCCATAAACACTGAGAGGAATGTTGCTATCATCTAAATTTTTGTTGATTTACCCACTTGTGCTTTGCCAAATCCCAACACAAGGCATTTTCCCCATCTTACTATTAAAACTTCTTATAAATTAGGGTATTATGGTTGTGGTGATGTTGTGCATCTAGTGTGATAAAAAGGGTCCTAATCCAAACTAGTAATTTTCAAAAACATTACAAAAAAAAGTTATTTGGAATATTTGGGGATACGTTGGTCCTTTTTTATTTTAGATAATAATCCTAATGGAAATTTGAAAATTTTTATTTTCATATTTATCTAGAAACATAATGATGAGAAGTTTCCTTGTACACAACAGAAGGCAGGAAATGGGAGAGAGCTTTGTCATTCAGTTTCTAGGCTCCATTTCAGCAACACTTTTCCCCAAAGTCTTTTTCTCAGCCNTTTTTTCCCCCCCTTTTTTTTTTTTTTTTTTTTTTTTTTTTTGAGGACGCATTGACAGTGTTGACCTGTGCAATCCCTCTGCCTCCTCCAGCTTCCATGTCTCTAGTGTCTTGTGGAGTTTATATGACTTTCAGAAGTCTCTGGGTGTGCTTAATTACGTCAAACCCGGTGCTGGGCTAGTGTGGTCTCAAAGACTTGGATCTTCTCTTTCCTGTTCGGGACTCTGTAAAATCTTCTGTTTAAACAAGTGCTCCCTAAACCCCTTTCAGATGATCAGCTGATCAGCCTTTTGGGCTGTGGGGACAATTTCTTCAGTGGGACATTACAGCATAAAGAAAGAGTATCCTGTTGCATTGAACTGGAACAAAGGGGATTTGTCAGAAAGAGGAGATTGGCAACACCTGTGTCTCTTACTAAACATATATTAATTCATCTGGTGGAGACTTTCCTATTAGTATCTTTCCCATGATCATTAGAGATCAAGGTGATACTGATTGCACTTTGGAAATAAGCACTAGCTTTACTTACTTTAATATTTGTTTTAAAGCTCAAAATTAAAAAAAAACACCACAAACATTGAAGTGCAGGTAAGGGTTCTTGTATTTCCTTCAGAGAAAGCTGAGAATATGAAAATAATTTTCCTGTTGATGTAAATTGCCTATTTATTATGACCTATTTCTTCTACATACGTGCAATACAGTTAACCTTCTTTGAGTTAAATGAAAAAATCTGGTTAGTTAGACTTTAACCTTTGCTGATGAGAGTATAGTCACATATAGTCACTTGTAGAAACTGCAAAGGTACTGGGCAGTGAAAGGAGCATATATCTGGTGGCAGGACGTGTATTCCCAATAGAAACAGTGGATGCCTAGACCTTCACTAAATTCCCTTCAACTCTCCTTTTTTTCTCTCTGTAAGATTTCAGTTTCACATGCAAACCTCCTTCTGTCCCTCTACATAGCTACTAACATATCTGAAATATTTTCACTGATCCTTTATAATTGTTCAGGTTGGAAAAGATCTGTAATATCTTCAAGTCCAGCTCTTAACCCAACACTACTGTGCTCACTACTAAGCTATATCACCAAGTGCCACATCCACATGTTTTTTGAACACTTAAATAAAATACAAATAATTCCATAAGCAAATAATAAAAGGCAAGGAGTCTACCCAAAGCTAATGTTTATTTGAAGTTAAAGTAAAATTTAAAAAAAAACTGTGGCCTGGACATGGTGACAAATATTTGCAGCTGATATATATTGATAGGTTGTCTCCACTAAATCAATGGAGAATTGTTTACCTGGTTGTACTCTCATAACTTTTTCACAGCAAACGTGATGGGATTTACTCCCTTTCAGCAGTAAATTGTGTAAAATAGGATGATTAGTTCTATACTGGGAAGGTCATTTCAGTCTTATTTCAGAATAACTAATGGACCTTTGAAAATGTTAAAGTAATGCATGTGTGTGGCATATGCAGATTGTGGGAGAAAATGCTATGCACATGAAACCCAAGCACAGAAATTATGAACTTGAAACTATCTTTTCAGTGAAAGCTATTTAGCTCTAGAGCCTCTCCTTTGCATTTTGAGAGGATTTAAAAGAATGCATTATTCATAGTGAAACAACAGTTAGAAAGTCAGTTGTTTCTGATGGAAGGTGGTGGACACAAGCTTGAATATTTTTTAGCCTTTCGTGTTACTACTGCAGAAAAATCTGTCTTGTGCCTTGAGTAGTGTATTGATTATAATCAATCAGACATTTTAAATAGATTAAGGTATGACCTACTTAGCAAAAACTGCATTGACAAAGAGAGTATATTAATGAATCCTAGAAATTTTTGGTGTTAATTAGGCCTGTTGAGGTCTCAAATGGAAAGGATAAATGTGGTATCATTCAATAACCCAATTTTTAGACTATTAGAGATAAAATTATTATTAGAGATAAAATGGAGCATGTTATTAAGTTAAATCTTGAGAAGGGTTAAATAACAGAAGGGTTTAAGTGAAACAGTCATCAGATGTTCAGCTGTCAAAACACCATTTTTCTGACTGTTTTGCTTTGGATCAAGAAGTGTGATTCATTCTGGGAAGTATGCTTTGGAGACCTCATGTCTCAGAGAAGTTAAAGGATCATGCCATTTGAGACACAATTTTAACTCTAGAATCAGATCTTTTGAGAAACAAATATGGGGTCTTTCTCTGTTGATAAAGACAAAAATATCCATGGGTTAAAAACTCATTATTGTAACACTTCTTTTTCTTTTTTGTGTTTTAGAACCGGTACTATATTTTTCATTGGTATGTGTAATGAGCCATAGCTAATATATGGTACTGAAGTTAATATCTCTGAAACTCAGCTTTTCAGTATGAAAGAAAGGGGGCAGGTGCAGAATTAACATCTATTTCCAGATTTTATCCCTTGTATACTTATATTATATTTAAGGTACCTGAGCCTCAGCTATCACCTCATGGATGGAGTATAAGATCATAAAGTAAGCAGATATTGTTTGGCTTTTGACCTTGTGGTGTGGGTATTATATCCCAGAGTATTTCTGCCTCTTTGTTCTAGATATTCTATTTATTTGGCTAGTTGGAAGTACAGATACTCTTGTTGATGTAAGGTATCATAATGAAACTGCAGTTATAAAAGAGGAGCTGTGCAGCAGGAAATGGAAGTAAGACAGTTTCCTTATATCTTGTTAGGGAGTGCCTACACTGCTGGCAGCTCATTCAAGACTGATAAATACGGATCTTTGAGATGACACTGTAATATCTCTGAAAACAATAATACAATGGAAAAATTTGAATTTGATTAACTACAGTGCAGAAGCTTTGTGAGCGTGAATAGGAAAATATAATGGATAAATATTTTCACGTTTTATTCAGCTTCATTTGAATGCATTTCTGAGGCCTGAGGAAGCTGCCCTTACTGAACGACCTAAGACCTTGGAGAGCTGAATCAGAGGGATCGGTCAACTTGCTTCTCACTCTTGTGATTCCTCAGATTAGCAGCTAGGTTAGTGGGTTTTGATTTGTGCTAATGGCTCCTAAAAAGAATCTTTTAGACAGGAATTCTCAAAGCAAAGGACATTCCGATTGTAATTTTTCAGGGTCCTGGCAAGTACCATTAGGTAGAGGATTAAGATAGCTGCTGGTAGTTGCTGTTAATTCTCCCATATTGGCAGGATCCTTAAATGTCTTAAAAGACAGCTTTTCCTGAACTCTCTTCAATGCTAGAAAAAGGCATGTTTGCTGCCAGAATGTGGCTGTTAGTCAGTCTTTGAAAATCTTCGAGCTTTTAATGTATCAAAATGTTACACTGAAAGAATCTGCCTCTGTGTAGTGATTCAAAAATAAACGGTCTACAGTCAGGCTACAGAATAACAATGTTAGTATGGGACTAACAAAACCTGTGGGTGACAGTAATGTGGTATAAACATTCCCTGTTGTTCTTTTACATTTTTATGAAAAGGTGCACAAGAGGTCCTTGTCGTGTGCTTCCAGTGACTATTCCTTAGTTGCCTCACCAATGAAGAGACACCGAGCAGAGGATCCGAGATTTGGATTCACTGATTTTATCATGAGAGATTCTGTAAACAGTGCCTTTAAAGATGATTTGCTGGAGTTTTCAATCAATCTAAAGCTTGAATGCAAACCCCATTCTGTGTTTACAGAATACTCTTAGTTTTCACTGGGGACAGAGTTGGATTTGCAGCTCAGTCTCCATCTATTGACTCTCCTGGTTGTTCTAAAGCTTTTGAACTGTACCTTTCTCTGCCTTGTTTTTGGTTTTTTGTTTTTTTTTTTTTTTTTTTTTTTTTTTTTTTTTTTTTTTTTTTTTTTTTTTTTTTCCCTGTGCCTGAAATGGGAATAAACCTCCAGTAAAGCCCTCATCATCAAAATTCTTGCTCATGATTCATAGAGTGCTCCCCATCATTCCAAGATTTAAAATCAAATGTTTCAATATCTTTACTTTCAACCACTGCCACAAAGTTGTCTACAGATATGTTGAAAAGGTAACTTCCAATATCAGTAAATCTACAATCTATTCTGGATATTTTGCTCAGCCAAAGGTCATTCAAATTGGTAGGAAGAGAAAATAAAGGGCTGGAACATGTGGAATAACTGATTTCTCCACTCTGTGTTTGCTTTTTGGCAAAGCACTTGTAGGTATCAATATTGCCTACTTTTACATTGGTGAACACATGTTCTGAAAGAGAGAGAAAAGAAGCTTTTTCTTCTGGAATAACACATTAACTGGTTGAGACTTGGGGGACCTGAGTGGTTTAAATAAATAGGTAGTGCTCTCTATAAGGATAATATCCTCTTATGCACAGCTAAGAGCTTTTCCTTGGTACAGTGTGACAAAAGAGAGGCTTGGAAATGAATCAAAGGTAGGCTCAGCTCATGCTGGACCTGTATCTGAAGCTGCCTCAGATCAGCCAAAAAGGGAGACTGCTGTCCCCGGGTAAGGATGGTTGGATTGGTCTAGTTAGGAAAAAACACAATGACAAGCAACCAAAATTTTCCTATGTCCATATTTAACCAAAAATACTAAACAATAAGCTTCTTTTTGTCACTGGAAATATTTTATTATGAGATGATGGTTCATCATTGATCTTCTCTGCTGATGGAACAGCTCTCTTGGGAGGTAAATATAATCAATATCTATCTTATCTGTTTGACAAGACAAAAAAGAAAATCAAGAAACAGACTTCAGCTTTTGTTTCAATGATTTAAAGCACATTTTCTAACTTTTTATTTGAAAAATCTGTTTGTAAACCTAGTCTAGAAAAATGTTGTTTTTATAAGCTTCAGGAACGTTTCATTTGGAATGAATGAATTATTCCTTGCCAGCAGACAGCTGTAAATACATAAAATGTTCAAGCTTTTTGAGTCTTGGCTCAAATGCCAGCACAAAATCAATGACAAAAATCAATGTCTTATATGTGCAATACTTTACTTAATCATTTAAAAAAATTATTTCAAGAGCCAGATCCAGAGCAAATTTTCAGAAATAGCTTAGCTCCTATAGAGTTCTGTTGATTTAATCCCATGTTAGGTCTGTCTCACTGTGGAAATTAAATTTAATATAACTGTATCTTTTAATGTATTTATTTATTAGTGCTGAACATCATTGCATTTTACACCACCACAAAAGTGGATTATGTTTGTGGCAAATTCTTTACATACACAGAATCTGTAGTTGTGTCTGACATGAAACAAAATTGCACTTGACATTTATAAGCTCAGGATTGAGTTTTCCATTTCATTTTGTGTCATTTATAGAAGAAGTTCATTGCTTAAATTACACTGATGATTATAACTAGTAATTTGCATGAATGATTAGGATATACTTTGTGAATTAGGGATTCTCAATGAAATTCACAGCAAGTATGAATTTTCAGAAATTTTCTTTCTATGTTGATTTGATATAGATTGTTTAGATTTATCAAAGTAGCATAAGCTACTTAGTATCATGGTTTAAATATTTTGTAAGGCTATATTAGGAAACTACAGAACTACTAGTAGACATCACTGTGTCTCTTTGCCATTGAAATACAGACAATAAGTAGAGTAGACTGTTTAGAAACAGTTGCTTAAACTTAATTTGGTGTGTCTTGTGGTTACCCATCCATACTATTGCAGTACTGGGTTTATTAGGTGGTGCAAATGCTGTGCATTGCAGTGCTGGGTGTGGAATGGACCACAGAGTAAATTTTCTGATATAGGTGAGGAGTAGGACTTTCAGAAATGATAACTGTGTTGCTATTGACTTGATTTGCTGCTGATTGTGCTCATCATCTCTAAAAAAAATCAGGAAATAACTCAAGTGCAAGTTAAAATGTATTACCTTATAAAACCAATTGTGTTTGTATTATTTTGCTAGTATCATTGTACTTTCTCAGTTCCTGACATCATGCATTTGCAAATCTTTGCTTAATACTTTATCAAGGCAATTCCTCTAATTTAATATCAGCCCAATCCTCATGAAAAATATCTATTTAGCTAAGTAGTAATTTTCAGCCAACTAAAAAATGCAGACTACGTCATGTATGCCTTTTTCCTTTTTGGAGTACTGTACATTTTTAAGGTAAGTAACCTGACTTTTGCCATCTCTTTAATTGTTATGCTGTTTCCTCTGCTTAATAACTAATACTTCCTTTAGTTTTCTTTCTATCTGTGATACCTCATTTTTTATACATTGCTATAGCCTGTATTTAATAACTAGATCTATTATTGTACAGAATAAATTAATTAGATCACACAGCAGTTAATACCATTGGGTGAGAAAGCTGGAGTAAGGTAATTTAACCTGCATAAAAAGGAGTCATGGATCATGGCCAGCTGCTGTTTGTGCACAAGTAGTTAATGTGGATTTCCATACTTAAAATATAAAGTTGCTTATGGTGTTTTTTGTCATATTTTTGAGAAAAAAATACTGTTAGTAATATAAGGAAAATTGTGTCTATTCTTCCATTTGCAAAGCTCATTGATTACGTGATGAGACTAATTCCAGGATCAGACATCACATGTTAAGGCATAGACTTTTTGAGATATCTTCTGATTTACTTTCATAATTCTGTAATTAAATTGAGGTAATGAATAATACAATGCATTTTCAGGTTTGTGAAATATTATAGGCAGCTCCTTTAAAATTCAACATTATATGACTAGATTATATTTTATCTGTTATATATTTGTCTATGCTGTTTATTACTCCTTTCTGTCCTTTTGGGATCACACACTTTTGTGCAAGATTGGAAATACAGAATGTTATCAACATTAGTTTTTTCACTTCATAACAGCAACAATACCAGCCAATATCTCATTCAGGAATTTAAGACAACATTAATTAAATTCCACCATCAAAAAAGATGAGTATTTCTCAACAAGGAAAAATTAATTTGTGATTAATAAGCACTGAAACTCTGTTATTCAGAAGTTTAGCATTCATGGTAATGTCTAACTCTGTTATGCCTTTGAACAGCATTACCATGTTACAAAACAAATAAATAGATATACATCATGGACAGGCATTTTGTTGTTATTTATATTTAAAACTTGCAGTATAGTTATAGGGTTTCTTGTTCCATTTGAAGTAATGGAACTTCATTCATTAATGTTATACTTGGATTCATTGTAGGAGAACTAGTTTCTTTATGGTTATCTAATGAAGATTATACGGTGACTGGAAAATATGATTAAAGATGGAGAATATACAGGGGCCACTTTGAGAACTGAGGAAGAACTGTAATACCAGTCATAAGAAAACATTTGCTTCATACCTGGCATTCATTCACAACAGTTGTGTGTGACATTTGTGTAAAAGGTCGTATGGTTATCTTCACACTCCTTGAAGTGTTTCTCTGTGCCAGAGGGCTGTTCAGAAATTCCTTTTGCTGCCAGTAGCCAAGGAGTTATTACCACATTCAGAAACTGCCAGGAAAGCTGGGTCCTGTCCTATTTCCCCTGGCCATTCTTTGTACTACTTGTGAGAAAGGGAAATTGTGTCCCCCACTGCACCAGCTCAGCATCACTGCAGGATCTCTCCACGCTGTGCTCATCACCCCTGCATCCTGCTTTCTGCTGTTGGCATGCTGTGAAGCAGCCACAGAGCTCCAGAGCCTGTCTGCTGGATGTAGGTGAACATTTATTCACAGCTGTAAAATAAGCCTTGTAGAGACAAGTGCTAGACATGACACAGAGAGAGAGAGAAAGAGTAAATCCTCATTCTGGGTTAGTTAAAGGAAAGCTTTTGTTAACATCTGAGAGCCCATGGTTTTGTCTTGGCTACACTGAAATGATCATCCTGCCTGAAGCTGCTTCTTTTCTAGACAGACTTATGCCAGGATCAGTATATGCAGCAAGAGATCCACTGGCCAAATTCATTTTGCTTATGCCAAACTAAAGCAAACAAGAATGGCCATAACCCTTACAAAGCAGAATTTTGGGAACGGCATCATGTCTCAAGATGAATTGCTACAGCTGCCTCGAAATATGTGGCTTTGTAAAGACAGAACATTTCTCACATTAGCTGTACTGAGCTAATAGCCATTCTCTTTACAGCTATAAAGATTTGCATTGTCTTGCTCACATCTGTGTTTTCTGAAGCACAGCATTCTTATGGTCTTCTAAGAACTGGTGCAGTAACACAGCATTGCATTTCAGTAGTTGAGAAAGACGAGTCTCAAGCCTTAGTAGAGTGAAATTCCCTTTACTTTTACATAGAGATTTGACTGATGCATGGAATAACCTGTATTTGATGAAACTGCTCTTCAAGAGGGTGTGGGACAGACTGCACAGTGGATTTTTTGGCCATAAAGTCAAGGCCACTTGATGAAGGCAAGGTAAGGTGACAGATTGAATGGCACAACCAAATCTATTATTACTATTGCTTGTCTGGTTCAGAATACAAGTCCAGTAAAGACAACAAATGCTCTAACTGAATAGCAGAATAGAGTAGTTCTGCCATAATCTCTTTTTTAAGAGGTAAGGGGAAGTGATTTTCCTTCTCCCCAGGAGGTAAGAAGGCCATGTCTGCTAAGGCTGGGTGCAAAAGAGTGAATGTCACCTCTGAGAAAGTAGGCAGGAGTCAAGTAAATTTGCCAAATATGCTCAAATTAGACCTGTCATTTGGCTTTGACTGAACAGATGGAAATAGAGAATGAAGACCATAGCCTTCAAATGTCATTGGGAAAAAATTCAGCTAGAAACAGAAGGCCATCGAGGAAAAGAAGCACCCTAGGCCTCATATTTGTTTAAAATTGGAGGACTGATCAGACAACTATTTCAGGCAGATCTTGTACATGTGTATGTTACTGATGAAAGGTAATTTTCACAGTACAAGTATTTTATGACTAAGAAAAAATTGCCAGTATTTTTTTGTAAGTGACTAAGCTGTGGTCTGGGAAAAGAATCCATGACAGAAGTGGAATATTCCTGTACATCATATTTCATTTTTCTGGAATTAAAATGATGAATTAAAGTAACTAACACTGTAATTTCATTGTTTTGGATTTTTTGACACATTTTCTTCCTGTGAGACTGCACACAAGGTTTGAATTGAGTTCACAGGTAATTAGGTACCTGAAGTTTTGTATATACCCACTCTGAAACATTTGAAACCGTATTTTCATCTTAATATTTTCATTGCAATCAAGTCAGGATAATATCCAGACATGCAGATTGTCAAAAAAAATGCATATTTTTAAATATTAAAATTGCTGTGGAAGCTAATATGCTCATCAAGTACAAGGCTGGAAAAAACATGGGGCATAGTAAAAAGAACAATAAAGAGGACAAGGAATTTGCAAATGCACATCACATATGTGTCAAATTGGGAAGTATTGCTCTGCAGGGAGTTTACATTTGAAACTTTTGTGGAAATGGTCCTGAGATATTTTTTTTATAATAATTTCACTATTGATATTGGTAAATATTGTAAGTGTGCTCGTGAAATTTGTTCATATAGGCAGAATGACATCAATAATACAGAGAAGGAGTGGGGCATCATTTAGGAGATGGTGAATGATGAGTGTGGTAATTGAAAGGCAGTTAAAAATTACGTGAGGGTCACTTATTAACATCTGTTTTCTGCTATAAGATCTCTTCCATTCCTGTATATTTTTTCTTTTATTAATATTGGATAGTCTATATTTTGTTTCATCAGTGGTTAATTGTATATTATTTTTCACACCACATCCATTAGACAAACTGGTTTTTAACACAACCGGAAAATGATGAAATTTTTTTTTCATTAAAAATAACTTCAGAACAGAATTACCTTAAACATGAGAAAAGTATTACTCACTAAACTGTAAACCCCAAAATGCAAATATTTATAATGAAAGCTGAAACATATTTCAGCTTTTATAACACCAGCAGCCAACCTAAAAGGAGTTGAATCATCTAAAACAGATGCTGCCTAGTGATGGAAGATAGATTGGCCTGTGAGCCTGAAAAAACTTTGTCTCTAATTAGTATGCAAATCTCACCTGCTCCAGGGCTCTTCCTCTTTCAAAAACTATGATCTATTTAGTTTTTCTGTGTTTTCTGGTGAATAATCTCACCCAGGAGGTTTCTTTTGCATTCCAATTTTCTTCATACCTGTAATTTTTAAAGTATGCTGTACTCTTCTAGGTCAATATTTTCTTCAAAGCATCAAGAGGAGAAATTTTAGCATTTCAAAAATTAAAAGAAAGCAAGCTGAAACAAATACAGACATTTAATAACAAAAATATTTTTGCTTAATCCTGTAGGGTAAAATTCTCTTTTGCAATGCATGCTTATATATATCTAAAATCCATACAAAAAATTACAAAGAGGACTATAGAAATTGAATATAAATTTCATTCTTCTGGTAACCATTTGACTTGATTAGCAAAAATTTAATAACAGAATGTTAAATAAAATATAAAAATGCCTTTAAAATTCGATCTTAGACTATTAAAAACAGTGATGGTTTTCAACAGAAGTGGGATCCCACTAAGTCAATGTCACTGGCATAAACCACATCAGCATGTTATGAAGTATAGACTTCTAAATATCTGTAAACTTCTGAGACTCAAACCCAATTCCTCTTTGCTTCCCTTCCTTTTTTCCTGATACAATTCCCTGTGTCAGCTTGGAACATAAATGAATCATCTAAACAGCTGGACTTGGTTCAGGATGTGGTAGTTTTGAGGGATACATTCATATCATCCACCTTCAGACAACTCCTTTCAGGACTCTGCTTTCTAAATAAGCAGCCCTTTTTCTGCTCTCTAGATAGGAAAGTTCATTTTCTAGGTTTTAATGGTCAAAATCTTCATAATCTGACACCCTTCCACTATGCAAATAAGTCCCTGGGGCTGGCTGCATGTGCACGTACACACTCGTCTGCACACAGACGCGTGATCAGGACCTGTGATGGCAATTCCTGCACGTTCAGAGGGCTCTCCAAGTGCCATGAAAAACAAGACTGTACATTAAACTCTATATATTTAATAGTGTAAGATCTCTTCTATGAAATGCATGAAGTGATTTAGCCACTCTCGTTCCATATGTGTAATTCCTCCTTGGTGGCCTTGAAATAATGAAAAAGGAAATAGATACACCTGTATTTTATTTTCCAGCCATGTTCAGGTGGCATCCTTGGACAAGTCAAAGTTTTCAAAGGCTCCAGTCAATTCCAAAGGCATCTTTAAAGGCTTGGGCTTTAATCTTCCTAGCCTTTGATTTCCTTGGCTCTGAGATGAAAATGTTACTATGCACATGTCTCTGCAGCCCTTTGGAGACTCTTGGATGAAAGGTCCTGTAAAACTGTAAACCATGGTTTTATTATTTTTTTATTGGCCACTAAAGGGAATTTTGCATGGAATATATAGGCATTTTGAACTGCAGGGGTTTGCAGAGTTTATCAGAATCAAGAAATTTGCCCTGCATATTTATGTAACTAATATGAAATAAAAGCAGCAAACATAAATAATACATGAAAGTATTTAAACTTTTTCCCTACAATTTTCTTATTATTTGATCTGATTTGATGAGCAGCACTATTGAAGCTCTTCTGAGACATGTCTCATTCTCCCAGGAAAGGTGCTTCTCAGTGAAAGGTAACTAGAGGAAAATGGTTTTTGCTTTAGGGAGTTACCTGATTCTAGTTCAGCACTCAGAGGTGGGATCAGCAATCTTGTTTGCTAAAGACAATAAACAGAAGTATATTACAGGTGCAAAACTATAAAATATTTTGAGACAGAAAAGAGTAATATGTCAAGGATATGCTATAAGCCCAAACAATCAAGAAGGAGAAAGTTCTCCATCACCATTTCCAGAACAATCACTATGATTTTGATTTGGGGCATAAGAATGAACAGAAATTGGTGTAAACTTTGTTTTTAAGCAACATATAAGTGTGGAGAAATCAGTCTGTGCTCCTCAGTGGCAGCCAGGTAGATGGCAGGTCCTTGGCAGCTGTAATACACTGGCCTGGGAGAGCATGTCCAGAGCAGTGTGTGCTACCCTGGGGGCTCCTCCTGCTTCTGGTTGCACAAGTCCCTGCTGGGGAAGAGATTTATTTCTCCCATCTCACTATCTTGCTTGCAGGTTAACTCTGTGCAGCCTATTTAAAGGGCCATTTTTCTGCTGTGCTCATCAGAAGACAAAGCCAAATTTGAATCAGAAAGTTCTAGTTCATCAAGTTTTATTTTAAATGCTTGGGTCTCTACCTTCATTCCAAAGCTTTTCTCAGGCATGTTCAATAGCTCTTCAGAGAAAATAAGGCTTTCTCGAGTTCTTATTTCAGTTTAGCTAAGATAAATTTCTTGTCCAACAGATGCTAAAACTAGCATGAATCCCACCCAGCTCAGAAACAGTGCACAACCCAGGCTGAGTATTGGGATTGGAAAAAGTCAAGCTGCAAGCAAATATATTCACATATACTGATACACTTCAACTGAGCTGTCTAAAAATGTTTTGCAAGCTCTGATTTTATCACTGGGGATGGAACTCAAACATTTAATATGAGACAGTGTCAATTTTAGTGGATACATTGAAATTTATGTGAGAATTATGGACTAAATATAATGTCTAGAAGGAGAAATACCTCTTTCAGTAAAATAGAAAAAATGCCTCTGCAATGCTCAAAGAGGTGGAAACTCCCAGTGTCCCACCAGATTCTTGGTGTCAAAATAACTTAATCCTCCAGACTGGCAAGGTACTAATATAAAAATATTTATTTTAATATAGGTTTTTATAAATTCAAAAAATTAATTTCTGGAAAAAAAACCTAAATCTCCCCAAATGTCAATGTTTTTGTGGCATTTTGAACAGTTTGATTATTTTCATCATTTTGTTTCCTGGTTTAGTCCTTTGTTCCTGTTTGTCAAATTATTTGCATTATAGTAGACTTTCATACAAAAAAGACTTATAAAATCAGGTTATGGCAATGCGGATTTAAGGAAATCTAAAGTACAACCAATAAGAACATTTCTCTGAAGCTCTAGGAATAATTTGCACTAATGCAGTAAAAGTTTCAATGTGTAATTCAGGACTAAAAAAAAAGAGGCTGAAGTAAATTTACTTCTCAAGTTAATGATGAGAAAGCAATATTCACAAGAATGCAACAAATTAATTTTTCAGTTCATTATTACAAATATATCAAAGAACATTTATTGTTTATAATTCTGACTCAGCAGATTAGGGTGAGTATATTACCTTGGAAACCTTGCTAACAGAAGTGAGATTCCTTGTGCTTTGCTTCTTCCAGACTTCTTTTTCTCCTATTCCTCTGCAAAGGGTCAAGCTCAGAAGAAATGATGAGGTGACCACACATCTTGGCAGATTTCTATTTTCCCTTTCGGTCTCACACAGATCATTGAGTGAGAGCTGCTCTTGAGGCAGGTTTCTCAGGCAGATATGAGACCAGAGCAGGTGTTGGCAGACCACACAGTGATGCATATAGTTTTTAATTATTATTCCTTTCTTTTAGATACATTTTTTATCATTAAACAAGCTTCTTTGACTTCAGGTGACAATTAATATTTTCTATCTAGCGAGCTGAGCCCTCATCATCTTTAAAGGTGTGCAGTGGGTAGGGTGAGTTTAACCCACACTTCATACTTTTTTAATTTCAATCTTAATTAATTTTCTATGGACAGGGAAGAAAGAGTGAAATCCCCTTTTAAAACAGAAATTTCTGAATTTTACAGTCATTTTTGTGGAGAAATAAAATGAAAAGAAGAATTAAAAGGCTTATAGGGAGTGTTAATTAGAGTTACTTAAATTCAGGAAGAAATCAAAGCTAAGGATATTATTTGATGCAAAAGGAATGAGACAAAGTAGCAGGCTTTGGTACTTGGAGAGACTTTTCAATTCACTTAACAAAAATCAGAATAAAATGGTTGTTGCCAAAGAGGGTTTACACAACTCCTTCGAAAATGGCATTGAAAAATTGTCACTTGACAAAATTTCAAAGCACAACATCCTTTCTGCTGCAACACACACCTTTGTGTTTCTACCAAAGCCAGACAGAGACCTGAACACCACATGAATCTCATTTCTGTCAGCCAAAGGTACTATGTGAAGATACAGAAGAAATTTCATCCAAAGGATACCACAGATTCTGCTCTAAAGAAAACGTTTGCCAAAAGCTTTGCAAGCCCTATAATTTTCCAGTTTCTGTTTGGGAAATGTTGACTTGAATATTAAAATTTAAACTTCTTCAAACAAATTCTCTTTAAAAAAATCTACTTATATTTTCGCAGCAATGTCCTGACCTAATTTGCTTGAAATGTTTTCCCTGTGTACTCCGTGATTTAGACAAGCAACCAAAAGACCTGGCACATATTTTTAGCTTCATTCTTTTTCATTCTAGCCAAGTTCATCTCTATGACACAAAACTGTTGAACAAAGAAACATCATTTTCAAATATTCACAAGGGAAGAAAATGTTGTTTTCCTTGTGTGGGCTTCTTTTTTGGTTTTGTTTGTGGATTTTTTGATGTTCTGGTTTGCTGTACAGTTATAATCTCTCCTGCTTTGTAGGGTGTGTGTAATAAATGGGGTTTGAAATTCCTTAAACACTTTAGCTCCGCTTCAGCTATTAATCTCAGCAGCCATTTATTGGTTTGTATTCTGCAAAGCAATGGAGATTATCCTTTAATTAATTCCATTGAAGAGTTCAGCTGCCATCATCAACCACAATATGGTTTCATAAATTAATCTTGTTGGGTAAGTATAATGCAATCTATTATAACATTTGTATTAAAATGCAAGTAATAATACTAGAAATCCTGTGCAAGGAAAGGATATATATATGTGTTTATCTCCCAAATTCATTAATTAGTATTATATTAGTATAATAATATTAGTGATTAGCATAATACATTTTCATATTTTCAAACCATTTTACATATATTTCAGAATTCATCAGAAAATGAAAAGACGTTTTCTTAACTCCTACATAGATAGCTGTCTTAAAAATTATGAAATTACATCTTACATCTAGATATATTAAAAAAATATCATGGATCTTTAGAACTCTGCTTGAGATCTTTCTCATCAATTTGCTTGTACTATTATTGTAGCTTAATCAGTTATAATAATTCATATTTGTATATGTGAACATTTTGATGTCATGAGTACGTGAGGGAAAGCATGAAATTCTGCCTAAAGTATTTAATAATATTTTGATCTCAGGAAGCTGAAAATGCTTGGCATGGGCACCTTTTCTGCAACGGGACTGATTATGTTAGAAGACTGGTTAAGTGGGGTGTTTTCTCGGGCATGACACTAAGCTGAGCTTAGCTGTTGCTTTGGTTCAAGACTAATTTGTGTGCTGATAATGTTGGTGTTGGCATTTGACTTCCAGGACAACTCTGGAAAATTTACTTTCTTTGATCTTGTTAAGTGTTTAAGATTTCAGGCATACCTTAATTTTAATGGAGGTAGCAGAAACAAGTCAGGAGGTAAGACAGCTCTTTTACGCTCACACAGGCTAAGGTCAGGAGATGGGCAGATCTCAAATTTCAGATCAGTTTAAACTGGCAAAATAAGGTATCATTATCAATGCTGCTCTTTTCCTAAGAACTGCTTTCAGTAGGATTTCTTGCAGATTCACAACTTTAGGCTAAGAATTTAACCAGAGTGTGTGTTCTCTCTAAAAATCTTCATCTGGCATTATTATTTAATTAATTAATTAGAATCCTCCAGACAATCTGAAGAAATAGCTTTATTAAACCCCCGAGCACTTTAAGATACTACAAAACCTCTGTGTGGAGTTGATGCAAATCATAATATTTCATTGATCTGGGCAAAGAAATGCAGAGTTTAAAATGGAGAAGTCTTCTATACTAATTTTAACTTTTGGGTTATACAAATCAGAGATGATGAGCTGTTTTTCATCTTAATAGATAGACATTTCTGTGGTTAACTAATTAGTAATTTGTGATATGTTTCCAATATATAAATTTACTTCTGGCATTGTAGGTCCACTGTATCAATCAAGTAGTTCAAGGACAGAAGCAGAGTTCTGTGTTTGCTGAAATTTTATTAAATGTGCTGCTTTGAGAATTTGTAGTAGATAACAATAGAAATTGCAACTGCTCAGTGTCCCGTAGAAGCTCACATAACACTGTATGGCCTAGAAGCTTAAATCATCACTCAGGGCTGGCCTAAAAGCAGACTCACACCAGCTACCCAGACTCTCCTTTGCACTCTGTGTGTCACTGATGTGCTTGTGTTGTGAACAGTGGTGCACTATGGCAGCAAAATCCTGCTCTAGTGAAAGCAGCCCTGGGAAGAGGCGTGTGCCTGAGCAGCCGTCAGCAGCCAGGGTGCTGCCAGGACAGGCAAACCAGCCAGCAAGAGCTGCCACCCAAGTCAGCCCAGGAACTGATACTCCAGCAGTCACCACCCAGGCTGAATGTGCTCGCTTAGCAGGAGATCCAGGGCATGAGGTTGTTCCCAAAAGCAGATCTGTGGTTCCACTCCTTCACAAAATCAATCAGGTTGTAAAAGACCTCTCAGGTCATTGAGTCCAACCTATGACTGAACACCACGATATCAACCACACCATGGCACCCAGTGCCACATCCAATCTTTCCCTAAACACCTCCAGGGGCGGTGACTCCCTCACCTCCCTAGGCAGGCATTCCCATGTCTAATCACCTTTTCTGAGAAAAAATTCTTCCTAATGTTCAACCTAAGCCTTGCCTGGTGCAGCTAAAGACTGTGTGCTCTTGTCCTGTCACTAGTTGCCTTCCTGTGGTAGTTGGCATAATTAACTCCAGAAAAACATCATGTACAGTGGAAACATATCCATCAGGACCTATTTAATGCTTGTAGATGAAATTACCATCTTAATTTTTAATAGACAAAATACAGTTTGTAATCTGTGGAATTAAAAATGGGACTTATTTTTGGGGTTTGTTGTTTTTGTTTTGTTTTAGGTTTTTTAAATTGTTTTTTTTCCAGTGTCATTGCTTCCTCTTAGACCTCTCAGTTCATGAAAAGCAGTGAGGTTCTGCAAGATGTATTATAGAAAAATGGTAATAACTACTTTAGAAATCGAAAATTGCTCTCAAAGCATTGACTTTGTGATCATATTTCCATAATTTCTGTTTTACTTTTTGCAATAGCAGTTATAATTTTTTGACTCAGACTGCTCATATATTTTCAGTTAACATAATATGGTGATATGTTGAACTGAAAAAACACTGGATTTACTGATAAATCTGATTTGTATTGAGCCCTTAATGCTAATACGTGGAGCAGGTCAGAAGAGTTGTCAGATCATCATAATGACTCAATAGCTGTGGAGTCATAATAACATATATGTGTAAGTAGTTTATCATCTGCACTGACTATTAATATTAATTCATCTGATGACTGGATGAGAAGCAAACCCAGTTCACTGAGTATGAGAAATTGGAAACATGGTTCAAAGCTCCACAGTCAAATTGTCTAGGAAGAGACAAGATACACCCAATTTATTAATGCTGGGTTTGTTACATTCTTCAATTATTTAATAGAAAAACTTTGACAATTTAATTATAGTATATAGTTAGACTTTTGTGAACCTGCGTATTAGTGATTCTAGCCAATAAGAAATAATAATTTCTTGTCCTATTTTTATCTGTGGAAATTTTTACATCTGAACAAAAGGATAGACTTTTGAAAACAAAACCTATCACCTTAGGGGTTTGTATCCTTACCAGTGGTGGACTCTATAGTAGCTTGTTACCATTCTCCTGTTATAATATTGAATGACTAATCAAATAAAAATTTGATTGCTACCTATAAGTCCCCATATAACATTCTATAATATAGAATTCTATATAACAATATTTTATTTAAGTCTTTAAAACAAGGTACAAGTCAGCTTAATTTTTAATTTAGGAACTTAAAAGGAAAAGAAGCTTTTTCTTTGAGAACTGTTCAGTGATAAATTATGACAACTGGGAATATCATTACTGTCTGTACACCCTTTTAGGTAGGCTCTTCACATGCAGTGGGGGTAGGGAACATGTTCCATTTTGCCTGAGAGCCTGTTTGCCTGCCTTGCTCTTTTTACATCTGTCCTGGACCAGTTCTTTAATACAGCTAGCAGAAGTTGTCACTCATGTGACCATTCTCCCAGGGTTAAGCGTGGGAGCACTGAGAAGGACCCAGGAGTATCACTCACCATGTGGTACTTGGCCTTTCACATCACATTGGTGGCACTGACTCATGGAAGCACTGGGGACACCTATGTCTTCTCCTGCTGTATTCCATGAACATGAGCAGCAGCATTGACAATCTGGGTTGAGAGGCCAGAACAATTCTTCAGCCCCACCACAGGACTGGCAAAGGTAGTTTGTGTCCTCCTACAGAAGACAATAGCATTACATTGTATGTTTCTGAATATGCAGTTTGTGAAAACAGAAACCTGAAAAATGAGGAAAGTGGAGTTTGGGTGCACACCAAGGTACAATGTCTTACCCCTCATCCCTAAGGTGGGTACCAGGCAGCCAGAGGATACCAATTTTGGTATGAAGTGAGGATACATGTGCCACAAGGGCATGTGGCATGAGGCACTACGAGCAGAGTTAACGCTGACCATCAGCTCCATCGACTGTGTTTTAAAAATTTTTGATTTTAAAATGTGTCCAATTTTCAACCACTCGGTGTAGCATCGCATCCATAGCAAAGATTTATGAGATTATATTTATCAGTTAAGTTTGCAGTTGAGGCATGCCTGTAATTAGTTAAAGGCAGAGATGTTACGTGATTTTTAAATTCTTTATCCCTTTCTTAAATCATACTCCCAACAATCTGTTTGAACAAGCAACCTATGACAGACCAAAAAGAAAAAGAACAGAGTACCTTAAGTGTTTAGACATGGTCTCTATTACCAGGCTGAGATGTGTGATTCTTCTTTTTCTGCTTCTTCATGGCATCCTTTGACCATTCCATCACTATATCCCTTTCATCTTCTCTCATCTTCATCCAATTAAACCTTTATGCTGAAGAACCGAGCTGCGAATAAAGTCTGCTCCTTGTCCTCTCATTCCTTTTGCCTTGTCTTGCACCACAGACAACAGATCCAGCATAAGTCACTTCCCTTTCAAATTTTGCACTTCCACTGCAGTGTCCACCAACACCTCAAAACAAAGCCAACAACAAACAACCACAACAGTCCCCTCCCTGTCCCCCAATTCTCAGTAAAAAGGGCATGTTGTGGAGTGGTTATAGAAGGCAGAGACAGTTAAGAAATGTTGTAGCATAGTCAGAATTATGGCTTGAAATGTATGCCTATGGAAAGCATAGGTAAATGTGTCAATAGTAAGATTATTTGTAAAAACTAGATATCAGATTAAGATGACTACAGGCAGAAAACCTCAGCAGTATGGAGTAATTTTTGAAGCACACCAAATTGTAGGACAAGATGTGTAAACATGGATTTTAGAGTGTAAAAGTAGCTAGCTTTAAGAGCAGAAGAAAACCCAGACATATTTTTTATATTTTACTATCCAAGAGTTGTTTTTGAAATAAATCTTGAATCGGGATGAAGTAAGTTCTTGTAAGTGGTCCCCTTTCTTCAGACGGCAATTAGCGGTAAGTTTTGATATCAGTCCTGTTACTATTTCCATTTGTAGAGTTTGACACAGGACAAAGAGCTCTCTCTGAGTAGGGCACGTACAGCCCTGCAGTCACAAGGTGGGGGTGGGAGAGGAGCCTGACACCTCTGGAAGCTCAACATCTAGAATATCTTACCTTTGTAAAGCAGTGGGGATGGTCTCTGTGTTGGATCAGGCGATGAAGTCCTGGTGCAGGGTAAAATTCAGGAGAGATCTTTATTCACTGCATTTTTCTGGGTCTAAAAGCCAATATACAAAATGCAATCAATAAAAGGACTGATTAATTATGCCTGACAGGAGCACCATAAGGAAGGCCTGAGTACAGCACAGTTGTACACAGGACTGATTGCCAGCATTACATCTGGGGACGGACGAGGAAAAGGGGACTAATGAGACCTCTACTAAGGCCTCCTCCTGCCACCTCCATTGCACTGCCCAGCCTCGGTGGAAACAATGCTAATTAGACAGCTGAGGAGCTGATTGTGATCAAGGATTTTGGAGCATTTTATCAGACATTTACTGCAACATACACTGCATTTCTCAGCAACATGGAAGATCAAGAGATAATGAGAGAATGATGGACAGATGAAGTAATCAAAAATCAAGGTGTTATATCCACGTGGACAAATTGTACAGGAAACTAAATGTTAAAGCATCCAGATTTTCTATTTTCTATAATGGGATTAACTATGGAATTTTTTTTTTGTTTTCAAAAAGGTTTATTAAAGGGTAATTATTGAAGTTCTGTTGAAATCAGTATAATTATGTTGATTTACACAAGCAAAAAATCAGATTTAAATAGAAAATCAGGAAAAGAAAAGCACTTTCTCCATCTTCTCCAACATTTAATCTTCTTTGAAAGGTGAAAGGGTCCTCATGCAAAATGAAAGCAGATTTAGAAACACAGGGAGAATATCTGAAAAAATAGATGACTCCACAGATTTGTAATAATGATTCCTCCTGACTATTGCACTGTCTTAGATAAAACAGAAGAAAATTTCTACCTCCACAGAAAAGATTCAGTAGCTCTCTAGACTTTAATTTTTAACAGATAGCAAGAAATATGAAACAAGTAAAACCAAGACCTCTGCAAAATATGTTTCTGATGGTATGATATTCTGTTTGGTGAACTGCACCATTTATCTTTTTTTGTAGGTGATGTTCTCTGTGGATACTTCTGGTTTGGGCCATGATAAGAGTAAAAGCAGATGCAGGAAGTCTGTGTGATATAAATAATGATTATGCTTGACAAAATACTTTTGACATTTTAAGAGGGGTGCTGTTGAGCAATTTGCTCTGGTTTGTTGCTCTCCCATGAAAGAGCTAATTTAGTCTGGTTAAAACCCAGCTTTCTTATTGGCTCTGAAAAAAATCAGTACTTCGTATGCAGTCCATATCCACAGCTTCCCTGGGAGCTGGCATTATTAACCAAATGCTAGTCCACTCCTTTTCAAGCATGGAAAATGCTGGTGGAATATTTACTATCACCTATGTCTCCTGTAGAAACACACTCTAAATCCACTTGCAGAGAGTTAATAAGCCATTGATATAAAAATCTGCATGTCAAATACTAAAAATAATACCGCGGAATCATTTTTGCTTGCTGCTGGGTTTATCTGCTATATTTTTGGAAGTCACTACAGGAAAAAAACAAACAAAACCCATGCCAGCAGATCCATGGAAGGTATCCTGCTATCAGCTGGGATAGAGTTATTTTCCTTCTTAGTAGCCAGTACAGTGCTGTATTTTGGATTTAGCTTGAGAATAATGTTGATAATACACTGATGTTCTGGTTGTTGCTGAGTAGTGCTTACACTACGCCAAGGACTTTCCAGGACTTTCCTCTGTCAGTGAGGAAGAATACCCAAATCTGGAAGGGGCCACAGCCAAGACAGCTGACCTAAGATAGCTAAAGGGATATTTCACACCATAAAACTTCAGGCTCAATATATAAAACATGGGTTGGCTGGAAAGAGATTATTCTCTGCTTGGAGACTCACTGGGCATCGGTCAGCAGGTAGTGAGCAATTGTATGTGCAAAACTTGTTTTTCTTGGGTTTTATCTCACTCTCTCTCCTTTTAATTACCTTTATTATTATTATTAATCATCATCATCATCATCATCTTATTTTACTTTGGTCCAATTTTTAAGCTATTCTTATTGTAACCCATGAGTTTTACTTTTTTGGAAATTCTCCTCCACATCCCACCAGGGATGGGGGAAGTGAGCAAGCAGTACATGGTACTTAGTTGCCAGCAGGGCTTAAATCATAACAGAAGGGAAAAAAGGAAGTTTAGGTGTCAACTATTTCAGCTAAGCTGCTAAAGGGAAACTTGTCAGCTTCATTACCCTTCTCTGGACACCCTCAAGCACCTCAATGTCTTTTTGTAGTGAGGGTTCTGGAACTGGACAAAATTCTCAAGGTGTGGCCTCACCAGTGCTCAGTACAGAGGACAGACCCTGTCCTGGTCCTGCTGGCCACACTACTGCTGATACAGGCCAGGATGCCATTGCCTTTCTTGGCCACATGGGCACACACTGACTTAGGTTCAGCTGCTGTTGACCAGCACATTTTCCTCTGGGCAGCTTTCTGGAAAAAATGATTTATGATGCTAATTTACAAAAATGAAAATTGTTTCATGTCCAAAGCCTTCTTTTTGTAATAAGTATATATATTTGAGTAGAGCATTGTTTCATTTTCTTCAACAAGGAAAATTTCCTTAAAATTGACTACAAGTTTATTGGGATTTTATTTTCCTTTAAGTATCTTCAACAAATGTGTTATTTAAACTCTGGCATATGCTAAAAATACTTAAGTTTCCAATTTATTTACAAAATGTCTGTGGGTTACAAGGGTCTCCCAACACATCTGCTGTTTGGGAAACAGCACACACAGGACAGATTTGGCCTAATCTGCAGTCAGCTCTTGGCTGTTGGATGAGTGTCTCAGAAGAGTAAGCTGTGTGGGGTGCCTGTGATACACATGCATGTCATTTAGTATCTAACGGTGCCATCAAATTAAGTAAGTTCCATTTAAGGTTTCATCCAGCTCTTAGGATTTCAGTTAAAGGATGCTTGATTTTAATCAAGTTATTGTGAGGCAATACCTTCCTTTTTTCTTTCTTCTGCTTTTTTTTTTTTTTTTTTTTTTTTTTTTTAATATTTTGTATAGCATGGTAGAGAAAAAAATCCAGAATGTTAAAAAAGATTGTATTTGGCAATGTGAGTGGATGTAGTGAAATACACTATAAATCACAAGTTTCAGTGGACTCCATAAGACACTATGACATTCCAAGTAAAAATGCACAAGGAAAACAATAGGTAAAGCAGAATATATTTAAGTAGGCTCATTTGCCTTTGCTCTTGAGAATTTTCAGCACTGCCTTTGGTTCAGCTGAATAGGGTTTTATTATTTTAATTAGCTTAATGTCTTTGGCAGAGAACTAGTTTTGGAACAATACAGGAATAGGATGGGGATAAAATATAAGGAAATAGCACCTCAGCATCACTGAATTTGCCCATCTGTAGAAATAATTGCTGATGTTAGGTATGCTTGACAGAAAGCTTGCAGCAGCACTGCTATGTTCGTTATCAGCCTAGATCTATATTCTATGCATCTCTAGCATGATAAATAATTCCTTTTGAAAGAGAAAAGACTGGATTTTTTTTTAGAAAATCACTTATAAGCAATGGAAGTACCAAGCAGGATAATTGCAAGAAAGATTTAAAATGAGCATAAAACTACTGTAGCAAGTTGCTTTCATTTTCCTGGTAATGCCTTACTTAAAAATGGAGAATAACTTTATTCTTTGTAATGTACTTAAAGAATTTTTTCTCTAATGTATTAGACATATTACCTCTAATTATTAGTCTTATCTGGATAGAGATTCTCTGCTGTGGCTTCCTGAAAAGCTCATGTAGAGCCATTTTACACTTAAAATAAATCTAGTCTTTCCTATAGTGCAGGAGTCAAGGTTTAACATGTAATGGAGCAGACTCTAAATCAGTCTCCCCTGCATATCAACCAGAGTAATGCCCCTTTGGCCTATATGCAGACTTACAAAGAAAACACTGTAATTTCTCCTGGAAAAGTGAGCAGAGCCCAGGGGCTTTGCTTAGTTTGGGACTCATGGCTGGTGCTGGGCTGATGTTGCTCTTAGCCTAAAGCTTTCTGCTTGGATGCAGATGAAGTAAATGGCTGATGTGATCTTCCATAAGGCTTGTATTGGTCGTCCCGGTGGGAAGGAGGAAGAAAAGTAGAAGATATATTGCACTGTTAGGAAACAATTTTTAAACACACACTGACCTGCAGCCTTGTGTTTTTCACCCTCAAGTTACTGGATAATTCAATTCCAAGCATCATGACTTTTTGGTCAGTGGAAGAAAATTTACTAAAATCACGTTTTGGAAAATGATTGCTCTAATTTATCCTCCTTTTCACTTTCAGGCATTTAATTTGATTTGTAATCTTTATGTAAAGAACAGTAAACATGAGAGTCTTTATGTAGTGAAAAACACATAAATTTGAGGTGAAAATAATTCTAGGAAAAAGAAGCTTTACAGTGAGCTATTATACTTATTTTCAGTAGGATTCAGCCTGTGAAGCCTTCACATTTACACAATAAACACTGGTGAAAGTGTAAAGAAAAAGCATTTTATACTGTGTCATGTTATTCACCTGAGGAAAAAACCCTACAAATATTTGGAAGTATATTGAAAGGTTGTATAATTAACCTTTTTTGCTTTTAGTCTTCCTTCATACTCCTTATGTTTCTGTGAATCATTAACTTTGTTGTAACAGTGGGGAAGGTAGTTACATTGCATTTGAAATCAGAAAAAAGGTGTGATAAAAAGTAGATGGTGTTCTCAATACAATAATAATGCTGTTCCAGCTAAATGTTACCCTTTTATTTTCAGTAGAATCCTGTATAAAATATGAAAGTATTGCTGTACATAAACATGTACCATTTTTCAACCATCATTGAAATCTCAATTATTACATTAGGTATTTTATCCTTCTAATTTTAAAATCCTTAAACATTGTTAACTTTTCATGGTGGGATATTTACTGTATAAGAACCAGGGCACTGTCCTAAAGATCATCTTTCTTTTTCTATGCTGTTCATTTACATTTATGGGGGTCTGATTTTAGTTTTACTTCTGTTTATGTCCACTTATTTAATTGAGATCACTGTTTCTTCTACATGGAGAGTATAAAAAGATATAAATATGATAACAGTAGAATCAGACTAAGTTAAAGCCTATATTTTAATATTTGTACAAATAAAGGTACTATTCTCTTCCTTGTCATTACCATTCTCCTTACACTGTGGAGTTCCTAAGTACTTTCTAAAACATCACATGTTAAATGTGGCGTGATTTCTGGTTATGCCAATTCTTCCTTGCCTTTTTCTCTCCACGATAGATTCAACTTGGGCCAACCTGTAAGAGCTTTATTATACTCATGAAAATGCAGCAACATTGCCTCCTTATACTAGAATTTATGTGAAAGAATTAAAAGAAACATTTGGAGGGCTATTTAAAATAGATATAAATATATTTGCCTTGATTAAAGACAAGTAACCTAATTTAACAGAAACTGTTAAACAAACAGCATGTTTTATTAGGTGGCAGAGTTCTGATGCCAATGAGTCAGGTTGCCAGAAGCTTTCAATCATTTCAGTCT
Organism: Promerops cafer; assembly: GCA_013398275.1. Lineage (NCBI taxonomy): Eukaryota > Metazoa > Chordata > Aves > Passeriformes > Nectariniidae > Promerops > Promerops cafer. The sequence continues at coordinate 129,243 of VZSE01005858.1, read as the reverse complement.
CTGTTTTCAGTTGCTGATAGCACTGCCAAATATAAACCATTGTGGATCTAATACTCTATGCTGAATATATCCCTCAGATATTGTGTTAAAATTTTGATTAAAATAAACTCTTCCTCAAGAAAGCTTAAGAATACAATTCAATTCTGCCCACCATTCCCCCAGCCCCTGCCTCCCCGCTCTGCCCCCTGCATTGCATCCTCCTGCCATGCAGGAGGGATGAAGGGCAGAAAGGGGAAAAAGGAAATGGCTGGACAGGACAAGAGCAAGAGGAACTGTGATAAAGAAAAACATTGAGGGGAAGAAAACAGATGGAAATTAAATAAATATTCCCAGTGAAGATACAAGAGATTGAATACCAGCAGGGGAGGAATAGAGGCAGTTATGATAGGGGGATGAACACAGGCTTGTTGGGGGATAAGACAGAGAAGTAAAGGTGTGGGCAGGAAAAGGCAGACAGGAGGCAGCAGAGGGAAGAGGAGTTTAGGAGCTACAGTGGGAGAGGAACTTCATAGAAGGCCAGGCTGAAGGAAAGACTGACAGGGAACTTGGTGCAGAATGTTTAAAAACCACAGAATATATTTTTTTCCTTAAGATATCAAAATTAATTACATCATTCATGTGTATCTACTTTCCCTTATTTATAAAATAGAGAAATTTTAGTATGCCTTCATTCCCTGAAGGATAGGACCAGCTGGAGACTAACAGTGTTGTCACTGGTTTAGCATGAATATCCTTGCTGAGTACAAAAAGGGAGCATCTTCTTTCAGCAGTCCTGTATGGTAATTGTTTTTTGTAAAGCCTTATTATTGCACTGCCTCTGAACTGTGCCAAAAGAACCCTAAGGCTACAACTAAAGGACCCAGAAATTATGTAACACCTGAAAATTAAGGTTACTCAGGCAACCTGAATTACCACTCCAGGCATGTATTTATTTTGATCCAGTCTTTCACTCTACCACAACCACCCACCACCACATGCTATTTTCTATCCCTCATCTCCATTCAGCCCTGGATCTTTATAGGCCAAAAGGTCTCCTCTGCCCTTGTCACATTCTTTGTTGGGACTGGAAACTCAGGTCTACTTTGTAGTGGTGGGGATTAAAGGCTTCCAACTGGTTTTCAGTAACTGGTTTTCACAGTGAGCCTTTTTCTTGCTTGCATCTGAAGATCTGTGTGTGAAAATACAATTATATGCCTACCTTGTTGCTTAATGAGTTTTGATAAATGTCATTGATCAAGTAGAGAACTATGCTTTGTTTTCTGCCTCAGATTTATTTCTTTTATATAAATTTCTTTATAAGGCAGTAGCAGATAAATTTAGTGATAAAAAATTCTGTATCTCTATTACTGTGCTACTCAGATGCTACAAAGAAGGATTATATTCAGCTGTATATATAGTGTAAATGGAACTCTACCCAGATTATGAGCATTTCACTGACTTCATCAAAGAGATGAAAATTACTAAAGCATTTAAATCACATTATACTAACATGTTTTGAACTCTGTTGTTAGAGACCTGGGGCATCTACAACAATGGAAGATGATTGTTGATTACTTAACTGCACCTGCTGGTCCATTTCTGTTGGTAAGAAAAGAAGGAAGAGCCATGTAGTGGAAAACATAATGTGTGTGATGCTGTGGAAATGCTCCCCCATTCAGTTGTGTTTCTGCACAGGAAATCTTTGTGAAACTCATGCCAAGATCTTGTGTGTTAGTTCCTTGTAGCTGAATCAGTCTCAAGCCCTTTTCTAGAAAGCATCAACACACAGGCACAGGAACATGTCCCTGAGTGCTCCATTGCTCTTTGGTGGAAAAGTTATTTTGCAAAAATATCTTCTGTCAGTAAGTTCAACCACTGCAGTTTTAGCAGGGATTGTAATGCTGCCTGTTCCCACCTGTGGCAAGTATTTAATTGAAAATCATTTGTTATATGACGATAAAAGCATTATCGTACAATGAAACCCTTTGTAGAAATCAGTGTCCTTGCCAAAAGTCAAGTAAATCAACATTTTTAGCAACATCAGCATATATATTACAGTCATCCACATTAACAAAATTAAGGTTATATGAGTTTATAGTAAAGTAACCTTTCTGAAAGCTTGTTATATAGTAAAATTGTTGTGACTGTGACAGTGAAAGAATACAAAAGTGACAACACTTCTTCCTACAAGCATCTTTAAATGGCTACATTCTGTCTTCTTGATATCAGCTTGTGTCATTCCTAGCTTTAATATGCACACAAAAAATAGCATATTTTTCCTACCGCACAAGCACAACTGTGTAAAAACTCTGAAAATGAAAGTGACACTGATATTATTTTTGAAGAGGTAAATTAAGATGAAGGAAAAATATGTGTGAATTTAATACATCTCATATGCCAGAGCATATGCTAAAATTACATGAAGTCATGTTAAATACCTTCAAACTGGAGCTGGATCAGAACTAATTCCCATTTATTATATTAGTAACTGAGATTTTTAACCTTTTATGGAAGGGCAGAATTTTATAATAGTAGTAGCTCCCAAATTCTTTCTGTTGCAATGTTTAATTCATTTGAATTTGCTTTTTTATCATGTGAGATGCATATTGTATAAAGAATAAGGACATGGAATGCCTGCAGAAATACCTGGGCAGAGACAAAAGAGTTCATTGAATTCTTGAATAGATCGAAAATACTATAAATTTATTATTTATATATATATATTTTTAAGATCTTTCTGTAAAATCTGTATCAATATGATTGCAAGTGCAGGTGAGTTGCAGGTGTCTGTCCCCCTTCGAGCTGATCACACAGGACAAGTGCCAGGAATTGACTCACCTCAAAGAGGGTACTACAGATCTCTGCACAGAGAAATCTGTAGTGACCCTCTCCAAACAGAGGCTGCATTTGGAGTCTTCTGGCACCCACTGGACAGTAAGACAGATTTATTTCTCCATGTGAGGATGAAACTGAGGTCACACCTGCTCAAATACAGCAGGCTCCTGGGCATACTGATACATTTAATCTCATTTGGCCCAGTATAAAGGCAAATCACAAGACCTTAATACTGAAGGTGTAGAACTAGGGAAAACCCTGAAGCTTATCCTGAGATTGTTAATGTACAATGATGGATCTAAATGGTGTTTATACTGAAAGAGTCCACAGGCCTTTGGCCTCCAAACCTTCCTATGGCTTGTGAGCCTTAACAGATATATTCTTTATGTTCACACAGAGGAAACCATCTCACACTGCAAGGGAAAGAAAAATCTGTTTTGCCAAGTGAGATCCATTTAACAAAATATTGGATAAAGAATTTGCAAAGCTGCTGGTGAGGTGAAGAGTGACTTGTTGAAGTGATAAACAAATGACAAAATGAACAGGAAAAACTTGTCAATGTTAAATAATGTCCCCCCATGTTGTTTCTCTGGAAGAAGAGAACCATCAGCTCCAAAAGCTTAATGAATTATAGAACTTAATAAATATTCTAGAGCATATTTTTGGATAGAAGTATCATGCCATATTTCATGAAGTGATCTGTAATTCATGAAGGAATTGTGTGATGATGTCAGATGCTGTTTTCTTGTGGTTCTTAGACAGACACAAAGGTAGAGTATCTGAAAACAACTCACCCACTCGAGCTCAACAACAAATTGTTTGTGCTGCCTTAGGACTCCTTTTCTGCTGTCTATGAGGGCCTAGAAGGAAAATCACAATGGATCATCTAGGAGGGGAGAAAGAATGAGCTCAGAAATGGGCAGAAATAACCAGGAGGAACAGAATGATAATTAACTAGCATAAGTGTTTGTCATCGCTTGGACAATTATATGTCTCAAAACCATATTTCTCAAAGTAATTGGATATTTTATATCCAATAATTTATATTTAATTATAAGAACTGTGCATAAGATGAGAAAATTATTTTGGATAAATGAAACCTGATTGTTTTGAAATAAATAATTAACAGATACAACTACCACTCTAGGAAAAATCAGCTAGAGTGGGATTTTTCTAAAGATTTAGCTACAATGTTGGTGATAAAAAAATACGTTATGTCTCTGATTTTCCTAAATGTCTCTCCAAAAATAACATGAAAATTGCTGCATGTAAAGAACACTTTGTGTTTCTTGGAAGTCACCATCCATTTTCCAAGGGAGACAGTATGGAAATCACAAATTGGAGTTAGATGTGAAAGGATAAGAGACTCAAGGCCATAATTCTAACATCCTCTCTTTTACAGAGTTGAGAGTGAATGAAATGTCCTTTTTTGCAAGTTAGGAAGAAAAATTTGATATTTTGGGTATTGAACTCTTCAAATTCATATGCACTCACTAACAGAGATGTTCTGTGCATAGGACAGTCATAAAAGGGTAATACATTTTGTTTGCAGCAAATTTCAATACTTTTTTACTTTCTATAGTTGACATTTTTGCTTAAGAATTGGATAATAAATTTTAATGATATTTTCCTGGTTTACTGGTTTAATTTGGCAGGGAAAGTGGTTAAGGGAGTGACAAGGCAGAATTATTTCAGTACAGTATGTCTGACATTACACAACAGTTTGATTTCATTATACAAGGCACCTCTGACTTTGAAATTTAATGAATTCTTCTCCATCTCATGCATTCTGTCCAATCTTAAATTGGTAACTGCAGAACACAATTTTCCTTCCCTTGGTGACGTGGAAATACGCATATATAATCATCCAGACACTCAGTTATTGTATATCCAAATCAAATTTTCTGAAGCCTACTGTGGTTTCCTGTAATGGAGCAGTGGTGTCTCTGAGCCTTGCCAACTTTCTGGGATGTAGACCAGAGTTCTGGCAAAGTGAGCTGTGACTGAATTATGACGAGTGCCCCAAGATTAGTTTTAGACCTGTTCCATGGCCACAGTTTAAACTATGTTAAAAGGACCCCACATCTTTATGGAAAACCTTTGGATGTTTCTTGTTTGCAGTGTGCTCTGACTAGACTTCTTCCTGGTATTAATGCCAAATTTCGTCTCACATTTCAGCTAAAGAATTGACTGGGAAATGTCATAAATAGTTGAAATATTTCTCTTTGTAGCAGAGATTTCTCCCAATGGGATTTTTATAAGTAGTTGAAGTCAGTTAAATGCTTGGTATAAAAATAACAAAAAATCTTTTAAAATAGTGTACAGGTGTTTGGAACCCACCTTCTACAGCTAGCAGATGATGCCAATCAGTGGCAACTTTTTCCTCCGAGCTTCTGGGAGCAAGAAAATTAACATCACTAAGCTGAACACCTTACCTACGTTTTTGCATATTTTGAGCTTCCTGTCAGCAGTCTGGATTTTTAATTTAGAAGACTTAATAAATGCTGATTTTTTTTTTTTAAAAGACCCAAGAATGACCCTTGTTCTGTGCCAAAAGTTCCTGGAGCTACCTGCTATAGGAGGGATTTCAAATGTCCAGACCTACTGAGAAATTAAGCAGCCTCTCTTCTGTTCCAGCATCTCATTTCTTCAGCACATGAATATGCATGCAGATAGAAGCAAAATTAACTGTGTCATTAAAACAATTAATTGAGACTGCATGCCAAAAAAAGAAAGTAACTCCATAGTGGTTACAGGGAAAAATAGGTCACTTTGGCCAGCAGGTTCAGTTTTCATTTCTGACCTAATTAAAAAATACTTTGCTGAGAATAACTGTTTCTTGCAGATTAGCAATCCAGTATCATATGTCTTTCGATTAATTATTTATGAAGGATATTTCTATTCTAGGTCATACAGCTTCAGTGATGTGTTAATGAGCAATGCCAGAACATGTATTGATTCATCACTTTCATTTAATGACTTGGAAATGTTTAATACTCCTAAAGTATTAGGAATGCTCCACCATCCCTCCATACTCAAATTTCTAATATGTTTTAAGGAAAGGAGCTCAAAACTAGGGATCAATATCTTTATAAGGTTTAATCAGAAGTTGAGTAATTTTCCAAGGTTAAATATGACTGACGAGATTATACAATAGAAAATGTTCTTTTTCATTTTCTATTTACTTAAAAAGGAATTACACTGTATAGGTTATAATAAAAATATTATAGGAGTAAAACTGGCAGGTAAACAGTGGTGGTATTGTACAGATACTTTAGCATTTGTTGAATGTCTTGAGCGAATACCTTCTAACTGGATAACCGGAAAATGCTGACATTAAAAATAAAATCACTTGATACTTACAGTATCTTTATTTTTACTCTCACTGTGAATAATTTTAGTGAGGGTACTTAGTTATTACATATTAATAATATTTTTCCCATATACCCTTAGATATGCATTGTCTCCTCTTAAAATTATTATATAATAATTTACATTATGTTGTCATAAAGCACTAATACCTAATAGAATTTTCGGCTGACTTCTTAGAGCAATGAACAATGACAGAATTTTATGGTGAAGGAACAGTTTTAACATGGGTGTGGTTTTCATCATCTTCTTAATTTCATTCTTGAAGCAAATGGGAAAAAAACCCTTCTTTTATAAGAGTGGATTGGTCGTACAAAGTTTCAAGTGATTATTTTCTAGAAGACCAGGGAAAAAAAAGTAAAAAAACCCACCCTAAATTAAACTACTTAAAAAATGGAATTTCTTGGCCATATTTAATAGACCAAAAATAAATTTATAACAATCTTACGACTTTTTCTGTTGACTGCATAAAAAGTTTATCTTTGAATGGGTGCATTTTGATCATTGTTCTAGTTACTATTAGAAGATTTTTTCTTTTCATCGTTTCTTGTGCTGAAATTTGCAAGATCAATTTTGGCCTTGCTGGAACTTTTTTACAAACTTTCTTGGGGTTTTGTGCTCTGTAGGACCTGAGGAGATGTCTGGATTTTATTCTTAATCAAAATAAGGAATGAGGCTAATCTCTGCTCAAAATTTGTGAAACCTAGAAGTGTAGAAGGTGAGGAAATAAGAGCCAGCTGGAATCACTTACCTCTCTCAGCCAGCTTACCCTCAGGAGTGGGGCTGTCACAGGAATCTAGCCCTAAAATACTGTTTGATATTGCCACACTACTTTCACCATAAATATTTTAAAAGGCATGCACCACAAGCAAGAATGACTTCACCAGTCATAGATGCTCACCTAAATCTCAAGTATCTCCAAACAAACAGTTTGGGTTAACTCTGAACAAAAGGTCTGTAACAGAAAGAAAAGGTCCTGTGCCGAGCTGTAACTGCAGCAGAAGTCGCTGCAGGCCAAGTTCTAACACCAGAACTGCAATTTGCACAGGAAAACTTTGTTTAAAATGGTAAAACCTTTGCAATCAATTAAGCAGTATTTATTCCCTTAGTACTGACAGTCTTGTTAAAAGTTAATCAAGATGTTGCTCCTAGCTCTAGTAAATCTACTTTCCTGAAACTTTGGTTTTAAAAGATCATTGTATTTGTCATTTTCTTATAACCAGCATCATATATCCATATATTTGTATATACAATTTATAATTAATCTGTTTATACTAAAATTTGAGTTATTTGATAGTTACATTTGTGGCTAAAACCCCTTTAATTTAGTTTGGAGGGTTTTTTTAAATTAAAATCAGCTATTATTAATTTATTTGCATACAAAACCAAAATAAAAACAGGATGTTTAGTATCTTTATTTTCATAGCTTACATCAGCAAACCTCCTCAGAACTCACAATTTTTTTCTCATAATTATAATGTATTTATTTGCTGAAATTTTTCTAATTTTTCACTGGTTTGCTTTTTTCTAATAAATAAGATATTTTTCATTTACATTTATTCATTTGAAACTGAAGGCCAAATAGAGGGAAAAAATACAGGAAGGTTGGGGGAGTATTATGATGCATACTTTTAAAGACAAATAACAATTGCAACAACTAAACAAACAAAAAGCTAAAACCCCCAAACAAATCATGGTGGGAGAAAATGGAACCAATTTGCACTCATTTGGTCTCTATTTCTGGAGACCAAGAAAAGAGCTCATTAAATCACTTATTCCAAACTGTTTTTCAGAGCTTGGCTCAGGGCTGTTCCAGGTTGCAGCTTGGAAACCTCCGGGGATGGAGCAGGCAGAGCCTCCCTGGGGTGCTGCAGCCCTGCCCAGCCCTGCCCTGCTGTGAGAAAGCCTTGCCAGCAGCTCCCCATCTCTTCTTTGAGAGAGGAGCACCTGGATAAGGGAATGACAACACTTTCTTACAGAACTAAGGTGTGTTGAAGGCCCCAGGTAGGAGCCCTGAGTGCCATCTCAGTCTGGCTCCTCACACATCCTAGGGACAGATCCTGAAAGTGGTGTGCAGTGACAGTGCGGGAGCCAATGGAAAGAATTTTGTCTCAGAAGAAAAGGTTGACTTAAGCATTATACTACCACCTATAGTAGTGGCAAATGGCTGTTTTCAAGGGCACTGTCTCCTGGTTTTCTCTAATAGAAACAATATAATTAATATGTAAAAGACTTATGTTCCAAACATTAAGACTAGACCTGCAAGACTTAATATGCTAGATTGAAAAGCTAATCAAGACGAAATTTATGACCTGGTGACCATTTCATCACTGACTTATAAAGCACTTTCCATTGTAGCTGCAATGTATAGACCAAAATTCCACAGAATATTTGTAGTGGATTGATTTACAAAAATACCTAAAGTGGTCAACTTTAGGAAGCAAAGTGAAAACTTACCAGGTTCGTTCTTAATCAAAAGGACAAGCTCAGTTATGAAATCTTAATTCATTCTGGGAGTAAGCCAACTCTTCAGGTTTTGCCCTTTTAGCGTTATTTTAGCCATGCAACTTAAATTCCTGTGCAATTATAAACCACATTTTGTCAATAACAGATAGATTCAGGTCATTAAGTTTTAATTAATAGCACAGACTTATTTGCAATGGTTGAATACCATCAAAGTGACTTCTTATATCTACTGAACCTGTATCAGACTCTCTAAGTATTATTTTTGTGTAAAGAGATTTTGCACAGTTAGGCAATACAACTTCACCATTATGACATCTTTACAATGTTATTTTAAAAATATGAGTGGTCACCAATTAACAAGTATTTGTTTATTGATAATTTTAATAGGAGTAGTGATGATATATAACAATACAATTTCAAAATAACACAGCAATGAAGACCATTTACTTCAACAGAACCTAATTAATAATAATAAGTATGCAATAAAGGATCAAAGTAAGAATGCTTACCTGAAAGACAACTAATTATTCCTGTGAATTTGCATAGAGTTACACTAAATTATACTATATTCACAGAGCTATGAATCTGTGAGAAAGCTTGATTCCAAACCTACAAAAAACTTCTTGTATTTTGCAAGAGTATTATGCACAAAGCTGTATGCAGGTACTGGACCTCAAACATATTTTACAGATCAGTAGGTTTGGTTTTGTGCTTAAATTTCAAGAGCACTCTACTCTAGTAGCTTTTTAGAAGTTAGACACATGAATAAATTTGTTCATAATTCAGCTGAAAAATTACACAAGCACAGCCTATACTTTTATATTAGTGCAGGTTTTCAATCTTTATGACTTAATATTTCTATGCATGTGAATAAAATGTTAGTTAAGAAATCCATGTTACTTTTATCATGTTACTCTGTTCTTCTACATTGTGTTGGTAATGGCTGTAATATAAAACGTTTGCTCTCACTTAGAACATCAGTTGGAGCTGCTTACTGCCCTGTATAGAGAGATAATATTATCATTTTACGGCTAGCCCAGTGAAAGTCACCTTTATTTTGTCACTCTTTTTCTTCTCTAGTGTGATCTTGTGTTGAGAATTAAGTAATCTGTTAAATTTATTGTAAATCTATTTATAAGGAAACAAGACTTTATAAAATACATTACTTAGTTGGTAGCAATTAATATTTTTTAGTTTTATGTAGGATAAGTTCAGTATTTTGATAAACTTAAGAGTTAATTTCTGGAGTTTAAGGTAGAGAAAGGAAAACATCTATTATGGAAATCATTATGTTTTTGTTGAAATCATTTATTAAAATTCAGACCCAGAGAGGGAGTGTAATTGTCGCTTTATAATTGTGTTCCCAGCATCACACATACTATAGCCACCGTTATAACCTGAGCTCTCATTGGGGTTATGGTTGAAAAGTATTGGATTTAATGAGTAGGAATTCAAAACTTGAAGCAATTTGAGATTTACTGGATATTGAAATGCACTCTGCAGGGGAAAAAAATCCCACCCTTTCTGGAAAAAAGTTTCTTGCCATTTAACTGGTGCTGTAAAATATAAAAGGAATAATACCTGAAATAACTTTCTGAGGTTTAGAATACTTAAGATTTTGTTCTTGTATTTTATAAACAGGAGCCATGTCATTTTTTATTATCGGTTGTTTATGATTCCAATTCCTCAGGCTCCAGGCTCTGCTGCCATAACTTTCAGAAATGTTTTCTAAGAGAGTTAGCATAAGATACGAGGCACTGTTATAAGCTATGGCTTATTCTTGGAGGAAATGAATGGTAGTGAAAGAAAGGAAAGGACATGAAATGGATCCTGATGGCTGCTGTTTTCTAAATCCCTAAGGCTGGGTCTAAGTAGGAAATGTGAGAACATCTCAGGGCCCGTGTGGGGCTTGGCTCTGCACAGGCACCCTCTGGTGCTCCCATGTGTCAAAATAAAAGAAAAGTGTGCATTGGGCTACATGCACCGAGCCACTGCACAGCCTGCCAGCTCTGGGAGCAGAACATTTGCAATTCAGCCAAGTGCTGAAGGTGCACAGCTTACCAAGCAGACATGGGCTAAGTGATTGAGGTGAGGTCTGTTGCACAAAACTGTAATGTGCTGAGTAAAAGTTCCCTAGGCAGCGTTTGGGAAGAGTTAAACAGGGCTGAATACAGCCAAAGAGGTCATTAAGAGCAGCAGACTCTAGCCAGTATAGGACACTGGATGTTAATGATGGAGAGCTGCAGGTTTCAAAGATTCCTCTGGTTAGGTCTCATAGAAAGGCATGAGAGAAATCATCCAAGAGAAATCATCCAAGGGAAATGCTCCCTGTTTCAGCGGGGCTTCCCGCTGGGACAGATACCAAGATAGAAGAATATGCCTTACGATTCATATCTCTCCTAAGCCTCATTCAGAATTTTTGGTAGGTACTCTCTGAATTCAGGATCTGCAGCTGAGAAAAAGTACAGATATTGCATTTTATTAAATAACTTTTGACAAAAAGTAGTGAACTATAATTACAGAATAGAATAAAATAGAATTAAATTAAATAGCATAGCGCAGCTCAGGTTGGAAGGACATCAACAGACCTTCTGATCCAAACTTTCACAGGAAAGGTGGCCTAAATGTTGGCCCAGTACTGGCAAAGGATTCATACTTACCTCATCCTATCTAAGGACTGGCCATATGTGCTTGGGGAAAAATAATTATTATGCCCATATTGCTATTGCTGGTTTTTTGTCATTCTTCTGTCTTTTAAAACACAATTTGCTTTTGATGGAGTTTCTGGGAGCCAGGGGAAGTGAGCTATTTGGCTCCATGTATGTGGGGTATGTGAAAGCTGCAGACATTTATGGTGGTTTTCATGTTGAAACCAGATCTAATTACAGTTCTTGTGTAACTGGGAAGCAGCACTCAAGGTTTGATGACTGCTCTGAGTACAGGTTCCTATATTCAGTCGCACTCATATTTAGATCACAGGTGTTCAGGGACTTAATTTTTCAAAGTAGTTAGACAAAAATGAGACCAGTAGGTAAATGCTTAAAACTATCTGATTATATTAAATTTGTACTTCCCACTTGTGTTCATTTCAGTTGCCCCTTATGTACTGATATGTATCTGATTTTGTCTGTGGGTGCTTGGAAAAGTGTAGTATGACTGTACATCTGCCTTGTTTTTCTTAAGTGTTTTATCTCAGTTTAAGAAAGTGTTCTGATGTGGGGACCAAGAAACTTTGAAGAGCCAGCCTACACATAAGGAGAGCTGTTTTCAAAACCCTGCCACAGCTGGAGGTTCAGTTTCATTTTGAATTGTGAAATTCTAGTTTTCTTTATAATCATGCAAGGCATTTGTTGTCAATATTATCTTGTGATAGTGTGCCAAAAATGCATTATATATTAGCCTGGATTCTGTGACTCAAACATATGTGTGCTGAAAAATCCTCTCCCTAAGCATAGGAGACTCAGACCAGCACATAATACTCTGCATATGCACAAAAATAAAGAAAAATGCCTGCTGATCTTTCAAATAATATGATAATATGTTCCAGATACTGAAGGCAAGATTAACATTTAGAAAGAAATTCAACAGTATCTTAAATTAATAGAAATAAAATCTCCAGACTTTAATATTTAATGCATAACAACATTCTCCACTGGTAATACAGCAGTGATAATGAACTGCAATAACAAATATATAATTTTTCCCCCTACTGATAAAACTTTACAAGAAAGGTTGCAATCTCTCTCTGCCTCTTATTTGCTTTTGCTTTTGTAGCATGTCATGTAGAACGTATAAACTCTATTTAGAGAGATAATTTGCCACAAAATTTTTCACAATGTAAAAGGTTACTTATTCACACAAAGTCAAGCATTAAGGCAGAAAATGCCTGTTGAATGAGACTTTTTTTTCTTTTCTATATAATGTCATATTCTCTGCAGTACAGGAGGAAGTAAATGGTGTTAGAAGCAGTAAAACTCCTTATTATTGCTGTAATACTGACCTTGGCATTTTGTGAAACAGCCCCCCATTTAAAATAAAAGAGAAAAAAGGAGAAAGTGAAAATACTGTTCAAATTAGAAAACAAATCCTCAAGAGATACTTACAGACCGGTAAAGAGGACTCTAATATCCTGTGGTTCTCTATCCTCTAAATGGAGTTTTGAATTATAACAGCATACACAGCCGCTGGGAATTTCAGACCCACAGAACTCTCTACCTTGTTTCAGGCACTAGAAATAAATGTTGGTGATATTACAGCAAAGATGTTAAAACCACAAGCTCTCCTAATAAACACACAAACCATTATGAGCCATAGGAGGATGTAAGACAACAAGACAAAGAGAAAATAATAATTAAAAAAACCCATACTTACAGTAACCTAAATACAACTCTGCACAGCAAAATGTGCCCAAAACTGAAACTCACTTTTCTTCCAAGGAAGTACACTGTGTTTTCCTACTACTTGGAACTCTTTGAAAGGCCTGGATGTAGTCCCATGTGGTCAGCTGGGCTAATGTCATGGGTTTATCTCAAATGACTCAGAGGACTTAGGTCAAAAAGAAAAAAAATAAGACAGTGTAAAAATGTAGAAGGGTATAGTATCTCCCTCTGACCCCAGGAATAATTGCAGAGGTGAAAACACCAAAGGGAAACAAATATGTAAGTATGATGGACATCAGAAGGTTAGTGCTTTTTTATAATCATATTTTCAGGCTGAGGGCAAGAACCTTACTTCACCACTGGTCTAGCTGAGAAACTTATTAGCAGCTATATATTTCATATGTTTTATGTCAGCCTTCAGCACTTAACCAGCCTATTAAAGTAGAGAAATCCTTCAGGGAAGAAACCTGCAGGAAAGCAGCATATGGAGAGCAATTCGAGGAGTAGAAATTTAGCCTAAATAAAGGTACGTTGATGTGAGTATATGTGTAGGCTTTGCTGCCTGTGTTTAATGGGTACTTAGACACATAGGACATAAACAAGAACCTATATGTAGGCACCTAATTTCAGTGTCTTCATTCTTGAGCTGAATCCTACCCTTTATCTAAGGAGATTTATATAAAGTACTGCTTGTATCAGAATGTGAAATTCAAGATTTCAATGATGCAGATAAAAAAGGACTTAAGATTGTCCTGAATTAAGAAATCTTCACATCAATTTAATAGAGGCCTAGTGACTTGATTTTAATTCTTTTAATTGACTGTAAAGCAGATAACGTTTGTGGACTTCATTTGGATTAGAAAAAGCAAACAGAAAATAATTATTCAAATCCAACATAGCATTTCAAATATAAGTGTGAGCTCAAATCTGATGTTAAGTGACCTCTGATTTTTATGTGAGGAAAATATGTGTGCAACAGTTCTTATTTACAGTGATAGATACTTATGAATGACCCATTTAAACAAAATTGCATTCCTGCAAGTTCAAAAAAATTGGGAGAATGTAATGATGCTTATAAAAAATTTTGTCAGGAAATTTCTGTTGTTTAGGAAATTTACAAGAGAGCCCAAGCAATTGATTGGGAAGTTTAATTTCACATGAAATGCAGAAGAATTAAGTGAATGTTTCAGAGCTACTCATTTCAGACTCTCATTTTCCATTCCAGATACACTGAAAACAGTCACAGTTCTGGGCCATCTCACCCAGATCAATGCTTCAACCCTCAGGTTAAAGGTTGAAATGACTGAGTCTTACTTAGGTCTCAACTATGTCACATATTTTTGCTCTAGTCAGTATGAAGGATAAAACATGATCTGGCATGAATACACCTGTACAAGAAAAGAAAGCAACTGATTTGCACCAAAAACTTTAACTTTTTTATTGAAGGGCAAAATAAAATTGATAAAAAATGCAGTCAATAAGAGCAATTTGCCATAGTAACATAATTTTGCAATAATAAAATATCTTCATTGTGGATATACTTTTCCTTTCTCCATATGGAAGCTCTTATACTTCATGAAACTACTTTAATTTTCACTGGATGAAAAGGAGAGGGGCTGACAGTAGCCACAAGGCAAATGGAGTAGCAGCTTCAAGTATCACTAATCAATATTTATGCCTGTGGTTACCATAAAACGCTGGGGTGAAAAAAGACAGGTTTGGGATTTCCACTGAGCAACAGGCGAGTGCCTGTTCTGAGGTGCTTCCTCAGCTCATCCTATTTCCCAGTTTCCAGGCTTGGTGCTGGAAAACTAGAACTGAAAGCAGCTTTCCACTGAAATGGGAGCTGATGTTCGGCGTGACAAAGTGGTAAAAAATTTCTGGACTCATCCTGTTTCCACTGCTCTGGCAAACCTCTAAATCATACCTGAAGGGCAACATTTGCAGCAGCAGAGCTGCTTTGTTCCCCCGACTGAATCATTGCTCATTAGCCTTATCTTTAGTAACAATTATCATTTCTCATGCTGTGCAGGCCCAGTGAATCTTAGGTAACGTGGCTTCAGGCTGGGTACAGGACTTATGCACACACCCTGTGGTAGATTTATTAAGTACAAGAGGATGAATCTCAAGGGCAACTCACAGAAACCTGAGCAAGTCTCTTTTACAGATTCCTTTTTAATGTTATCATTTGAATGGATCATTTTGCATATTGAGTCATAAATTTCTAAAAGATTATTTCATTCAAAAAATAAGAACTACATAATATATGGGATTTTGGTGCCCAGTTATGCAAAATACAGCAGTAATATTTTCTCATGTCAATTATAAAATTCATAGATTTGCTGGACAACATGGACATGGAAAAGCAGGGTGAGGGATTTTCACCTATGAATGTACCAGGACTACCAACTGTTATACGACAGTTTTGCTTTGAATATACAGTGCCTCTTGGTGCTGTATAAAAATGACCAAGGTTTTCCACTTGATAATTCATGCTGATTAGGTATTTTGCTTTGAAATAACTTTTATTATTGAATAAAAGTTCAACTTTTTGAACTTTTTTATTACTGTTTTTATTATTACCATTAACAACCAATCCCATTCTTTTCGTCTCTTGTTCTTATTTTTTTTTAAAAAAACCTACACCAGAGCAAAAGAATTTAAACCCTATATACCTTTTAAAAAGTTTAAATTTAGAATCATAAAATAGAAAATTTAAAAAATATTTTTAAAAAGATAAGCAATCACTTTCTGATAAATTCCCTTACTGGAATAGTATTTATAGATTTATGCAGTAACTTTTCTTTCCAGTATGTTGCAGCTGTTTAGGTGGCATCCGTTTCCTGACTAGTATTGTTAACATTGATTTTCATAGGTCACAAATATATAGAAATTTAAAAAATCCTCAAAATCCTTTAAAACAGACAAATTTATATAGCAGAATAAATACTGCTACTGTATTTGTGATAGTTTATGTTTATTATATTTTGGTGTTAAACTTTTGTGTTGTCTGGAAAAGAAATAACAGAAACCTGTGTGACAAAACATGACTGGAAGTTACATGTTGAGGATGAAAAAGTAATTCTACATATATGAATTCTTTCTCTTCTGTGAAATATGTGAATTTGTGGTAGAGAATATGCTCAACCCAATTCAAAATAAAGGATGGATTGATACAAGGATTAATGAGAAGGGTAGAAATTTAATTGTTGGCTTTTCATTCAACACAGAGTTGGTCCTAAATGTAATTACATGGGTAAAGAAAATCTGCCTTTCTGAATAAGTGATGGATTTTTAATTTTTTTAATGACCCTGATTGATATTTTTTGGAAACTGCATTCCTGAAACAGGTCTCTTCTACGAACAAAGAGAGCCATATTTTACCATGGAGAATAACCACCACGTTATTCGAAGCACTGGGAATTGTTTGTAATTCTGTTATGAAATGAAAGTAGTTCTGGAACTATCACCTTATAAAGGTGTAGACACTAACTTATTAATAACCATTTTCAAGAACCTGGTCAAAGTGGACAAGCAGGTTACCTTAGAGCAGGAGAAAGCCCCAAGGAAAATTTTAGCCAGCTCTGGCTTTTTACTCCTAGAATCTCCTCGGGGTAGTAACAGAACTGTGAATTGCAGGCAGCCCGCCGGCCCTCAGGAGCAGCGCAGCGCAGCAGAAGAGTTCATTCTGCTCCTCATCCTGACATTGCTTTTAGTACGACAGCCAGGCAAAATACATTAACCATTATTTTAATATGGAAATGAGTAAAGAAAATTATTCTTAGATATGCACAGGGGCCCTAACTGGGATACTCAGGTAGCATGAGACTTGTCTTGATAAAAGTCAGAGGTCATAATATTCCTCTGCCTCCATTTCTCTCTTTTTGCAGTGAAAGTCATGACTTATTTATTCCTCCTCAAAACTCTTACAATGATGACTTGACTAGTAATCACAGATGACTATGAAGAGCTAAAGGATTATGTAAATATGAACTTTTTTTCTTGTTATTGTGCTGTCTAATACATTATTCTCTCATCCTTCCTGCCATTAAGCTGCCATCAAATGCAGTTTGTACAAAAAATGTATTAAGGCCTTAATCCATGCTGTTATAACTTTAGAAGCCATAATAGTGTGCCTAACTGGCTTGATAAATATACCTGGGTAGCCAAATTCAAACTCTTTGTCTAATTAAAGTGAAGAGGGCCATAATTTCCCTTAAGATTTCTGGTTGTTTGTCAGCACAGAGCTTTCATGGGGTTAACTCATAGAGTAAAATTTTTCTTAACACTGACTTGGGAGCAGCATTAGCTCCCCAGAGCATTTTCTCTATTAAACCCCTAGACCTCCCTTTATGCTTGAGATTAGGCAGAATCTCCTTTCTACTGGGGCTAATAATTCCTTTTTATCTAGAGGTAAATGAAACTCTGACACGATAAATACCACAGGCAAAACAATGCAATGCCAGCTTATTTGTACGTTTATAGCCTCATACAAATGGATTGGTCTGCTCAGTTTTTAATTACTTCTCTTATTAAATCTCCTTATAGAAGCAAAAACAGTTTTTGAAGAGAGAAACCAATGTTTAGCATTTCATAACAAACATAACCTTCATCAATCACCTGACCTTTCTCAGCTTGCCTTGAGGTTACTTCAAAGAAAAAAGTCAGTGGGCAAAACTTGGAAATCTCAGATGTCTCCCAGTTTTATTCCTAACTCAAGACTTAAGATACCTAGAAAGATTTCTGAATTCAGCTGACCATTTTCTGTACAAGCAAAGAGAAAACAGGGGGAAAAAATGTGAAAAGCATCACAATAAATCCTCAAGACTTTTTCATCTTTTGTTTTTAGGTTTCTTTGCTTTGTGTGAGGACAGGGCTTTAAGTTTGCCTACTCCCTGTGAAAGGTAAAAACTGCATTTGATAGCAGCCAGGGAAGCCCCAAAAGGGCTTGGCATGCCATGCTCTTGTGCTACACTAGCTGAAATCCCTCTTCCTGATTCAGAAAAGACCTTCAGTCATTTTCACACTTTGCAGATAGCTATTGAAAGGAAGGGAGATCATGAGGGTGGTGACCAGAGACAACAATCTTACTAACAAGGTGTGTAGAAAGAGACAGACCTTCACACTAATATGAAGACTATTATTACATGTATAGTACTGCATTAAGGAGTATCACTAACTTAACCTATAGACCATATTCCAGGCAAACTTTCATACAGTTCTCTATGTACATATTAGTCAGCAGAAATCACAAGTCTCGAATTATTCACTTCATCAGATTAGTTTAGGACTTCATATTTAAAGTAAAAGAGCAGTTATATTTACAAATTCATTAAGATTTCATTCTTACTCACCAATTTCAAAATTGTCTATCCAGACAAAAAAAATGTTCAGTTTTATTTCTGCACATATTTGTCGGACACAAGTTGGGGTATTTTGGTATGCAAAGTGATACTTTTGCTACTTAAATTGTGTATCTGTTGAAATGCAGGTAATAACTAATCAGCAGCTAATATTTGTTAAGAAGTACTATTCCTCCTTTCTTTGACCTAAAGGAATTCTCTCAGTGAATGCTTTAACTTAAGGAGCTTTTAACTGAGAAAAAAATCCATTAGAGCAGACTGTAGTTAAGTATACTTTTGGCAGCTAAGACAGTGTACATGATGGTTAGGAGAATCTGCAACACAAATCCCCACAGATTTATCCACAAAACTGCTGAAACAATGGAAATTCTGTCATTATGTAGCAATTTGGGCTCTGCTCCAAATGAGAGAATTCCTTCCAAAGTGTTCATACTGCACCTGTATTAAGTTGATTATATTTTAAGTAATTTAGGTGCTTGCTTATAGTTGTTTGTTCAAAGTTAGCAGTATCACGTGAAAAGTAAGAGACCATTAGTGAGAGAAGAAGGGGACTAGGACTTCCAAGGTAAAATGAACAGCACAGTGGTAAGACAGAGCAGGAAAGGAAACTGCTGTGCCAGGGAGTGGCCCACAGGGAGTTCTCCAGAATCAGCTTTAATTAATGTTCCAGTCCACAACCCTTGTACAAAAGCTGAGATCTGATAGAGATTGCTAATAGCATAATGCTATCCTTTATCATTTTAACTCAAAGGAATACATCAGGAATGAAATGAATGACATAAAAGACTGGAGTAATAGAAATGGCCCAAAGTATCATAGTGTAAAAAGGCAAGGCCAGGAATGTATGGTTGCTTAATGCAACTCTAATCATAAAGAAGGTAATAGATTACTGAGCAAGAGAGGGACCTTGGGGCAATCCCAAAAATAATATCAGACATGAATATTTTGCAGCTGTGGAAAAGACAAGTATATAACCATAATTTATCAGACATGTTTTCAGCAGAGCGAGGGTATAACTGCACAGACCAGCAAAGCCTCCTCTTAAAGGCAACAGCTATGCTTAGGAAATGTGATCTCAAGTGGGAATAAGGGCAGAAAAGGGCTGCAAAACTGATGATAGGGAGACAGAACCTATGATATCCAGTGAGTGTGAAAGGCATTGTTTCATTCAGCCAAACAAACCGGAGGCTGTGAAGAGAGAGAAGTGCTCTCTATAGTTAGAAGGCTATATGTAAACTCTAAGGAAAGAAAAAAAAAAGAAAAGGAAACAAAACCATATATACTGTCTGGACAGCACAAAAAGTACATTTTAAATGGCACAGAATAATTTCTGATGGGAATTTGGATACTGGATCATTAAAGCATTGGGTTTCAGGAAATACTCACAGAAGAGAAGGAATAAAAAACCAAACCTAACAGAACCCACAGCGCTGCAGATGACACCTGCAAGGGATGGCACTTGTTTTCTCTTGTGACCAGCAGGAAGCTGGGTTTCTTTGGAGGGAAGACATTTTCATCTCGATGTGAGAACAAGTAGGTGGGGACTCGATCAACAGGTGACAAAATTAATTATAATATGTATCAATTGGGTTAGTTTCTTGTATGTTTTAATAGAGATTGAGAAGAAACTTCTGTGGAGATCAATCAGGTTAAGACTTAAACTTCTTATTTGCTTTCCTCCTGGTATCAAACATGAGATGTTTTCATTAAGATTTGCAAGTTGGAGCTACTGCACTGCAGCAGAAGTGAAAGATGGTCACAGGCCTTTTAGCCAAATATGGCAAGATGATCCTGGCACGGCCAGACTAATACCTGGAAATATCTGGAAATGTCTGCAAATTTAGGGCAGTCTCTACAGAAGATAGTAGTCCATTAAGGCTTCAGTGATTACTACAGAAAAATAAGTCTCTGAAGTTGTTCCTTTCTACACACTTTTAGCTGGTAGATTTACTTCCTCAGACATAAAAGTCAATGTCAAAAAATACCATTTGAAATTTTTAAGAGTCCATTATAACTGCTTTTTAAGTTTCCTTGATTAGCACAGAAAATATGGAACAGCTATTAAACTGCTGTTCCCCTAATAAACATTAATTATAAGACAGCAGGTGATTAATCACTGATAATGAGCTATAGATGACTTTTAATGGTCAGCTAATAGTGTCATGGGCCTTTAATGCTGAAAATAATTAAAATTAATATTAGATTGTATGGTGAATACACACACTAAAATGTGCTTACAGTTCAAAAAGCATACAACCAAATATAGAAGGAATATCATTCCCTATGACCATGACACCTTCTAGCTCAGTGCTCTAGGCATGTGCAGGAGGGGAAAAGAAAAAAATTGGTTTAAGGACTGTTTTAGACATAGCTTGGATTTGGATTATAATTTATGGCTGTTGTTTTTCCCACTGCATGTGAAAGTCCTAACCAGCATCTTGCAATTACTCTCCTTTGTTGTTGCTCCTGGCACAGGAAATCTTGAATTATAGCATGGAGAGTGAATCCATAATGGCAAAGAAATCTCTTCCATCAGTTTTCCACTTCTAGAACAACCTATAAATTATTACTAAGGCACTTCTGTGAAAATAGACGTGTGACTTGCAGTCTCTCCCTGGTTGCAAAGAAAATGTAATCCTGACCTTTCCTTCCTAGATGCTAACAAGTGATGCTGCTCTGTAAGGTTCAGTCTTCAGGGGGGGAAGAGCAGTTCTTTAACTGAAAGAGAGTTACAGCCCCAAAAGGAGATCCAAAACCATCAACATTTTGCACCTTAATATGGTTCAGAATGAAACAATGTGTTTGTTTTCACTTCCTATCCCATTGGGTCATGTCAACATCCTGGCATTCACTTGCTTTCCTGATGGGAACCAAACTCTCCCATTGTACTTCTGGAAAGTTCTCTCTGACCCAAGAGGTTCTCAGCACAGATTGCTTTTCTTCTTTAAGGCTACATTTTCTCCCAGGACAGGACTAAGCTTCGTGTTTAAATAGGTTTTATCCATACTGACTAGCTCCTTCAATATGTTGTATCCCATACTGTGTTTGGCATCGTTGGGAGTGTTAATTTGCCATGTCAGAAAGTGTGTGAATGATCATACAGCACAGCCAAATGTAGGATGGTGCTTGAGCCCATACCCTCCCTCTCTTCACTTTCTAGTGTAGTTAAAGTCTTTGGCACCTAACTTATGTCATTGCAGATTCTGGAATCAGGATTTATGTATTAGGGTGTACCAGGATGGTATCAAAACTTTTTTTTAAGGACCCTCTGTGCCATTCATGGACAAATTAAGTATTCTAATGTTACAGCCATATAGAAAATCTGATTCTTATAAAATTCAAAAGAATTTGGGGAATAAAATTTTATAAATTTTTGTTGGGTTGTTTTAGACATTTTTTTTGTGTGGTTTGTTTTGGTTTAGTTTGGTTTGTTTGTTTGGTTTTTTTTGGGTTGGTGTTTTTTTTCTGGTGTGTAAAAGCCACCAATGAGTACTGGGTATAAATGTCAAAAGCAAAAGAGTCAGTTCATCAAGGTGGGAACAGATGTCAATGTCAAAATAGTCTTGGTTTTGCAATAATTTTCATACTTTACGCTGTCCTTTTTAATTTTTTTCAGTACCTGTCAATATGCTATATTGTCTTGCCATGTATTAAATCCTGATCAGTCAAACATTTACACAGGTGAACAGCATTACAAAGTCACCAGACAAAATGGCACCAGTCTGCCCATATGAGTAGTTTCTTTTATTTGCAAGATTTTCTGAGAGCTCACATGAGATTGTAAGCTCTTGGCACCCGATACAGCAATCATGAAACTTTGAGTTTTATTCTAAATTTACACCAGGGTTATTCCATTGACTTCACTGGTGGAGCTAATTTCAGTTTGCTTTTTGAATTAGCAAAATATTCTTAGTAATGGTAAATGAGCAACTTGAAAAGGTCATAGAAATTAATTGAGGAAGGGGAAGGGAAAGAGAAAAAAGAAAATCTGGGAGCAGAGATACAAGGAAGAAGAAGCAGGAGTGAAGAAAAAGAAAAATATTTAGAAAATCCAGAAGCATAAGACAGGGATAGGAAAGAGCAGAACATAAAACCAGGAAAAAACAGATGTAGAAAGATAACATTAATAGAAACCACCTTTCACATTGTTGTGGATTGGATTCCTCTGCTTTGCTTTTTGTTTTAGTTTTATGGATTTTTTAATGGATTATGGATTTTCAGTGGAGTTTTTATATTTCACAAGATTAAAATAAAAAATAAGAGGTAAATGAAATATTTTTTTAAAGTTTAATATCACCATTTAGCTGACAGTGTTCACAGTTTCAGCTGATGTCCTGAAAGTCAAATTATGAAATTGTAATCTTGCATTTCAATATGCCTTGACAATGTTGGAGGATAACATTCTAGCAATAAGAAAAGGAGGAACTTTTTGTAAGTTGCAGTTGTACATAAATGATAGAAAATCAACCATGACCTTTCTTCAGCAGAAGTACCATTTTTAAGGCTGGATATTTGACAATATGCCATCTATTGTTATTATTGCTATAATAATTTATGTTATTATTTTTTTAATTAAAAATTATTCCTTACAAGGACATATGGGAAATTTGAAATTTTCAGGAAAATTTATGAGAGTTCATATGAATTTACTGCCAGATTTTCAATAAGACATAAACCCAACTTTCTCACTGCTTGTAGTCATTAAAGAGCAGAAAACAGTTCTTGGAAGAGTTGCACTGTAAAGCACTCATCGGGCTGGCCAAATTCCAGTGTGGAAAATTACATTCTGCTTACTGGCAATTGCCTCTTCTGTTTCAAACATCAAGGCCTGTTTTTTACTTGCTGTCCTAGTTATTAGACTTGTGGCTAACCTGGAGCATGTTGCTAAATCCATCACATGCTTATCTACCTTGTTGAATTGTCACCCTGATCATTTATTAACTCTGTTAAAGAAGTGTCCTAGTTTTAATCAGTATGATGGCAATTTGACTTCTCTACAAAATACAAGGAAGTATTACACATAAGATCCAGACCAGAATTGCAAAAGCTAATAATTCAGTAAAATGACAGTCTGGGTTTCTTGTGTTAATTACTCCTCTGTCTCAATGCACATTTCTTGTATGCTGTGAAACACGTTTAAACAAAATCAGAGGACACTCTTCCATTGAGTAGTTGAGTACTTGCACAGTTTTAGGCACGTGCAAAACCTAATCAGCTCTGAACTGCAGATATACAAATTGCATTTTTTATTTATAAAGGGGAAGGAAGCTCAAATTACTTGATTGGTCTTCTGCCAACACTGATGCTGGAGAAGATTTAAAATAATGTTGAATCCTTTCACAAATACCTTAATTGCAAAGGCAAGTGATTAGAGCATCCTTAACTCTTTAAGACAGTCATGTTGAAACAGAACCTAAGTCTTATCAAGTAATAAGGTGAATGTTAGTGGAAAAGATAATGTGTATGCACAAGATGATACTGTAATCAGCAATCCCAGAGCTCAAGAAGCAGCAGCTACAGTGGCTCATGAAAGCACTGTGGGATCCTGCAGGAGAAATGGCAAAGTACAGCAATATCATTGCCTTTTTAGTAATAGGGCTGCAATTAGGACAGGATTGCCTTTTCTTTGTTTTGCCCTGTAATTACATATAGCAGCCTTGATAAGATTAAGTGCTGTGATAAATCCTGCATTTTTGCTTAGCTGAAAATAGAAGCTGTATGTGTTTTTAGATAACCAGATAATTTAAAATCTATAATCAAGCTCATGTGTCAGGACTTATTCAAAGATTGAAATCAGATTCTGTTTCATGTTCAGGCATATCATTTTTTTCAATGGAAAGAGACATAATGCTTCCATAGCAACACATTAAATACGTCAAGCTCGTGTCTTGAGAGGTACTGACATTAGTTTAACATGAATTCTCAACTATTTGTATGAAAAACGGTTGCTTCATATAAATGTGTGTGTGTGTGTGTGTGTGTGTAAGCATGCAAGAACCTCTGATATTTCTTATTGATGTTTAAGCAAAACTTACTCTATATACCAGTGAAGCTAAAGACAATCCCCCACCTCGTCTCACATATTGTACTAAATCTATTAATAGATGGACATTTAATAGCTGTACAAGTGTCTCTTAATGAACCTTAGGATGGTATAGCTTTCCTTGTAATTGCTGACAACTATGTTGCTTTTCGTTGAAGATCGTGCCTGCTTATCAGAGATGCCATTGACTTGTACTTGTTCTGTTTATTGATTACTTAATTAGTTTCCAAGATAGCTAATCAGGGACAAATTCAAGTGTTTAAGCATCTCTTGCTGTGTCTCACTTTGAGCATAAAATGGTGCAGCATCTGTGTTACTTGGAGAAATAAATTAACCCCACTGAACTGGTTTAAATCATGATACAGGGTACAAAGTTGGTATAACAATATGAAAGTAATTTGGGGGAAGCTGGTATGCTGTCTCATTCTCCAAAAACTTAGGGAAAGAAAGCTTTATCGGCTTCCCAAATGATAATGCAAAGATCATTTTTCCTTTTTCTTCCACACAGTTGTTTACTAAATCTAGCCTTTAACAGTCAGGATAAGAAGCTTTTTGCTCACAACAACAACCTCTAGGGATTTCTCTGTCACAGAAATAAAATCAAGGAAATGTCAACATTCTTAGTAGCGAACATTGTACATCACAATTTAAACTGTGTCTATAATTGACTGTGGAGGGTGATATCTGTCTCAAAAATTTAAACACTGAGCTTAAGTTCACACAGTGTTTTGTTTTGGCAAACCCAAAATTATTTGTCTGTAATTTGCTCTTTTAAAATGATATTGAGCGTCTATCTTGAATAAAATTTCAGAAAATATTGAGAAGAAAAACAGTTTCAAACTAAAAATTTCATATTTTTTTTACTTAAAATCTTGATATTAAGTGTATAGCTTTTCTGAGAGACTGTGTTCCTTGATTAATGGTTCAACATACTTGATGCAGATTCATGTTATTTGGGCTTACTGAATCTGCTTTATAAAGCAAAGGGCTTGGTGTAAAAAACAATTTTTCTCAGGTTTTAATGAGGTATTTGATGTTAATACAAGAAAGACCTTCTACAGCTACATAACTTTTTATGCAGAATTCATCAAAGAATCAAAGCATCACAGAATGGTTTGGGTTGGAAGAGGACCTTGAAGATCATCCTGTTCCAACCTCAGTGCCATGGACAGGGACAGCTCCCACTAGACCAGGTTGCTCAGAGCTCCATCCAATCTGGTCTTGAATTCATGTCTGGCCTCTGACAGTTCTACCAGGTGTTCAATGTACTTTTTACAATTCTTTTTTAAAGATGATCAGAAAAACACAGCACATTAGCAGGGATCTGTCCAAGCTTAACACATGTTTTTTAGCCCTTTTCCCAATATGGACTGAAGAGTCCAGTACTCAAGAGTATGTCTTTATTACCAGAGAAACAGCCCTGCTGTGATACCCACAGCTGGTTAATATGAGAACAGAGCAACAGTGCTCAAGGCTCCTGTTGTATCTTGTAGGCAAGAGAGATGATAAGATTTGCTTGGCAATCAGTCTCACACTTAAACTCAAAGGACACTAAACCAAGACAGAACTTTAACAGAAGTCAGTGGAGAGGAGAAGAGGGGGAAAATAGAAGAAAAAATAAATTTCTGAAAACCTTTACGAAAAATAATTTGGCACAAGTGAGACTTTGAAATAAGGAATATTTTAACTGTTGCCATAAAATCTATATATCACCTTTATTCTCAACAAATATACCAGCCTATGTTTAACTTACACAGATACATGATTTCTTCTTTTTCTAATGCAAAATCTATGTTATTTAGTAATAGTGGATTGCTACTAAAATATTCATTCCTATGTTGATCACTATTCCAAAAAATAACAAACTTGGAAGAAAGAATGCCTGAATTTAGTGCTTGAAAGAGGCTCTGCCTTCTAATTACCACTCACCAGTATTTTGCCTAATATTCTGAAATCAGAATATAATATCAATAGAATTCATGATTTTGAAAATCCTTAACTTGGGTAATGACATTTTTTTGATGAGTCTGACTTTTCCTGGACTATTTTTGCTACTGAAACCAGTAAGGATCCAGATTTAATTCATCTTTTGGGTTTGCATGAAAAAAAAAATCAACATTTTTTGTAGTATTCCTATTAAAATACATAACCAGGATAGATAACTCCTATATATGGGTAATCTTAAAATCTAACAAATTTAGGGGTTATTTTACTATTTGAAATCAAATTTCATATGAAAAATTTATTAGACTGCAGCAGCTCTTAGAATAAAAATATTTGGCTGCTTTTATTTACCTACAGCAACAAAAATGAAGCCAAGGTGCTTCCAGTTGGTTGATTTCTTCATCTACTCCTTCTTCAAAATGAACAGGCATACTCATTTCATAAATATTGAACTTAAATTCAAATAAACATAACTTAATGTGGGACATGGAGCAAAAGCAATTCAGTAAATACTACCATTACAGTGGGGTTTTTTAACCTGGTTTCTTTTAAATTCAAAAGAATCATTATCCTATAACTAGAAGAGGAAGATATTCTTAAAATCTTTGAAGAAAGTAAAAATGAAGCATCTCCTGAAGAAAAGCAAAATATGTGTTGATTTTTCAACACAGTAATCTGCTAAAAAATTTTGTTGATAAAACACAGGGAACACAAAAACATGATGGCATTGAAGTCTGGTAAAGAAAAAGAAATAATGTAGAGACTGAAAAGTAGCTACTAATAGAATCAGGAAATTGGAAGAGTCCAAGATTTGTTTGTTAGTATTTATGTAACTTGCATAGCCCGGTCTTGCAGTAATTTGAGGGCATATAATACAATAGTCACTGCAGGGTCATTATAATCCTCTTGCAAACCCTAACTATAGACCAAAAGAGTAAAAATCACTTGTGGCAATCATTTGTTCTCCCAAGTACACAGTGCATATGAAGCACCATTTACTGTCAACACCAAGAGTTTTCACAACACAGTAAGAGACTACATTTTATCACAAGGCTGTCCAAAAGCCATTGGATCTAAAGGATGAATTTAATGAGTCTACATGTAGTAAACTCAGGTTCCATCTCTGAATAAAGCAAACCTAGAGACAAGGGGAGTTTCAAAAAATTCAAACTAGTAGCTGGGATGTAGATGAACATTTCATCATTTTATTGCTATGGCTCAACAGCTATTTTCCAGAAAAACATCAGTCATGATGTCATGAACATAAATGTTGGTTTCTGTATGTATGGAATGAGAAAAATGAAAACTGTTCATAGTTTCTAAAAAGTTTTAGCAATCAACATTCAACGCAATTCCATACTTGCCAGGTGAGAGGCAAGACACTGAAGTGTCAACATGAAAAGAAAAATCTCATTGCCTTCTTCAGTCTGCTTAACAAGAAATGCAGGGTGAGCAGAATTAGCACTTGTGTGCAGGTGGTCCTGAGGCTGTTCCAGTCCGACTTGAGAGCTGCTCAGCAGCTGCTGCTCAGAGGATTCCACAGCACACCGCTGGTGCTGCTTAAACAGCATTAAGGTTAGCCCAGTTACCATGCACTGAGCTGTGCTAAAAATATGATGCTGCAGAGAAAAACTGATTTTTGCCTGTTAAAGACCTCTCCTCCTTTATGCTGAGAAAGCTCAGCTGAATACCCACGGAGATGCTTCTGAGATCTATTAAGAAGAAACAGCATGGAGCTTGCAGACGCATCAAAGATACTGTATCAGATCAGTGCTACATAACAAATTACCACAGTCTTAAATGGTGAGGAAAAACAGTGTGAATAAGGGAGGCTGATAAAATTAATGTTTCCACTTAAATAGTTATCATTTGGAGAATTTTAGTTTCACAGTAGGTAAGTAGCTTAAAGAAATACTTTTACTGGGTATTGTATTTTTGTGTTGACTCATAGTGTTGACTCAGTTGTTTGATAAATCAAGTTCCAGCATTGATAACAATATTCAAAAGTATAAGTATGCCACATCTATCTTTTTTACTTGACAGAGAACTATTTTTCTACGTGTTTTACTCATTGACTTTTGAAAAGCTTGTTTGTTTCTGTGGCGTCCAACTAACATGCAAGCTTCTTGAGAGTATGTTAGGGGGTTTGGGGTTTGGTTTAGGGTTTTTTCGGTTTGGTTTGATTTGATTTGGGTTGGATGGTTTGGGTTTTTTGGGGGGTTGTTTTGTTTTGTGTAAGCAGGAACATAGTTAAAAAAGTTAAAAACATAAAGTTAAAAAATTAAAGTTAAAAAACATAAAGTTGAAGTTAACATAAAGTTAACATAAAGTTTTAACATAAAGTTAAAAAACATAAAGTTAAAAAAGATAAAAGTTAAATGTTCCTTTCTTAGCATCTGCTTGTGAAAATGCACACCTGCCATGCGGCAGGCACTTCTGTCTGGGATTCTTCCAAGGAAATCCTCTCATTCATACTACCTGTATGACAGGGGGCTTGCTCCAGTCAGGCCAGACTCTTCTGAGAGACAAGAACAGAGCAATTGGCACAAGCTGAGAAATGTGGGATCCCATCTGACCACAAGAAAAAAAATTGTTTACTGTGTAGGTGTTTAAACACTGTCACGGTTTGTCCAGAGAGGTTATGGAGTTTCCTTGGAGATATTCAAAAGCCATCTGGACATGGACCTTGGCAAATTATCTAGCTGACCCTGTGTGAGCAGGAGGAGTGTACTAGATGATACCAAGAGGTTCTTCCAACCACAAAAATTCTGTGGTTGGAACTCTAACTCCATGTTGTGAAATCCAGTTATGAGCTGTGCAGCTTCTAGGTACTGAAATAATTCAGTGAGTACTTGCTTGGAATTGCTGTGCCACAACCACCATGCAGCAGCTATTTAATCTTCCTTCCATTCTACTCACATCTGAAAATTTGCTCTCTTGTAAAGCCACATCGTTCTGTGGATTTTACAAG
Organism: Promerops cafer; assembly: GCA_013398275.1. NCBI lineage: Eukaryota > Metazoa > Chordata > Aves > Passeriformes > Nectariniidae > Promerops > Promerops cafer. The sequence continues at coordinate 99,894 of VZSE01005858.1, read as the reverse complement.
CAGCTGAGACACACAGCAGTATTTGTGCTGAAATACAAACATGAGTGCAAGGTGATGGCAAGCAATATTAATCTGATCTTTACAGTTTTTGAAAGGTACCTACAGTGTATGTGCCAGGGAGCCCCATGATCCATGAGGCAGGATGAGCTGGTGTGGGAAATGCAAGCACAGAGAGCTCCCAGGCTCTCGAGCATACAAGCTCAGAGATAGAGATGGATACTGTTTGACCAAAGACCTTGGAGAAGGTTTTAAAGTTTAGAATAGAAAAATGAAACAGACACGAAATAATGATCTGTAGTTTAAGAAAAATACGTTTTAAGCAAGTAGAAATATGTCTTATGTAAACAAATGAATATGTTAAGAAAGATAGTGGAAAACTTTAAAGTCTAACAATAGAACTTGTCATAAAATTGGTAAAAAATAGAAGATACAGCAATAAGTTTTTGTAAAGTTATATGATTGGATAAAAAGAGATGCACTGCAGTATATCATACAAAATGTAACAATTAACAATTGGTTTATGAAGATGCTAGTGAGCTTTGTGGAAGTAGCTGATTGAGTAAGAAATTTATAAAAGAGATTGTAAGTAGCATTATAGCAGCTTCTTATGCACGGCTTCTGATGTGATAGCTTTGGATGTAACAACCTTACTGTCTCATCCTTCCATGAGACTGATTTTGCAATAAACCCTCTTTTAATCACCTCATCCAGTCGACCCCGTCTATTCTGTATCCCAAACAAGCTGGGAATTGAGATTAGGTATGGCATGGGCAGGGCAGTGCCCTCCCTAATGATGCACCTGGACAGAGGGGTGAGAGACAGGATCTGTAGACAGTCCCAGACAAGATGGAGTGACAAATCAAGTCCAAGGTGAGCCCAAGGAAGCCCTCAGGAAGGGAGAAAAGACAACTTACAATGTAGGTGCAAGGTCTATCCAGGAAACTCACAAACCAGGACATCGGGAGGCAGGTCTGAGCTCAGGGACACCTACAACTCAGCTCAAGGCAGCTCTTAATTTGCAGGTGTGAGCTTGAACAAAACCCCTGTGCCCATTGGCAGAGGGGGTAAATGTTAGCAGTAGATGCTACTTTTATTTACTGTTTGTATTGTACCAAGCATCAGAAACAGTTTTCATTAAACCAATTATTTTTGTAATTGTGTTTGATGCCTATAGTCAAAAGTATTTATCAAACGTGAATACAAAATATTTATCCTTTTCATTAGTTTTCTTTCATCTTTTAAAAGAATGAAGTGGTTTTTACTTTTTCTCTTGGTAGCTGGCAGTTCTATTGCATGTACAGAGTTTTAAAGAGAAAACCATGTATTTCTTTGTTAGTACTTTCTATTATTATTATTATTATTATTATTAAGCACAAAAGAAAGGAGGTAGGAATGAACTGCTTGTCTATTTAAAGAATCTTCTTTGAACTTCTCAGAATCCCACGCAAAAAAAAAAAGCCTTGGAAATAAGGGGTAGTATATGAAAGTAAGCAAAAATCAGATAATGAAGCACACCATAATTTTTTATGCAGCCAGCAAGAGTGTAGTAGGAGTGTGAGTCTAAATCCTGTTCAGTAAAAAAAAGACCTTTCACTGATTTTGTTGCCCCAAACAGTGCACAGTTCCAATTCACACACCGAGGCGAGGTACTTCTATTTTTTATTCTACTCTGCATGAAATTGGGAGCTCAGTGGAAACCCACAAAAGACTGATCATCAAAACCTTACACCATTTATACATTATAGCAAAAAAGGCATCACGTTTCACAACTTACAGAAGACATAACTTTTTAATTAATTCGTATTCAACCCCTATTTGCTGGTTGTATCTCTCGTTCTGCATTCCAATTAGTGTGGATGTACAGTTCTTCCCTTCATTTGAGCCTGGGGTCTGTTTTGAGTAGGTGGTCAATGTCCCAACCTCCCACTGCTGAAATTACCCTTCCCCCAGTTTCTGCTCAGTTCTGCTGACCTCACTCCTGGTGGCTCTCCTCCAGACAGCCAATTCATCTTGAGGTTGTCTTCACTTTTCCTTGAAACAAAAGATTAGCCAAGCATGCAACATTAATGATGCAATTGCTTAGCCATAACTGTCTAGTGAGAGCTACTAATGAACATCTAAAAAACAAATTGCAAAGTTTAAAATATTGAGGAGTTCAAATCTTGAGGGGCTTACTGTGAACTTTAGTAGACATAGGTCATGACCTGGTACAGCTCAATGTAAACAAATAGGGAAGAATGTGTTTACATCTCTCTGTAAAAAGAGACGTAGATATGCAGGGTCTAATTAATCCTTAGATGTGTACTAAAGCTAGTGGGTTTTAGCCTCTTCAGTCTGAGTTTTTATTAGAAATAAATAAATTTTTTCCACTGAACCAGCTTTTCAAGGGCTCTTATTCTAGTTGTTATGCAGTTTAAATACACAATGAACATTCATTACAGCAATATTAATCTGGCAGACATTACACTTCAAATAATGGCTGCCTGCCTTAGTTCCTGGTTTCTCCTTTTTTAAGCATTAATTACATATGTCAACAACAATCAATTTAGAGTAAGATAATTGCAGGTATGGAAAAAGGTTACTCTTTGCAAATAAGTACTTGAAAGATAATGTCTTCATAGTATTAGGATTTTATTTATTTCAAGAGCTTCAAGAATTTGTTGGACACCACTGAGTTTAACTATACATACAAAAAGGACTGTCCATTATAATTTTTTGTGTATATGCTTATCACAATATCTAACAGATTTGTTTGGTGATCTTTTCATAGCAAATGAGACATACAGATATTTTTTGGTGATTTGGAACAAAGTTATAGATACAGATATTTAGATATTTATAGACATAAAGATATAGACATTTATTCCACTCCAATATATTAAATGAACTACCCAGTATGCCTTTTTGCAGATACACCTAGCACTTTTTGTCAGGCTGTCTCAATTACAATAATTTTGTTAAAATTTCTAGTGCCAATACTATTGCTCATGTATTCCATCATGTAAATGCCCAGCATTCCATTAGCTGTGGATCCTGTGTGTTTTCCAGAAGCATGTCCTTACCCACAAATTTTGCATGGCTTATTTTTTTAAATACTCCTTGTTTTAATTTCCATTACTTAAAAAGTCAAATCAAGTGTGTCTTTGTCATCCAGGACAGAATTATATAAATATTAAAAAACGAGAAGTATTATTTTGATGCAGCATTCCATTATTTTTATGGACAGAAGGCCTCTCCAAATATCTTATACTTTTGCAAATTAGAAATCTTCTTGAGCTATTCCTAATGGACGTAATGGAGAACCGTTCAGTATTTTGAAGTGATAATAAAGTTTTACAGGCTAGAAGACTGCTTTCCTGTCACCACTTCATCTCCTTCACAGTGGACTTTTCCTGTTTCTTCAGTTTTTCTTCTCAGATCACGTTTTATAATCTTCTGATAATTCCACACACCTGTGGTTAGTATTAACCTCTTAGATCCTTCCAGTTTCTCTTTGGTCTTAGATTTGTCCAAGACCCATCTCCTGGATGAAGCTTCACCAATATCTAGGAGAATGTTCCCTCTTCCTTATAAAACATTCCTTTAAACCTGCCAGAGTGCCATTGATTCATCTTGAAACAATAGCATCTTGTTATTTTTGGGCCAATATGCAGTTTGTGGGCCAGTATTACTTTTAGATAATTTTTTTGCTGCAGTGCTGCATACCTACATTTCTCCAAATATTTTATCATTTGCTCCTTAGAGCAGACTGCTTGTTCTTTTTCAGCTCAGCCACTTGTACAACATGGTAGATCTCTAGAAAGGAGAGCATGGATAGTTATAGAGCAAACAAAGTGTTAAATAGTGGAAAACAGGTAACTTCTAATTGTTATTTTAAATTAATTTTAAAAAAGAAAAAAGAAAATAAAGTCTGTGAGAAAAAGCTTGTTTCAGAGTATCAGAACTGCCTCAAAACATAATTATATTTTTTTACTAATGTAAATGATTACTTTTTAAACATTTGTGATTATAGTTATGATAGTGCATAAAATATCTTTTTCCTGCATACACTGATTTCAGGCTAAATTCCAGGAAAAACCATAGGCAAAACTTTTTCAACTTTTGAATGGTAACATATTCAAAATAAAAAAATGGTAAGATTATTAGACCTCTTTCAGCAGTTAAGTGAATACATTATACATCATCAGTACAAGTTTTATATTACATAGAATTTCAAAAGCCTTTGTTTTTTCCTAGAACATATTATATTAACTGTAGAGAGAAGAACACTTATTGCTATAAATTACTTTTCTGTCTGCATGTGTCTCCACTCTATCAGTGGTGTTTTTGGGGCATCTGGAAAAGGCTGTTTGAAAAGTTTCTCTTTTGATAACTTGTACTGAAATATCTGAAGCTGACACAACTGGAGAACGCAGTAAGTTAAAATGGATAGCAAACACTGAGCTCAAATACATGGCAACCTCCCCATGTAAGCTGCTTAAAACATACAAATATATGGCAGCTCATTATTAAGACCTTATCCAATTTAAAATTATGAAAGGAGTTTTTAAAAAGAGAATGACTTTTTATCTACTCATGTTATCTTCCAATGCAGTGCATTAATAAAACATCTAGTACTTTCAGGAAAGGTTGATAATTAGTTGTTGGCACTTAGCTGCTAATGACAGCTGTAAAGGATATATTCTTAATTTATATTTTATGCAGGTACTAATGGTTAAAGTTAGAAGAATAATTAGCATAGTAGGACATAATGATTCATGCTGTTATTGATATTGTTGCAGTCAACTTTATGCTTCCATGCCAAAATTGTCATATTGATTATTATTTTGGCTAATGGTATGCAACCCTTACATCAGATTTCTGTCTAGACAGTAACAACTTTTATAAAATATTTACTAAGAGTCTCCATGACCCAGGATTTTTCTTGGAGCTTAGTTTTTCTTGCTTGTTTTCACTTTAAATACAGACAGCTACTGAAAATGAAGTGTGATTTTCTGATTTGGAGACCTTGAATAATCTTCTCCTGGAGGCTCTATTTTTCTGAATGTTATTTTCAATATGCAGAGTGTATTAAGGAATGGAAGAATTTTAGCATATTGTGGTTATTAGTCATAAAGAGGGGGCAACATAGTGGGGGCAGTAAAGTACATTTCATATAAGCAGAAATCTAGCTGCAACAAAGCCAATTAAACCAGGCATCTCAAATAGAAAGAATGCATTTTTTTTCTAATATACTTAATCCACCAGACCTGAGGAATTAAGAGACAATCTTTCATGTGAGGAATACCTCTGCAGAGAACACTAAAACCTGTCAAATTCTAAACAGGTTTTACTTTCATTTAAAAAATGCCTATCCAGCTAGTTAAATATTATAATTGTGATCCACCACAGTCATCTCTCTGGAAATGGGAGGTCCAGAGGACAAGAACACACTCCATACTTCTGGGATGATCTAATTCAAGAGTGATGCAGAGGGGTTATGTTTAGAAGCGCATGGATAAAAAGAGAAAGGCACATCCTGGCATGTAAAGCAACTGATTGGCATCTAAAATAAAGGAATGTCAAGACTGTGGACATTTTTTCAAAGAATCTTAATTCTTTAATTACACAGCTATCAGTCTATGTGATGATATTTGAACACACAAATGCTATTATGTGGTAGTCTAGTTTGCATAGGCTGTTGGACCCATATTTGTACTAAGTTCATATCCTTGAATTTCAGGGGAAGGAAGCCTAAATACAATGCAGGGAAGGAGACCCAATAACAGGGGCTTACAGTATGCTCATCCAGCAAAAAAAACCAATCAGAAATTAATATGGCTTATGAACCACATCTGCCCTGACTGCTAGATGTAGCTGTTGATTAAGGAACTGGTAAATGGAGCAATAATTCACTATGGCTAGGAAAGAAATTATGCTATGTGGAATACTGGAGATTTTCTTCAACTACTTAAAAAAAAAAAAAAAAAAAGAAAAGAAAATCCATTATCAAGAGCAGAGAAAAGAATATTTGTTTGTTTTTTCATTCAAGGTAAACTGTGCCCAGGTATGGTTTCTTACAAGAATGAAAATAACCAGAAGGTAATTTTATATATACATTTGGGCCAAAGAAAACATCTTTCAATCTCATATTGTATGAGATATTGCTAGCACAGTGTTTGTAAACATTTGCTACAATTGAAAATGCCAGCTGAATCAATACCCACCAGTGTGCTCAGTAGTTATGAGAATCCATGTGAGTGTGACTTGCCTTGCAGATGCTTCTTGGGAAGGTCTGTTTGAATTAGTAACTTCATGCACATGCAAACACCTGCATTGGAGGGAATAAGCATATTTGCGATCTATTGTTCATCATTTGTCATTCTTCATTTTTAAAAAGTCCAGTGAAGTACAGTGAAGGCATTGCTATGTGCCTAAGGAGGTCAATATAATGACCAACAAAAAGCTGAATTCAGTAACATTCAAACACCTCACAGAACAAAATATTTTCTTTTATTTACTGAATATTTGCTATGACCACACAACATATTTTTAATGGTTTATTGACAAAAAGAAAGGATATTATTGCAATTTTGGAGGGGTTGTTTCCTTTTGGGGTTTGGGGATTTTGTGTTTGTTTATAATATTTAAATTTAACGTTTAAATATTTAAATTTACCTTTCTAGGTCAAAAAGTTTTCCTCTCATTGAAAACATACAGCCACTGTTAAAACTAAACTAATAGTAATGATAATCAAAGCTCAAAGAGGGCAAAAGTCAGTTGTAGAGTTGTAGAGAAACATCTTAATACAGCATCGTGTCTAAATACAGAAAGAGAAATCCGCGTGGTGAAACATGAATGCTGGACCACAGGAGAGGGTCTGAAGTCACAAGTCATAGCACTGAGATATTTGTAGACATACACCAGCTTTACACTGCAATCAGGCCTAAAACATAGAGAAAATGTTAAACATTTTTTGAAGTCTAGCTTATAGCCAAGTGGAGACATTTTAAAAATAAGCGAGCTCATTCTTTTTTATTTCAAGCAGACCTCTATCAAATTAGCTTGGAAAAAAACTGGAGACCTACTGAGTAGGTATTTGGTTTAGTTCTGGTCTTCTTCCTAGTATTTAAAAAAATAACTAGCAATGGACTGAAATTCCCAATCCCACCAGAATTGCTTTAAAAGAGCAGGATGGTGGGGAATCCTGTTTTATGCATGTCTTGTTTTATGAAATAAAAAATAAGCTATAACCTTTCTGCTAGGAATCAGTAACAAAGAAGGCTATGTTGAGAATAGCTAGAGGATCCTCTATAAATTTAATCAATAAATGTGTTTCAACCTTTACTTGGAAACCTGGAAAAACTAAATATCTCTACTGGGCAGTCATGAAAGCTGATGTTTTCTCCTCTTGTGAGCTCTCAGTCTGGAACAAAAACCCTTATTGATGGAAAAGGAAAAGAAAATGGATTTTGGAAATAATAGCCAAGGATACTAACAAATAAAAGAGATTTATTAACAGCCTTGCAGTTTCTTGGGCAGTAGATTTTTTCTTTGTATTCCCATTTGTCAGAAAGGGCAAAATTATAAAAGACCTTTCATGTGAATTGACTGGAAAAAAATAGGTTTTGATTTAGAATTTTGTTAATTCAGTCTCAGTTCAAATAAAATTGACCCACACCACTCAAAAAAAAAAAAAAAAAAAANAAAAAAAAAAAAAAAAAAAAAAAAAAAGTTGGGTTACATTTTGCTACGGCATGTTGCTTAAAATAATTGAAACACACATTTCCAAAATCAGATGAGTTTTCTTCATCCTTTACAGATGCAGTGTCATCTGAGCTTTACCACTGTGGCATAGATGCCTTTAGATGCATGGGTGCAGGGGATCTGAGGACCCTTGGCAGGATCTGTTTCAGAGGCGCAAGATTACAGACATCTCTTCAGGCTGAAAAAATCAGGTTCTTCAGCACTCCACTGGGCTTGTTCCAGTTTGATTGCCCCAGTTTGTGCTGGAGAACTGCAGCTTGGGCACAGTACTCCAGCTGGAGCTTCATAAGCACAGAATAAACAGGAATAATCAGCTCCATTTACTTTCCCCAATCATCAGTGTAAAGGAGACCTTATCTGTGCTGGTATAAATTTATTGCTGTCTTCTGACACTTGGCCTCTGGTGTGCAACTTAAATCATTACCAGACCCCTAGAAGTCTTCCACGTGTAACAAAAGTACTCATTATCCAAATATTAAATAATTAGTGTTTTTTAAACTAATAGTTTTTGCCCTAAGAATGCTTCAGGCTCTTGCTTCCTCTGTGACCTGTTCAAAACTAAGGAATCAAATTCTCTCCACAACATCACTGAAGATCCTATCCTGCCCCACATTCTCAAATAAATGTGTTTTATGTCTTCTCCTGACTTGAAATCTGTAATCTTGAATTTTTTTTTTTTTTCAGAAAAGCTAGCAATTAATATATATTGAGATACCATTTATTCATTTTACCCCGAAAGCAGTACCCAAACAGAACAGAACAAATACAATTTTGACCATCCTTCCAGGAAAGACAAATGCTTTAAGATAAAATAGTCCATACAACCTTTAAAATGAAGAGCCTTTCTGAATATTATCTGTCTATGTAGCAATTATACCTGGATACATATCATTTTTGTCATTCCCTTTTGTCTATATGATACCAGTCTGGGATAAGAGTGAGAGGGCTTTGATAACTTTTCAGTACATTGCAAAAAAAAGGAATATGACAGAAGAACACATGTAATAAATTAAATTTGACATGTTTTTTATCTATATAAAATGGATTCTGAACAGCTGGTAATTGCAAATATTTTAGCAGTCATTTTTGATGCGGAATATTGCTTCTGTGCTCAACATTAATGAGATGTGAGTTGTACTTCATCAAATTGACAGTTCTCAGGTTTTTTTGATGAGCACGTGACACATTACTCAGAAGAGTGCATAATGGATACATTTACCTGTGAAGAGAAGAGGAAATTCTTAGTTTCATTACCTGCTAGTGACCTACTTTGGCCATGCATTACAGAGCTGTGCAAACAAATTTATGGGTACATATATATAGAATAGATAGAAAAAATTTGGGTAACAAGAAGTAGAAAAAAGTGTTCAAAATAATAATGAAAAAGTGAGCATTTTAATTTAAAGGAATAGGAAATAAATATGACATTTAAAAAAGGGTGGGTAGACCCAGTACCTATTCAGGGACACTTTCCTTTATTGAATTACTAGGATTTTCTCTTCTGTAAGAATTTTTGCTGCTGTATATTTTTATTGAGTCTGTATTGTTGTTATTGAAAAAACAAGCTGTGATGATTCATGGAAGTAGCTGTTCCTTCATTAGAAGTTTCAGAGGGAAGTCAGAAGGATTATTCAAATATTCAGTGTTATTCACCCACATAAGCAATATTATTGCCTTGGATTTCACTGTGAAAGGAGTACTGTTCATACTCAAGTCTAGGGAGATGATTACAAAGACATCCCCAATTGCCCCAGTCAGATGCATACATGATTTTGAATAGATCTGCATAAGGTCAGAGGGTTAGCTTTCATGTCTCAGCATTATAGTTCTTGGGGGTTTTTAATGTTTTTTTAATTGTGAGTAGTAGTTGAATGTGCACACTCTAGCATGTAAAATTAATCTTGCCATCCTTAGCCCTCAGGGGGCTAAGACTTTGAATTTCTTCTTCTGGTGGTGAACCTGAAAAACAGTAAGGAAATTCTCAATAGAAGAAATGGGACAATAGATGAGGGATTTATAAATTGATTAATCAACACTTACGGTGGAGACTGAAAAGATGAACATTTGATGGAATTGTTCCTAATTTCCAAAAGAAAAAGCATAATGGTATGTAGATATGCACATTCTATCAAGTAAAATTGGGAGGTTTGTATGGTGAGTCATGGTCACAGTATAGGAAATTGGTAAAATAACTAACTGCTAGGTTAGTGCCAAACTCCAATGGAATGAAATTGAGGTATTTTGAAGAATCCACTTTGGTTTCTTAGAAAAAGGAATTGCTGTACTTCTCAGCTCTCTGAACTTCATTACAATGCAATTATTAGAACTGTAAATGAGAAAAAAGGATTATGTTACAGAGATTCATTTGCTGAAAACAAAAATTAGGATGTACTATAAAAATGCAGGGAACTCAGATAGGAAAAACTGGATGTCCTTTAGCACTGGATTAAAAGAATGTGGATAAAACTCTCTAACGAAACCCCCAAATATTCTATTCTATTTTCTTTCATTTTTTTTTTCTTTTTCTACTTTTTTTTTCTGTGTTCTTGGTTGCACACCTGTTTTAAAAGATCTGTGTACATTACTTGATCACAGGTCATATGCTCAATCAAAGTATCTGCTGCCTTCCTTTGTGTTCAGAATGTAACCATACACGAGGGTAGCCTGTCCCAAGCATTCCACAGTGAAGACCAGAAATTAACTTTATCAGCATCTAATTTTACTACAGCTATCCAAATATGAAAAGAGAAAACATTATGTTAAGCTCTATAAGGACGTTATTTCTGATGTAGATAAAGAATTGGTAGTACTGTAATGTTGACAGTTTCAGAAAATCAAGTTTATAATGTAGATGTTCAGTGCAAATATACAGCAGAACTATCTTGGGCATTTTAGCCTAAGAGAAATCTTATCCTATTCTCTGCATATACATTAAGGAATTAAAAAGATCATTAACAGCCGTGCTGGCACATATAAAAATATATTCATTTCAGAGAGAGATTGGAAGGAGTTTCTTGGAAATTATTTCCATCAGGTTTTGGATTAGTTTCCTCTGACGAGTTATGAGGAGTCTGAACACGTTACAGAACGGATCACTGGCTGCTGGTGACAGCAGAGCACACAGTATTCCATCACCCAGAAAATCCCTTTGGTTTAAATATTCTTCATTAAAGGATGTTTGCACAGGAAAAAAAAAAAGGAAGCCATGTGTTACAGAATATGGAGAAAATTATTTATTTGGCAGTGATGGACTTAATGGTATTGACTGATTTAAGTTCTAGGTATAGACGTTCCAACTGTGTTTGCTAAATTTTGTACATTCAGTAGTACAACTCCTCAAGCACAGTCCTGGTAATTCCATGATATCTATTTATTTTTTATCAATAACCTTTGGAAAAGGAAAAAATATCCTAGAAAAAACCCAAATATCTCTCTGAGTGAAAAATAATAATAAACAAATCTTTTTCTCACTAATACAACTTTTATTCTTTTTTTCTTTTTGGAAACATCCAATGCTATATAATAAAATAGGACTGGGAGGTCTTCCTTGTTATTTTAGGCAATTTCCTTATTTACAGCAACACCATAATAGGAATCTCTAAGTGGCAGGAAAGAATTCGGAAGCTTGAAAGATCATGGGAGAGAATTGAATAGAGCTGAAAGCAGAATAGTACCTCAGCGGCCACCAGGTCTGTGAATCAAGCCACAACAGTATAATAACATGATAGCTGGGTGAATGTAAGCCCTCAGGATCTCATTTCTAATTTAGGACCCATTAAATGGAAAGCATATCTGCTTTAAACCTGCTAGATACCACTCTATGTTGCTACAAATCTGAAATTTTGATGCATTTGCAAATATCCACTGTCATCTAAAATGGGGAAAACCCCAATTTGGTTTAATTCTCTTAGTTTACTTTAAGCGAAATTTCTCTCTGCCTTTTACATCTCCACAAGAGTTTTAAGGACAAAAAAAAGCACTGGAGACTTTTCCTTATTTTTGATGACAATATTGAAAATGATTTTTTAATACCACAACACAGAATTTAATTCCTAAGGCTGAGAGCTTCCTTCCAAGGAACAGAGACACAATTCCAAAGCTCACTGCATTTTTAATATACATTCTGATTAATGGGCATAGTTCCACCTCATGAAGACCTGACTTAAATCTATGGGTACAGGTTTTATAAAATGTCTCCAGGAGTTGATTAGTGCAGGTAATTATTTTCTAAGTCTAACATCTAAGATTCATTTTTTAAGCAAATAGCAATGCTATGAAGATTTTACAGGTTTCTGCTATAACTATAGGAGAGACTAAAATTATAAATGCAATTTTAATTTCTGTATCAATAACTCTATTTTAACAAGGTTTAAGGACCATAAATATTTGATTCTGCTCCTCAAGTGAATGCAGTTAAATAACCAGTAGCAATAATTATTCTGTTTCTGAACACTGATTTTGAGAACCTCACCAGATTGCAGAGCACAGTTGCAGACTGAAAGGTGAAATATATGAGTTTTAATGAATCACAAGAATCTGCAGTAGCATTCCTTCAATTATAATAAAATTCCTGAACGTGTGTTTTTTAAAATTAAGTAAAAATTTAACCTTCCAAAGTCATGATTTTTTTTTTTTTTTTTAATGGGTATTTAATGAATGTTTTGAGTGGTCACTTGATGTGAGTTTGTAACGTGTTTTGCTTACGGCTCAGCCACAAATTTTAACCATAAACTGCAGACATTAATCAATCCAAACTGAAAACAAAATATTCCAGTAATTTTCAGATCTCTATGCTATAAATTTTAAGAGAAATATTCTATCAGAAAACATCATAAAATTAAGTCTTGTGGCAGTGCTGCACTCTTTGGAAACTTTTTCAGTTTAGGAGGTTGGCAGACTCCAGATGAGGCACATTTGTACTTCTTTGGAACTGTGCTGTAGGAAAACAACTTGTAGTTGCACAAATAACTAAATACTGACTTTAGTACTACCTGCATTTAGTGGCTTATGAAGCAAAGACAAAAAAAAAAAACAGGAAAAAGGAAGTATTGAAATTTCAACTCTGAAAATTTTAAATTTCCGCTGCTATGCTGCTAAAATCTTAGAAATTGAAATCATTTAGCTGAAAATCTTTCAGTTCAGAATGATTGTGTGATCCCAACCCTGCTGTGTTCCTGATATTTTGGTTGAAGTCAGTAAGAACTGTAAAACTCAACATTTTCCCCCACAGGAAAATTATATACATAACATATATATTACATAATATCCCTCTGAAAAATCTTAAACAATCCCTGTTTCCTCTTTCTTGCTCTGTTTCTTACGGTTTTAGACAGAAGTGTTACAGCAATACACACAGAGAAAGAAAATTTCTAGTCCCAGAACCTAGAATTGTGAATCCTATCAGGAAGACACATACACAATCTCAAATTTTGTAAGTGTAGCAATGTAAGATGATTTACAGAATGTTTAAAAGTTATTTGATATGCCTATATTGTACTCCCACAAAGTTTTTCTTCTGGCTATATTATTCAGTGAGACTGATGATGACATGCTATATAACACCAAAACCTAGTCAGTAATTCTGTATGACTAAAAAGATTAAAATAAAAATATATATGATTCTGGATATATGAGCACTCACCTTTCAATAGGGTCATAGGAACAACCAGGTAGTAGTGTTTGGGTTACTGCTTATGGCCATATTGTTATTTCACAGATATACACTCCTAAAGTACTATAGCAATGGTTTTCTTTGTATTCTAATTTATATGTAGGTTGAACTAGACATCCTCAAATAGAATTTAATCCAGTCTTTTTTTTTTCCTTCTGTGTTCTACTTTCCACATCTTTATGTCATAACCCATTCTGTAAAAATGAAAGTTCACTGTGTGATTTTGCCTGTGTGTATTAACTTCACTGCAGTCCTGCCTGCTTTATCTGCAAAAATGTAGCTCCTCCTCAGGGTTTCCAACCAGATGGACTACTAATCCATCGAACTGCCAGCCAAGAGAGCTCATTTCTGACAGGCACAAATGAGGGTTGGAAAAGGAATTTTCAGATACAGAAACTAAACAGTCTTTTTAACATTGCTGCTTTTCCCACACATTGCCACAAAAACTAGGAGTCCATTCTTCTTTATTTTGCTTGGGAGACTCATAAATAAAATACCATAAGAATAAGGTTTATATTTTAAGTAGTCTACTGAAAATGTAGTTATTTCTCTGACTACTTACAAACTTTATTTTTTTCTCCAATAGAATCTGAAAATTATAAAACATTATTTTGCTTGCTTTTGCATTCTTAGCATACTAATTGCATCTGCATCATATTCTGCTCATACACCATCTTTTATGCACCCTAATTACTCATTTTTAAGACTACTGGCCTAGTTTTGAATGTGAGCAATTATTTTCTAGAACAATCAGCTGGGGGTGTGGATTGTTGGTTTTTTTTGTTTTTTCTCTAACTACTTCCAGAAATAGATATTTTAAATGTTTTAGACAAAATTTACTGTTTTAACTAATAAATATTTGTCTTTTAGACAATGGGAATAATTCTTATAGCTTTTAGACTTTTAGTTCTTATAGCTTTTAGACTTTTGCCTTTAAATGAAAAAGCTATGCTGGTGATGTGTAGTACTCATATTTTTTCTCTTTTCTAAGAATTTTAAGAAGGCATAACTCTATTCCTAAGTAGCTTAAGGGATGGAAGTCAAATTAGAGGAGCTATGGAGACGAGTAAACTTTTTTCTTAGCACATAACATCTTCCCTATTTTGAGTACAATCACAGTAGAATGTACGTATTTCAAGGCTTAGATTTGACACTCAAATCAACATTATTGCTGCTTCTCTAAGAAACACCCCATTCTTTTTGTACCTAGACAGCTAAATAATGACAAGAATCAGTATCTAGAAGGAGCATATGATTGCACATTCTCTGCATGGCGTGGTCTCAAGAGTAAAATGTGCATGCTGATATACTGTTATTGGTTGGCCATATGTTCTGATTCTGTTTATGTAGAAATAAACTTCCTGGATGTGCATTGACATTTGAAAGTTGCATTCCCACTTACATATGCATTTCAGTCGAGTTATATATTCAGAGTATTTAGCATATTCTCATTCTGAAGATGCAAAAAGAAGATCCAGATTGTAATTTGATTCTCAGCATTGTTTTTGCCTCCTTCTCTATGCATAATTATTTTATAATGATGAAAAAGAATGACACTGAATTCTAAAATAATGAAAGTCAGAGTAAAATTACTATCTAGAATTGATATGCTTTGCATTAGGTTGCAGAAGACAAAATGCAGCAGAAATGTGGAAACGCAAAACTTGTCTTAGAATTAAATGAACTACAAGATGACTTGTCATGAACCTTTGTCATCATGAGTCGTAACAGAATCAGGGTCAGGACAATATTAACATAACTTAATGGACAGGCAGGACTGCTGGCTCAGAATGCCAAATAAATGACAACATACCAAAACCAGACATGATATCACTATTTTGTGGAGTGGAGATAAATCCCTGTAGTAGGAAGGTTTGTCAAAAAGATTTTGACTAGTATACTAAAGTATACTATATTTGAGAGGGAATTTTATGGTCAAGATAATGCCAAAGGTTTGTACTGTAAAACTATATAAGGAGTCTGAGTTAACACAGCAAATAAAAACGATTCCAAATTTAATTGTTATTAAAAAAATTAAGTAGTGCTTGGACTGAAAAGGTGTAATAAATCCTTTACTCCACCTGATCAGCTCAACCCCTCTCAAGAACTGATGCAGGGCATTCAATAAAATTTTTAATGGATCTATCTGTGTAATATACTTTTGTTAAAATGATCACAAGTAGCTGATGTTAGAGACAAAGACAAAAAACCCCAATGTTTAAGCTGACTCTTGCCTTAAGGTGTTAATTTCTGATACAAGTGAAGTTAATTTTTTTTTGCTGTTTTCCATAGTTACATAGAAAGAGGGTAGGTAAATAATTCACTTACAGGTATTACTCTATGGGACAGTTTCCCTCAACTTTATAATTTGACACAGGTAAAAATAGCATAAAATAAATTAAAAGAAGAAAAGAAAAAAAAAAAAAAAGAGAAGGAGCCTAAAGATAGTTCATGGAGTCATTGTTATTGGCAAACTTTTCTGAGACAGCAGTAGATGCTGAATACAAATATTTTGTGTTGTGTTCAACTCACAGAATTTGTATGAGTCTAGAAAATCAAGTAGAGGATATAAGCAAATGAAGAATGGTGGATACCTGCGGAGAACCTATAATTCCATACCTTGGCTTAAAAGAAAAGATGTTATGACAGAATGGAAACAGGAACTTTTGGCAAGAAGTTAGGACCAGGAGAGGTCTCTGCACAGGTGAGGTAGGATGTGAAAACAAATGAGGTGGAGAACATACTGACAGTAGAAGAGATTGTGCACATGGAAATAGAACAGATGAAAACTAAGCAAGCCAACATAGAAATTACTCTTAACAATATGAGAAGATTTTGAAGTATTTTTGTTAAAACTTT
>VZSE01005858.1:60749-82217 GCA_013398275.1 Promerops cafer | reverse complement strand
AAAAAAAAAAAAAAGAGAAGGAGCCTAAAGATAGTTCATGGAGTCATTGTTATTGGCAAACTTTTCTGAGACAGCAGTAGATGCTGAATACAAATATTTTGTGTTGTGTTCAACTCACAGAATTTGTATGAGTCTAGAAAATCAAGTAGAGGATATAAGCAAATGAAGAATGGTGGATACCTGGGGAGANAAAAAAAAAAAAAAGAGAAGGAGCCTAAAGATAGTTCATGGAGTCATTGTTATTGGCAAACTTTTCTGAGACAGCAGTAGATGCTGAATACAAATATTTTGTGTTGTGTTCAACTCACAGAATTTGTATGAGTCTAGAAAATCAAGTAGAGGATATAAGCAAATGAAGAATGGTGGATACCTGGGGAGAACCTATAATTCCATACCTTGGCTTAAAAGAAAAGATGTTATGACTGAATGGAAGCAGGAACTTTTGGCAAGAAGTTAGGACCAGGAGAGGTCTCTGCACAGGTGAGGTAGGATGTGAAAACAAATGAGGTGGAGAACATACTGACAGTAGAAGAGATTGTGCACATGGAAATAGAACAGATGAAAACTAAGCAAGCCAACATAGAAATTACTCTTAACAATATGAGAAGATTTTGAAGTATTTTTGTTAAAACTTTCAGAGAGCTAGTTGCTTATTGGCACAGTTTTTAAGTTTTATAGATGTGTTTTTCCATATTAAACTATAAATATTTAAGTAATATGATGATTGCAGCTCATACTGATCCAAAATATACTTTAAAAAAATGACTGACAGAGTCAGATGGAGTAAAACTTAAAAAATGGGAAAATTTACCACTGCAAATAGCAAAAAAAAAACCTCCAAACATATATAATAACAAAAAAACATATTGTAGGATTTATATTTATAGGTTAGAAAACAGTGAAGAAAATATAACAGAGTACTGCTAAAACTGTTGTGGATGTTCCATTTTCAGCTGTCCAAGTGGATACCCATTCACAACTTCTTAATAATAGTAAGCACTATATATATGCATGTAACTACCATAAACACCCTTTCTGATTACTTATTCGAAATGGAAGTCACTGTGTTTCCCAAATACATTCTGATAGTCTTAGCTTGTATTTATTAGCAAGAAAATTACCACTGGAAGTCAAGGAAAAGGAAGATGAAATACTGAAATCTGTGTATTTGTTCATTTTAAGACAAGAGGAAAATTTCCAGCCTAAAAGTTTCAAAGACTGATAAGTATCAACTTGGAGGAAATACAGGGAGAATCTTTACAAAAAAGCACTTCTTAATCCTGCATCACTTTGCCTGACAATACATATTTTAGAGCATATATTTTAGCAGTTGAACTAGTGGGATCATTTAAGAATGTAACTTATCAGTCAAGAGATACTCTTTTCCTTACTGCACAATGTTCCTGAAGATAGCTTCAGTTATATCATCTGCTGAAGTGTTGTGCTTCTTCTACTCTCTTTTTATTGGCAATAATGGAAGCAAAATGAGAACAGAAAATCCCTGCCATGTCTGCCTTACTGTGCCAGTTTTTCATAGGCTGAAACCTGAGCCTGGCTAAAACTACCTATAAGTGCAAAATATATCTAGTGGGGTGCTGAATCAATTTTCTTTTGTTTCCAAAGCGGATATTCTTTTCAAGTTCATCAGATGAATGTGTTACACCCTGAATTATCTCAGTATACCACCAAGCCAATTCTACATCCAACATTTTCTGAGTGACAGAACACCCAGTGATGCCTCAAGGAACAGTAATGTGCTCAGAGAGCAGCTGAGACACACAGGTTGTACACAACAGATGGTACTGAGCATGTGTTTTAGGCAGAGCTGAATGACATTTACCCTAAAAGTGCTACTTTTTCTTAATATATTTCCTTGGTGTTTTCACTACATTTTCAAGTTTCATTCAAAAGCTGGGGAATGTTCACTTCAGACAGGATGAACGTGAAGAAAGCCCTCTTTGGCAGGAGGCACTTTTTCCTCTCCAGTTGTGCATTAACACATTGCAGAGGCATTTCTGAGTTGTAGTTTGGAAATTAGAACTTCTTATTTCTCAGTAATAGGGCATTAGTTGAGAACAAGAAAAAGTTGGAGGAAAAATAGTCTACCAAATTCTGTGCAGGAAATTGCTTTGCTAGTTGCCCATTAAAAACACTTCTAAGACATCCTAGCTCAGGCATCTATGAAAGATTTCCCACTGCACAGAATAAGTAAATCATTACTTTCTGAAATCATCAATGCATTTAAGAAACTTATCAGGTGGTGAAGGCAAAGGACATTCAACATTCAAGCCAGCTCTTTGCTGCTTCTGAGCAGAATGTAAATTCTAATGTGAACATAGCCTCTCCTGCTTTATGTTGATGCAGTCTGCTTTGTATACATATTGAGGGAATTTTAGATTTGATTGTTTGGGAAGATTGCCTTTTAAGGGTAGAAATTGTGATGAATGTCAGGAAATCTTGAGAACTGTAGTGAGCAGAGCATGGTCACAGCAATCCTTGACCTTCCAATAAGTCATCTTGCACATTTTCACTGCTGTATGTGTGTTTCTTGCCAACATTTCACAAAAACACTTATGTCTGAAACAGCTCCCCAGTGTGGAGATATATCAAGCTTCATTAAAAATCAAGCCAGCTGTGATGTTTATAGGTGTATTAGATTTTCTTTTTTTTTTAATGGAGTTTTATGTGATAGATAGGAGAATGTGGTCTTTTATAAAATAGATATTTTTGAGAGTCGCCAGTGTCAGGGACTTAAAAGCAATGGGTTTGCAGTTTGTAGAGTTTTTTTCTTCAAGCTTCAAGTTCTTCCACTTAGGTAGTTTCGTACTTGCAGGTTTCACTACTAGAACCAAAAAAATACTTCCTCCTCTGGAGAGCTGGAAAATGCAAAAGAGAAACCTAGAGTCCAATGGCAAAACTAAACTAAACCCCCAAATCCTTTCTGAAATTAAAATACCTTGCAAGCAAGCACATTGTCACTGAACACTGAAGAATACACTGTGAGCACAGACAAAAGCTTATTCTTGTGTCTGTGCCATTCAAGGATTAGAAAATGCTCCAGCCACTTCTCTCCCATGCACTCCATAATTTTTGATCAGCACCACAAGCTGGAGTGGTGTGAGTGGGACAGTGCCCAGGGTGCAGGAGCTGACATGCATCCAGCCCCATCTCTGCAGGCTTCTCAGGCTGCCACTCTTGCTTTTCCAAGAAAAGAAGACAAGGCATCACACTAATGCCTGCAATTTTTTCCTCAGAAGAAAGTTTCAGTTTTCAGACAAAACATTCAAACAAAAGTGTCTGTAGGAATCCAAAAGTTTTATGTACCTTCAAGGGCCAGCTTCTTTCTCTGAGGGGAACTTTTTTCTGTTACTGAAGTAATTCAGGATTAAACAAAGCACTGTCCCAGATGAATCTGATAAACAACCAGAAGTCCACAAACATCTTATTGCAACCTAGTACTACCTTTTTCTTTTACTTCCTTTGAGAGTTAGGAAATTGTCACCAGGGTTTGGGTTGAAAAAGATATTTCTTTTATCCTTCCAGTGAGTGTGAAAAAATGGTAGAAAAATTAGGTTTTTAAAGCTGACTTTGTGGATTAACTTTTTGCAGAATCAAGGTGGGAGGACTTGTGCTACAGTTGAAGTACTGATGTCCATGTCCATTAGAGAATTTTTTTTGTGTACAACCCCTCTTAGCTGAAGTTAGTTCCTTATTCCCATTAGTTGGCTCATTTGTTTTCCCTTCTCACCCACAGGTTTGTTGCTTGGTTTTTTTTAAAGATTAATGTAATTATAACAAGAATGTTCCATGTTTAAATATTTCTCCCATTAATTTGATGTAGCCAATATTTCTTATATTTCCTTTCTCAAAAAAAAAAAAAAAAAAAAAAAAAAAAAAAAAAAAAAAAAAAAAAAAAAAAAAAAGAAAAAGCTGTAAAAAAAAAAAAGAGGGCTTCTCTCATGGATATATTAGTATGTAACTATATAGTAGACTCTGTCATTTCTACATACAATTTAAAAAAATTAAATCCCAGGTCATTTAACCTTGCTTAAATCATGACAGCAAATGAGGTTAATTTAAATGAACTGCATACTGCTATAAATTAGTAAATAAGACAGTCAATTAACCAAATTAAATCTTATTGGAAATTGGCTGCTGCCATCTGGAAATTTTTTATTAGACTTTATAGCTGGCATGACCTTTAGAGTACAACTGGCAGGATTTTTTATTTCTCTAAGAAATGCTTGACTTAGAAGAATAAAGTATTTGTAAAATATTTTTAGTATTCCTGTACATGATGGATAATTATAGTGGAATATAAAATATTCCTGTCAGTGAAGAGGCAGTTGAATAGAGTTTCTTACTGCAAAATCGGAACTACTTGTCTATGTGCTAGAATCTGTTTTTCTGTGGTTGTTTTTTTCTCTCTTGTATTAATGATACAGTCTTCTAATACACTGTGGAATCTATTACAGTAAGATTGGCCTTTGTCAGTCAATCTCTAAGGTGCTTAATTTTTTTTTATTTTCCCACCCTTTAAAATGTCCAGAAAAAATCAAAGTCATGAATACTGATGTTTTAAGGTATCATTTCTGCGGTACTAAAGCAATTCTCTCTATGGGCAGCTTCAAAGAGCATTATCTAGTTGTGTTGAATATGTGTGCATGTTCTCCCTGCAGGAAAACAGCATAGTGATGTAGTCCTGGGGGATAACTCCCTTAGTGCTAGCTTGGGGGTCACTGCAGCCTGCTTTGTATGCATGATTTCAGGGCAGGTAAAGTGTCTGTGTTACTGTATGGCATCGCCCTTACCTTTACTTGGTGGGAGTTCTGCAGCTTGCTGACTTCGTACAGGCTGCTTTACCTGCTGCCTGTGTCAGTTTGTAGACATGAACTTACATTCAGGTAAAGTCTCCTTTTCCAGGTAGCCCTCTTTCCGCAGGGAGTTCAGTGGCAAGTGATGGACTGCCCAGGTAGGTTGCCCAGAAACTTTGTGGAGTCTCCATCCTTGGAGATACACATAAACCATCTGGACACAAACCTGGCAACACACTGTAGTTGTCCCTGAATGAGCAGAGGGTGCTGTGGACACGACGATCTTAAGAGGTCACTTCCAGCCTCAGAAACTCTGTGATTCTGTCCTTGACTAACCCATGCTCATGGCCACATGTTTGTTGTCTCTAAGTGCCTTCTCTCTCATAACAAAAGGTCACATTCTTCAACTCAGTCAGGTGACAGATCCTTGCAAAGGAATAATGATAGGAAATATTCGCCAAACTCCCAAGCTGTTGACCTAAGCCCTGGCCTTTTGCCTGGCTCTTAGAAGCCCCTGGGATAAAATTATTTGCTTCAAGTCATAAACTGCTTTTGCCTCTGTCAAGAAATGTGCTACACGATGCTTGACTAATGCGCAGTAAAGCTGTCACTGTACTACACCCATATGCGTGAGCAGACGGGCTGAGGTGTCCAGATGCCACAGAACTGGTCATATGGCTCAGAAGTTCCCTTCACTGGAGAAAGAGTTTTGGTTATTTCAAGCTGAAGAGAACAGCAGAAATATACAAATACAAGTAGTGTTTTTTTTGGTTTCTGGTTTTTTGGTTTGGTTTGTTTTTTTTTCCCTAGACATCTGCTGTTTGGGACGAGAAGGGATTTGGGGAGAAAGGGCACTATTGTGATACAGGTAAAAACTCTTTGTATGCATACATATGTTTCATATACAGGTTCTATCGAAGCTCAGAATAGTTTCACCACATTTAATTATTTAGCCTTATATGATAAATAAATGTGGGATTTTTTACTGTGTTTATAGTGGTCTCTTATGCTGTGCTCACTTCCCTGACGTAATTGCCGTGAATTGCTTACTATAAAATCTCCATCTTTCCATATTTAGAGAACTTGCTTATACAAATCACAGTGACCTTAAAAATTATTTTGAATGTGTCAACTTATTGGGGAACTAAAAATCTGGGATGAGCTCAGTTTTGATAGTCACTGAGATGCAGAGTGTAAGGACGTCTAAGCTGTCTTTCCTAACTGGGTCCTGCCAGTCTGGCAGCTGCTGACAACAGGTAGAATTCATGTCACAGACCGTGGAAATGCATCTGCTACCAGAGGTATGTCCTGGGGGATTTTTGCACCATGTTGAGAGAAATGAAGAGCTCTACTTTAGAAAAATTTTATGCCCTCCTGGAGGGCAACAAGGGGCTGAATGATCAGGGAGAGAAAATCTGCTGGAAGGCTTTCATGTGATCTCTTCTACAAGGAGGCAAGGGTATGCTAGAACAGCTTCAATCCTTAGGTATCTATTTTTTCCTCAGTTCCACATGGTTGTCAGTATATTGAAACAGAAACTTGGTCTGGAGGCACTTAGAGTGCTGAAGTGTCCTAACTACTTCGAGGTGTATTACTTCTAAGAGTGGAAAGATTCAGACTTCTGCTAAAACTTCAGAGGTCAGATTTGTCTGAGTCCTTTTTATTTGAGAGGCTCATTATCTAGGGAGCCTTCAATAGTGAAATAATGTGGGAAAAAAAGCTGGATTTGGTGGTGGAAAAGTTTGTTTGAAATGAAGTAGGGATTCATTTCCTTGCATGTATTAGGTAATATGATACATGATACATTCATTGATGCATTCATTCAGGTAGACCCTTGGGAATACTGTTTTTGAGGGATGGCTAAAGACATGCCCTGTCTCAGTCACAAGGCAGAGTAGGGTGATGAGATTCTATGGTTAATATGTGTTCTGTTATTTACAAACTTATGATACTACTTTCTTCACCAGTTTTCCAAAGCATGCTCTCACAATATAGTTTGGTGTTTATTTTAAAAGGTAGGGTGGTGGGTTTTTTCTAGCTGTTTTCACAACCAAATTTTTTATTTAATTAACTTTCAGATAATAATTTTTATTTGTGGTAAATATTAGAGAAGAGGTTTTTGAATCGTGCTAAAGCACTGAAAAGAATGATTCAAAATAAGAATAATATTTTACACCACTTTCTTGCCAGTATCTTCTGTATTTAACATGAAAACTAGGTATCAAACTTATGCTCTTGCACACTGTATACTGGACTAAAATATTAGCTATTCTCTTGCAAAGGCAGGCTTCAATACATAAATAACACCATATTAAAGGCAGTGTGAAGTACACTTACTGTGATTATAATGAAATACAATGTATATCAGAAAGGTGCATCCAAAGCTTATAAATTCTTACTGCAATTACATCTGCCAGGGGCTTCTAATTTCTCCTGGTCTCAATTTTTAATGTTTATTTGTTTCTAATTGTAACAGTACTTCCGCTTGCTTCAGAATTTTGCCTAATCACCTGATCTGATAGATCTGTGGGACTGAATATACTTGTACATTGACCTCCATGCCTGTGGGAGTGTTAGAAAGCAGTAAACAGATTATCTGTCTCTTCAGCACTACTGGTGCTTTACAGTCCCTATGATGCTGTACCAGAGCTGAAGAATATTAAACTACCTGATAGTCATTAAATCCTAGAAACTGGACATTAGCATAAATATGATGTATTAAACATTTGACTTTAGTTGATGCTATATGAGCTATGTCCTCATTCTTGTTACTAAATTCAACTAGTTTTAATATATTAAGTTTAATATATTAAGTTTTAATATATTAAGTTTAAAAATATATGCATCATAGAATATTTTATAGCAAGGGCTTGGGTTTGAGGATGAATGAAACTTGTACTTGAAATAGGTACTGAGCACAGGTGAGTAAACTGTCCCTTGCAATTGGTATTGAGCTTCTAGGCTGATTGGAATTCTCTGTGCTGTTCAGGCACCTTAAAGAAACATCTTCGATAAAAAGTTATTCAGTGAAAAATTATATGAAGTCATTCAGATTTTTAACCTCCTAAAGTATAACATTCTATCCTTATGAGTATTTCTTTGAACTCATTCAGTAGTACATTACTGTAATGGAAAAATTTTGTTGTCTTTCTCTTTACTATTTTTTTTCTATCGATATGAATCATAAAGTTGCAGTTTCTGTGTTGCAAATATTTCAGTGTAAAAACAAAAATAAAATAATTTACTGGCTTGGGTTTTTTCTTTGTCAGCACTGTGGAAATCAAAGTCTGTTTGTTGGAATAGGTATAGGAAGATTTTCAATGTGACACGGGAGCTCTTCGGTTTTTCAAAGGAAATCCTGTGACTGCTTTCTACAGGAGGCAGTTCCTGACTCATTCTATAGAGCTTTGCCTCCTCCCCTTTAGTCAAGGAAGGGATTATAAACCATTTTGCATCCCAGGTTAGTTATCTACAAAAGATGACATCATATATCTCATGAGGCTTTCATATACTTTTTAGTGTTATGCTATAGCAAATATGATGAAAATCTTCAGAGGGATAAAAATTGCCATCTTCTGTGGTGTGATGGGGAAAATTCATTGGAGGTGCAAACTATGTTTCCATTAGGAAGCACTCAGTGGAACTTTTTACTCTCTAAAATTAAACTTTGCTTGCTTTGACTTCTGAAAAATCAAGCAGAAAAACAACCTGCCAGTGTTGAATGTATCTATCTGGGAAAAGATCTGAAAATGAGAAGCTGAGGTCATCTATGAAAGTGTTTGGGAAGCCAAGCCAATCTTACTAGTAATTATACTCTATAGAAAACTAAAAAAAAAAGACAATTACTTCATTTTCTCCTGTGCTCAGGTGGAACTTTATTCAAGGAAAAGTGGTTAAGTAATTTAGCTTCTTTATATTACATGATGTCTCAGAGCAGCTTACTCAATATACAGAACTCTTTTTTTATAAAGAAAGAATAATTTCTTTCTTATTTAGCAATTAGATGCATTAAATAGAAGGTAAGTTATTGAAGGTAGATGGAAAAAATCTAAAGACCATTTTAGATACTAAGGAGGACAAATATAATTTGTAAAACTACTTAATTATCACTTAATAGTCTTTGAGAGACTAATCTAACCTTTCTTGTAGGTATCAGAATTGCAAATACCTAGTCTGAGATAAAAGAGGGTTAAAATGAGTGCTATGAGTGGTACTTTAGGTATAGGGTGAAATAATCTGTTGTTTAGAGTGTTCTTTAGCATTTAAATTTTTCAAAACCTTTGTATTTTCTGCCTGTATTATCTCAGTATAGCTTTTTCTGTGAGCTCTTTTCTGACTGAGGTTGTATGAAGTGGAACAGGCATGTTTTGATAAGTAACCCTTGTGCCATATCTGTATCTCAGTGTGGTACATAGCAAGTTTTTGCTTTCTTCCCATATTGTAATTTGTTTGTCATAAACTTCATGAAATATCAAGGGAGACTATTACAGTTGACAGACACGAGTGCTGCACCACTGACTTAAATGGATTTGTGCCTGCCTACATCCATCATAGGTTTGGTTGTGTTCCAAAATATTTTTTCTGTTGGAAATGGCAATTTCAGCCTGTTCCACTTGTAATGTTGCTAGAATTAATGGTGGTATTATGCAGTGAAATGTAGCTGGTCAAATTATGCCAATTGTTTCTTCCATTAGATGACCTTATTTTTGTTTATATTTCAATGCTTCTGACTTATGAAAAATCTAGAGAGGGTTGGAATTAACTTGAATACAGAAAAAAATCAAACCTTTCTGTTTTAATAGAGTTACCCAATTGTCATTTCTATGTTGATATGCATAAACACTGTAGCTTCAAACATTTTGCTAGCCAGTCATTTTGACAATATCGCTTTCCCTGTGCTGCATCAGATGTTAAAATTGCTAAATTTCAAGGCCCTTCATAACATCACTCCTCCCTGTTTATTTCCCATTTGGTTCCAAATGCCTCTCTCTTGCTCCCGGGTGACTCCTGATGTCAGCACCCCACTACATATTTCAGCAAGCCCTCCTTTGCTGTGCTCCACCCCTCATGCTCGAGAAGAGACTTTTGTAGGTGCCTGTTGGGCTGCTTTATGAATGCCTTCAAATCCCTCCTTCCCTGCCCTCTGCTTGGGTGCCTGCAGGGATCGTGCCAACAGCCAGGCTGGTGATGTGCTGTGACTGCAGCCAGTGTGGTCCCACAGTTTCCGTGCGCTCCCGTTTGCATCCATCCGTTCTCCCTCCTCTTGCGTTCCGGATGCGCTTATGCGCCGGTGTGGGGAACGGCAGGAGAACTGAAGTGACGTGGCAGTAGCTGATGAGGACACAGGCAGCTGGGAGCTCACATGGGGGACCTCACACCCCATGGGGGGCAGCACAGCTCTAGCCCTGGCTGCAGGAGCAGACACTCCTCACCAGCTGTCCTGTGTATGTGGAGATCCTGCCCCACGGTCATGGTCCCATCCTGAACTTGACCCTCTTCAGGTAGCTCTCAAACAGCTTTAAAAACCTAACTTTTATGCTACAGTCATCTGAAATTTATTAAGTGGTGGAGAAAACAGGTGGGAATATATATTTTCTTATTGTTAAGTTGCTCCTAAATTTCTGATAAATAACACAGACGCACACAAAGTGAAAAGCACATGCAACTTCAGTATATATTAAATAGAAATCAGATGTTTTCTCATCGATGCTAGCAATGTCAATTAAAAATTGAAAAGACTAACACAATACGTTGGTGCTGAAAAATGGTGCCTCAGTAAATGATTAATTTCACTTAATCGGCAACATAACAAAATTGTTGATGTTTTAAAAAGTTGTGTGCGAATATAAACAGAAAAAATATTAAATAGATGATACAACAGCAAGGATCTACATCACCTGAGATTTTTTAATATGTACTGTTCTGGGCAGGATGTCTTGTCTGTGATCTCAACATAACTGAGTCTGCTCTGTGAGCATTTACTAGTCATGTCTATTGCCTCGTAATTTCAGACTACAGAGTAATCTTGGGTGTTCTTGGAAATTAGGTGTTCAGGTGTTTTTACCTGTGAATAGGAGCTCTAAGCAGCTACTTAATATCTGTACAATGTGGATTTGAAAGATTTGAGGACTGGATCTTTTAAAGCCACAGAATTTATATGACTCTCCTTAATCACAGAAGCAGTTAATTTTGGATAGACAGAGTTTAGAGATTCAGTTTCAGAGGGCTGGATTCAAGGTTTCTAAAGTTCAAGTTGGAATATATTTTGTTCATAAGGTTTTGAAAATATTGTGAAATGTTTATTTAATTTAGTTTCTAGAAAAAGAAGATTTTTATTTGAAAATTGTGTTTGACCTTCAGAGTAATTTCACCTAATATTGGCCAAATTATTTTTATAGATTTTTTTTTTTAAATTTATAGGGGACAACAAATAATTTCTAGTTTTGTAGACAGATAGTTTGGGGGTTTTCAGGTGAAAGTAAATTACTGTTCATTCCTAGATTAAACAAAACTTACAAACAAAACTAACCAAAACTCCCCGAAACAGTCCCTCCCCCAAATGTAATACTTGAGTGTAATTAAATATCCTTGGTTTCTCTGGTGGGGATAAGGATACTTTTTCCCTTTTGCATAATTCTGAGCTCCTCTAATGCTCATGTGATGACTGTCTCAAGTAGGAATGAAGTTGCAGTTAAGCTGTTTCAAATGAGAGCTAAGCAAGACAATAGAAAAAAATGTTCTCTAGAAAGATTACAAAATATCTAGACAACTAAAGTGCTATATAAATTCGATATGTAGCCCTTCTTAGCAAGAATTATAAGAGGAATCTATTTTAAGACCATTAGTCTGAAATCTGAATGTTACTGCTACTGGTGTTATTATCAATTACTAGATTGTGGCATATGGTGGTAGCATCATTAAAGATAATAATAATTAAGGCTCTTATACAATTCTTGCAGTTCAGCAGTGCTAAGCTCCAACTCAGCCGGGCCAAGAAAATGTACCTAACAGAGCTGAGCATTCTGCCTAGGAAATAAAACCCAGTGGTGTGTAGGGTTATGGGCCTTTGCCTTAACCTGGCAGCAATATTTCCAATAATGATGTACCAGTGCCCACAGCTTCTTTTTAAAATAAAGTTTTAGAAAAGTGATCATAGTTGGTACTGCAAAACTTTAAGCTCTTAAAATAAAGGCAAGTTTTGAAGGACTTCTCCAACCCCTTTTTTTCAGTGGGATGTGGAGGTTTGTCTTATTAGTTGCAGTGCTTTTGGGGAAAAATAATGTATTAGGAGGAAGATTAGAACACTAGTAACAAGAGGGAGAGCTGAATATGCCTGACTACAGACATAAGTACTTTCCAGGAATTCTCATTAAATGTTAACTATTACTGAAGTTAAAGACATAACCC
This sequence comes from Promerops cafer, assembly GCA_013398275.1. Taxonomy (NCBI): domain Eukaryota; kingdom Metazoa; phylum Chordata; class Aves; order Passeriformes; family Nectariniidae; genus Promerops; species Promerops cafer. The sequence continues at coordinate 69,996 of VZSE01005858.1, read as the reverse complement.
ACTGAAGTCAGTAGTTTAAAATGGAGAAATCTCTCTAAAATTGAGGAGATAAAAGAAGAAATATCAGTAGAGCAAATATTGTGACTTGTAAAAAGACTCTTCTTAGATGGTCCCTGCTTGCCCATCCCTCAGTCCTTGTCTCAGGACAAGTATAACCAAGAGGTTATTTTTCAAGGGATAATACTTCCTGGTGTTTAGCCAATTTCACTGTCACATTGGGAATACTTTCATATGTCATCTTATCTCTTCTGCACTTTAATTAGCAAACATAAACTTCAACAGGGTATAATAGTAGCCTTTAATGCCTATTTTACTGCTTAGTCTCTCTCACTTTTTTGTTTTCCTCTAGAAAGTACACAAATAACTTGCATAAAATAGTCTACAAAGGCTCTGTTTCTCAGTAGTGCCTAGAAATATCAGTCACAACTCCAGCTATTATTACATATTATGTGGTGATTTCAAAATGACTTTTTGGGATATTGAACACATGTAAATGTGGACACATGAAACTAAGAGCAAGGTTTTACAAATCTATTAATGTATTTGAGTTTCTTTTAAACAAAAGGAATTTCTGAGATAAGTAGCTGCACATAATCTTCAGAAAGCCAATCAGGACTTGTTGGAGGTCAAATAGCCCTATAAACTTTTCTCGTCTTTCCTGTTACTTACCAATAATCTCCAGAAGTGGTTTATAATGAGACATTATAAAATCGAAATGTTAAACACACATTTCCATTTAAATTTTTTTTTTTTCTTTATAAGCAAATGTTACATCTTACAGGATTTACCTGATTTTCAGGGCCACCAAGACCCATTTGGGTTTTTCCCTTGAGTTTTGTCAAATTTCATATAGTCTTGCATATTTAATTAATATGAGAAGTTACATTTTTTATAACTTAGTTATGCTGAGGACATAAGCAAATACTGCTAATATGATTTTCAATACAATACTTATTTTCATAACATAGGTGGTATTACTATAAGACTGAAAAACATTGTCTACAATATCTGAATGAAAAAGCAGGCTGCACATTTCTGAATGTCTATATTCAGCTATGCTATGTTGTAATGCTTTTTCTGAGGAAATACGTGCCTAGAAAAACAGGATTTTAAGTGAACTTGAGAAGCTTCTCAAAGTGATCATGGCAGGCAAAAAAAATGCCCACTTTAAATAGCCACTGTGGCTATCCTGAAAGCATTCCTACGAGTGAAAAGTTTCCACTCACGCTCCTTGTGAGTGGGAAAGATCCCCTTAAAAAAAAAGATGTGGTCAATTTTGGAAGGGACACATCTGAGTAGAAGTGTCGGGGAGAACTGGCCCACTTCTGCAATCCAAGGTGGTCCTGACCACGTATAGATCAGGGCAGCTCTAAAACATTACAGTCTCTAAGGAGCTCCACTGAAGGTCCACATCTGAACAGGTTTTCAGCTGATGCAGGGTTTGCCATACTGTGGTGGCCAAAGATTTGCTAGAATTCCTAAAGTGCCAAACCCCCACGTTACTAATATTTGTTCTCTATTGGCATTTTTCATTCTCATGAATATTTTTGTTAATGCCTCTTTCTGCTTTTGTTGGACTCGTGATGGTACCTTAAATGCTGCTTTACTGATGCAAACAGCTTAAAATTGTTTAAAGTTTGTGCTTATGCACTTCTTGTGCATAAAGAACCCTTCATAGATTATATTAACAGATAATTAAGTAGCCTTACCAAAACTGGTATAATTATTTTTTTACTTGGACCTCATACCTAGGAACCTTTTAGCTTTGGAGTTTCTAACAGGGTACATTCTGCTGCTCCTGGCCTGTATTGATTTCAGCTGGGTAACTATTTGTTGTACATGATAACTATGTACTCAGAATATATTCAGGAGTGTGAATAGTAAAGCAATTCAGTAATAATGAAAAAGCTTTTATTTAGGGAAAAAATGCTGTGGTCTTCCCTCTAGTCTTGCTCTAGTCTTGCTGTGGTTTTGTTATTAGGGGTTTAGGAAGGTCTTCACAACAGTAGCTAAAAATCAGTATCAGTTTGCTAATAGCTTGCAATACTATTCTATAAAACATTAATATTTTAAAAGTAGAACTTGATTTTAAACCAGTTTTTTTTTTTAGTTAAGAGTAGATTGAAGGAGAGATGAAAAAGACTTGATACACTTGAAGGAAAAATTACTGTTCAGTATGTGTATTACTTGGTCTGACTTCCCACACAACAACTTTGCCAGCATTATAACTGAGAAGAAGGTGCTTTAGTGTTCAAAAGTTGAGTTATGGACACTCCTGGTCTGGATTTGGGGAGCCAAGGAGGGAACACAGGAAATTCACCTGCCAAATGGTTTTTTGCAAAAGACGTCATAATAAACCAATGACTGACAGAGGGAAGGAATTTTTCCTTCTCCTCCTTTCTCCTTCCTTACTTCAAGTTCCAAATCACAAACATGAATCTGTACTAGTATCTGAAAACATAAACTGTCTGGACACACAGCAAAAAACTGTCCTAATCCCACACTGATTTGGAAGGTCTAATCTTGCTGTACCATGGTAGTTGGAAGAAAGGATCTGTGCTTTTGGGCACTATATTCATTCTTGAATGATTATCTTTGCTTACCCTAAATATACTACCTGCTATTTCACACAGAGATAACTTATAGGAATAGTCTACAGGAAGCCAACAAAAAAATTTTCATTAGTAAACTTTACATGTATGGTTAATGTCTCTGAAATCTGGGGAGATATATTTTTTAAATTATTCATAAAAAAATAATTCTTTGTAAGACTTTTTTTTCCCCTAGAAAATAGAAAAAAACCCAAAAGATTATCTTAGGGGTTTTTGCATAACTAGACAACAGAGCAAAAACTGTTCACGTGATGCCTGTGGAAAAAACTACTTCCTACAGCTTGCCTTTCTTTATGAACTGTTACTGCAGCCATGTTCTTCTAGGTCTGATCATTGATGATTCAAAATCCTTAATTATAAAAAGGGTTAATTTTTTTATTGCAATTTTTAAAAGACGATGTAGATTTGGCAGTTTATAAACTTGAAGTGACAGTTTCTGTATCACGTTCAGTACCACCATGAGTAATTGTGTTCCAATTAGTTATTTCCACAGAAGCACCTGTGTCATTCATTTGGGAAGAATTCAGTTCTGCACGTTGTCATTGAGTAAATGAATTTTTTTTTAATAAAGCTCTGTCTTAAATATTAACAAGTAAGGGCTCTTATATTCTGTCATGTTAAGTTGTTGTCTAAAGGAAATCCCTGGTCCTCTCTCCAGTTCTTACGAATTCCTTTTTTCCTCCCTCAATTATACATTATTCAATAAATTACAGTAAAATTCTAATAGCAGAACTTCAAACAGAAGGATAGAGAAATTCAATTATATTCTAACAATTTATTCATAATTTACTGAAGGTTTTGTGCCTAGCCCTCTGCTCTGATTCATAAATTGTTTAAGAACACATAATCTAGAGTCAGCACAATAAGCTAGTCTTATGCTAAATTGAGAAATACGATAACATGAGTGTTATTTCATGTCCCATTTTGCCTTAAAATACCTTTATGTCTACAAATTCAAGGAAATAGTGATATCCCAATTTTCAACTTAGCAGTCATTTGACTTATTATAATTTCAGACCTCTTCAGATAGCTTTTATGTAATTACAACAGAACTTACAAGATTTTCACATTAAGCTTTGAGCCTAACATGTACAAGATGCACCACTCATTTCCAAGGCGGTTTGACCTTTCTGCAGTCATAGAATCCTTGAATCATTTCAGTTGGAAAAAGCCTCTGTTACCATCGAGTCCAGCAGTTAACCCAACACAGCTGTGTTCTCCACTGAACCATATCCCCAAATGCCACATCCATGTCCTTTGTTCCCAGGGATGAATCCTTCACTGCCCTGAGCAGCATATCCCAATGTCTAAAATGTGTAAATTCCAATGCCTGTAAGCTCAATGTTTGTGAAATAAGCTTTTCTGGTGGGTCCCTCCTCTGGTTGCTTCAGCTTCAGAGACAGCACAGTAATGCTGAGCTTCTCTGACTTCCTGCTGTATTTCTGGTAGCTCGGTGTGGATGGTGCTGGATGCACAAATGTGGCCCTGCTCTCTGTAGTAGGCACTGTCAGGTGTGTCCATAGGCTCAGAGCTGTACCCTCCCGTGTCTGTAGGGTGTTCTGAGTGGAGCTGTCTTTGGAGTTCAGCTGCTTCTTTTCTAGCCAGCTGCTAAAGTGGGACACAGGACCACCATGTGCTCAAGGATTAACTTGTTAGGTGCCTTCATTGTCTTAAGGGCTATATTATATAGGTTGAATTTAAATTCCCAATGTTAAGCAATAATTTAAATCAGAATGCAATATACCTTACCTTAAAGATTTCTTTTTATATAGTCTTGATTATTTTTCTCTAGCAGAAATATTTTTTTTTACAAAAAAGCTGTTTTAAAACACAGTGTATCATAGCCCAATACAGTGTTGGAACTGTGTACACCATGGTCAAATGACCATGAAACAATAATGTGCTGTAGTTGAAAAAATGCTTTTACCTGAAGAATTTATTTTTTCATCAAATGCCAGCTAAATTCCAACTAAAAGTAGATAAGCTGAAGCTTTTATGTGCCACCACACATATACACACGTATGCACAAACATGCATATACATACACTGAATACATGCATTCTTTTTATCAGATGTAAAATATCACTCACTCTACTAGAAATTGAAAGTTTTAAGTGTTGCAATTAGCTTGGGGATCAAGGCCAGTACTTAAATCCTGTTGGAGAATACTGATATTTTCCCAGAACACTATGCCTGCTTCAATATCAGTGGTCTAGAGGCATATAAAATATACAATGTTGGAATTTCCAATGTTTTAGTTACTTAAAAATACAGTATTTTTTGTATGTGTAACTAGGGCAGAAGCACTTGACCTATACTACTTTAGGTGGAATTTCTGAAGACATTTTTAATATTATACAGTTACTTTTTAAATGTAAAATCTATTCTAAAAAGATTTATTTAAAGTAGAGTTTGCAATATATTTCAATCAATTCCACCTAGCCATGTTCTTGCTGAATATTAACATGTATCATTCTACTGCTGAATCAAAGTCATTCTTAGAGAAAACTATTTCATCTTTTTGAAACACTTGAATAACACAAATCATTATGCTAAGTACATACAGATTCAGCCTCCTGCTGAATATAGGGCTATAGAGAGGATCACACACTTTACCTGTCTCAAAAGTAGGCCAGGTATTTCAGTTTTGATAACTGCAGATTATCAGAGTTCCCTTTCATTTGTTGATGTGTTTTCCTGTGGTGCGCATCACAGAGAGAAAATTGAGATTAATGAAAATAGCTCAGATATTCAGAAAAGATGAAATAGTAAGGAAAGAGATTCTAGACTGTACTTTCATGAGTAGCAAGGTGTATATGCACATAAAGCAAATAATATAGCTCGTAATTAAATTGAATCAGAAATATGTTGACTAAATACACTGGAATTATAATGTTTAGTAAAGAACTTCACTGTACAGGTATTTTTTAAAAGCTAACACAAAATTGTGTGCTTACTGCATGGTTTTCTTTCCAAAGAGAAAGACAACAGAACCAAAGGAACATTTTAAAGGCAATTGAGCCACATGAAACAAAAGATTGGTTTCTAAATTTTCCCATTTATTTATATATGTACATATGTGTATATGTGAAAGAACACAGTATTTGAATCTCTTTCTTGAAAATTAAACAGCAGTAATTCCAGCTGATGAAAGGGTAAAAATGATGAGCTTTTTTTTTTATTTTACTATATTTTTCAGTCTCACAACATTATAAAAACTCCTAATTTTGATTCACTCAAATGGCTTTCTGATATTTAAAAAGTCATGGAACTGATTTTAAGAAACTTTGGGTGGATGTAATTTTCCTTAAGTGAATTGATTTTTTTTTTTTAATTACTTTTTTTTTTTTTGCTAATCTTAACAAAATTAGGCTCAGGATATATGATTAATGTTTACTTTATATGATTAACCTGTGTTGGAATTTTTTAAACCCTAGGGTGCTAGGCAATAGTTCCTTAATTCTTTTTTGTGTCTCTAATTATTAATTAGGTTAGTTCTTGGGTGTATGTCATTTTAACCAATACAAAATACAACAAAATCTAGATATCAATGTCATAGGCAGCCTTTTCCAGTTTCATTCATACTTGGTAACTGGATTCCAGTACCCTGTTCATAAAATTCCTTGATTGTCACTTATACAGATACTAGTACTGTATACTTATTGAGATCTAGTTAGGCAGTTCATGTCAGAAATTACACTTGTACTGCACAAACAGCATAAATTATCTTCACTTGTAAGTACCCATCTTTTTCCACCAGCTTGAATTTAAATCTATCTTAAATTATCCAGCACTAAATGTTGGTCTCCTCTGATAATAATAATGACTTTATTAGGGGAAAATATCAAATACATAGAAACATGTGCGATTATAGTTATCTCCATTTATTAGTTCTAGTCTTTAGTTCTTTAAAGAGGAAGAAGTGTTTGGTGGAATATAATTGTTACAGTAACCCCAGTAGTATACCAGTAGTCTGAAGAATTCAAGGGGTTTTGGGTTTTGCTGTAAGATGACACATAATAAAGCAGAAAAAAAAATCTTGTGGGTTTTTTTTTTTTTTTTTTTTTTTTTTCTTGTTTGTTTTGTTTTTGGTTTTGTTTTTGTTTTTTTGTATGTACGGCCTGAAAAAGATGGCTGAAAAGCAACTCTGGGAGCTGTATGACCAGAACGGAGTGATGCCAGCATCATGTGGGTTGGATACCAGTATGGCTCATACAGTAAGGAGCTGTGAGAGAGAATATGTAGCTTATTTTGTGCTTTGAGTAGCAATCCTCAAATCTTGTAGGTAGTTTTGTTCTCATGCTTTTAGCCTTTCTTGCTGTGGTATGTCTCATTACATTGCAAAATTCTCCATGCTAGTTTACTTTCCCACACTTTATCCTGTCACTCCCTTCCTTCTCATGTTCCCAGACAGAAGGAGGAAAGCTTTGTTTGGGAAAGTCTGCACAGGAAAGTGTTCTGTCAGCAGCTTGGAAAGATGCACATACCTGTGTATAGGTATAGAATTTTTATTTTTTTTTTTAATTCTTGTTATTTCTGTAGCAGTTGCCTCGTGGATACGCAGAGGTTAGAAGGATAGGAGTGATAGGATAGGTTTAAGGAATTGACCAGGACCTAGAGTAACTAGGAATACTACTGAGCCATAACCTCCTTCATTATTTTGATTTTAGGGATAAACTGACTAATTGCTGTCTGGAAGCTACTATTAAGATCTATTATAAGAACAAGATTAAAAAGTTTTTTATATTAGCTGTAAATTGGTGGCTTTAAAAAATACAGCAGCACTTTCAGGGAACACGACTCTTTGGGAAAGCTGTTCCAAGTGAAGTTCAGTGGACCTAAGAGTTACATAGTTAAATGCTTTTCTCAAGCTGCACAAAACACATAGAATGGGCCACATGGAGAACTTTGTAATCCATCAGTCTTTCTTGCTGGCCTTCAGTTTTTTAGGACCTCGCAGTCACAAAGGGCTAAGGGGATTTTTAAGTTATATAAAAGAGAAATTGTCATTGATCCATAATTCAAATCAAGGACCTTCTATATGTACTGAGTTTTACAGTTGAAGGAAAATCTTATAAGCTTCCTGAGGCTTGTAAATGACTTTTTGCATGCAATTTTTCCTGCCACATCAGTTGTGAGGAATGTTTCAGTGCTGTGCATCTCTTTATATATTAATGGAGAAGAAATATTGGAAGAAATATGAAGAAATTTTGGAAAAAATTCTAATACTATTGCAATTGATGGGTAGTATCCCACTGATTCAGATGGTAAAGATTTTGATTTCTCTAGTCCATACTGAAAAAAAAAGAAGACAGTGAAAACAGGTTCTTTGACATTTTCATCTTTGGAACTCCAAGCAGTATATTAACGTACCTTTTTTGACAAGTTTCCTTCTCACTTTTAAAGTAAGTCTCCTAAGGTCAAGCTGTGCCTTTTTAGAGTACGGGTTCTGCCTAAAAGAACACAAAATTCATGGCTGCAGCATTGGTGAAAAAAAAGTATCTGGGATTTTGGTCTTAAGACAAATACCTTTTACCTTCAGTGTGCAAATCTGTCAGCCCCTATGCTCAGGTGAACAAGGATTCAATTATTTCCCAGGATACTGTAAATAACCTAAATCAGAACTGTAATTTCTAGCCATCCGCTGGCTTCTCTTTTCCTCCAATGTTGGTTTCACAGTTTTCAACAACTGTTCTCCCAACCTTCTCCTGAAAGTGAAATCTTGCTCTGCAAATGTTATTTGCATCCCCAGCTTTCCTCTCCAGAAAAGCAGATAGGATCTAACTGCAAACAATGGCTTGTCATTGATTGTCTCTGAGCTTCCTTATGGCAGAAACTGGAGTGTGTTTTCCTCTTAACTTGATGGTGTTCTTGCTGGAGGCATAAAAAGATCTGCAATTTATTTAGGCAACTAGTCTGAGAACAGCTACTTTCAAACACTCAAAAACAAAACCTATGAGAAGAGGAATAGGAAGTAAAAGTAAAAAAATAAGAAAACAGAAACGAACAACCAAAACCAATGCTGAAGCACTCTTCAAGTAATTCTGAAGCAAGGGAAACTGATGGCATATAATAGCCATGAAAATGTTCCCTCTTCCCAATGAAATGTCATGGTGTAGGTTTTAATAAGTGCTGATATTTACTAGGCAAAAATTCTGACTAGCATTATAAATGGCCTCGTTCGATAATGTGTGGTTGCAAAGTCACTGTGTTTGAAAAGAGAAAGCAACCTCTGAAGCCATTTGGCATGCAAAGACAGGCTTACAAAATATGTACATCTTTTATAGACAAGAGGGAAAGATGATATTTACTTAAACTAGCAGTTTGGGGTTTTTTTAAACTATTAAACTTAGGAGTTTCTTTGTATAATATGTAATACAATAATAAATGTCACTTAATATTAAAACTACAGGAATTACTTTAACTTTAGAATTAAGAAAGAAGTCCCTGATAGTGATTTAAAGAATTCAATAGAGGTTATTGAATAAACAGTATTGGCAGTTCTAGATACAACCTGTTTAACTCATAATTTGAATTATGATATAAGAAAATGGAAAGACCAATGAATGAGCAAAAACAAGATGGCAAAAATAAAAATGGATATACACATTACTATAATGTATAATAATAATAAA
>VZSE01005858.1:0-59277 GCA_013398275.1 Promerops cafer | reverse complement strand
AAAAAAAATTATATATATGATAATAAATAATAATATATACAATAATGGATATACACTATCTTCTTTACACAACCATAACACTATAATTGTAATTACAATTCTCATATTTTAATTGAGAAACATAAGGTATTCTGCAGAAAAATGAATGAGAATTTTTGTATTTTGGTCTGTCCAACATTTCACCTTAACTCCTCCACTTCCACTGAACACTATTTTCTCAAAAAATGGTGGCTACTAATCACCAAGCAGGAAACTTCTACGTTTCCATGCCACTAAGGTTGATTGAACAGACTACCAAGGACTAAGGAGTACCTTTTAAAAAATTAGGACACACTTGGAAATTAAAAGGAAAAATCATTATAAGGGATAAAAAAAAATCTTTAAAGATTTTATAGTCAACGGACTGAAGAACAGATGGGATTTTTTTTTGTCCTGATCCAAGGTATAACTAAGCAGCAGGAATGAAATGTAGACTCTCCAAATACTTGAATTCTTTCTTTTGATCCTGATATGTTAGATTCTAATTTACAATAGCATTGAATAAGGCATAAAACAAAAATTATCTAATTTTTCTTTACACAAATTACCTATAAAGCTGTTATGGAAGACATGTATTAGGTAAACTTTGAAGCAGTAGGAATGTTCACATCTTCTGAAAACACTATTTCCGTGATTATAAAGGTCTTCTATTTCACAATTTGTCATATCTAAAGCTTTTCATTTGTCAAATCCCAAACATCATGCATACAGATGAACAAGTAGAATGCATTAATGAGGCAGATCACCCTGAAAATTATATAATTGGTAACACCTGTAAGCTCAGATTTTCAGTGATACTGAATTTAAGCGTTATTGCATGAATCATACATAATTTATTTGAGTCCTTAGTGAATAATAAAATCCAAGAAGGTAAAATGTACATAAAGATTTATATTAGAAGAATTACCAGTTCACAGAAGCAGCAGTATGCATCACAAAATCAGTGGTTTCCCAGTGAATCACAGTTTTCCCAATACATGATTGGAAAAAAAATTTGAATCTTCTGAAATGACAGCTGATGAGACTTAATTTTTATATATATATATATATATATGGGTTTAAATATTCTAAAGCATTAAATATGCATCAACTATAATATTTATATTATTTATAATATNCTATAATATTTATATTATTTATAATATTTACAGTATAATATTTGTGATATTTATGATATTTGTAATATTTATAATATTTATGCTATAATATAATATTTAAGCATTATATTTTACTGTGGATCAATAAAAGATGAAATAATTTTTAGAAACCCTAGAAATAAATTTTCAGTAAAAGGAATACCAAAGTTTAATGCAGAGCTATATCACTGTCTCTACTGGAATTTGTTTCACAATGGCAGCCCTGAGATCAAGAGAGTGGGAGTTCAGGCCTGGCTCTATTTTAAATCCTCAGAGATTTGCAGGAAATCAGAGAAAATAAATTAACATCTCTTGCTTTGGATTACTTACCTATATGTAGAGATGGAATTTTTCTGCCCTGAAGGGTTTTACAGCACATGAGTCACTCATGTGAAGCTTTGGGGGGGAGAAGAAGGAATGTTTCAGCAGGAGAAAGTACTTTGTGTAGAAGCATTTTCATAAAGGGATTATGTTATCCGCTTGAAAGCAGTCTTTGTTTCTAAGGTAATTTCATTTGGTATTCTAATCCTTTCAGGTGGTGATGTTTGCTTTGCCTTATTGAACCTAGAATAGGATTTTTGCATGCTTTCTTGATTTTTCTAGCCATTAAATCAGTCTGTGCTGGTGACTTGGCATAAAACTAGTGTTATCCTGCCATACTGTTCCTTGCATATTCCTGTGAAGCTCAGCAGATGCCTTCTGTAGTTTGCTTAAAGTGTGGCTGCAGTTACAAAAGTGTCACCATGTGGAAGAGCAGTTTGAGAAAAAGCTTCCATAAACAAAGGGTGTAAAGTTGGTAAAACTATCTCCTTGGCTTATTCACACTGATTCCAGGCAAAACAGGCTGCTAAACTAGATATCCACAAAAGAGTGATTGTTATTTATGCTGCTGATGTGAAAGGTGTGCAATAATGCAGTGGGAGAGTAGATTTTGTACCTATTGCATAGATTATCTGAGACTATCAGTTCTTTTATGATGGCTACATAATTGAAATTTTCTAAAGTTGTTTCTCACCCATTTTGTTTATTTGTTTGACAACGTAGGCTGGAGATGCAGAAGCCAAATCTTGAAATACATTTCAGCGATCACTTAGAACATTACCAGTGAAGGTGAGATATGACCACCAAGTAATCTTTAATGCTGTTATGTCCAGAAAAAGCAGTATGATAAAAAACCTGTGAAAACTGTGAAATATAACAATCAGAAAGATTATTTACCTTTCATGGGGAAAGGTTCCTACTTTGATAAAACATGGCTAAGAAAAGTTTTGAAACTTTCTTTAGCATGGGTTATTTCGAAAGCAAAACTGCAAGATAAACACAGATGGTGATAGGAAAAATCTTTCTTTTCCTTTTTTTTTTTCCTTTTTTTTTAATGTTACAATTTCCCAGAAGAAAAAGAGCTATGAATGGAGAGAGGATGGTACCATTTTTTCTGCTTTTGTTCACCTAGGCTTATTCTGGTTGTTCTCTGAAGACATGTTAAGTAGTTAAACAGAGTTTCAAATACCATCTTTTTAGATGACTTGGGGCACTTGGACCTTAAAGCACAGCTACTTGGTGAGGTATGCTTGTCCCTCTGCCCAGACATGGCAGGAGTCTCCCCTTGCAAGAGTTCAGTCCAGTACATGAGAGACTTTCCGTGTCACAAATTGGACAGGAGAGAGTGCAAAGTAGCAGTAAGGAGCATTCTCTGAACTGGCCTATAAAGGTACATTGGTGAGCATGTCCTAGTAGAATGCAAGGCAGATTCACAAACGCATCCCTTTGCCAGTCTATGATATGAGACAGAAATTGCCAACACAGGCTGGATAATTTGAGGGTCTGCATTTTTATTTAGAAGGAGAAAAGTGGTGTGTGTTGGAGAAGAGGTGTGTCAATTTAGAAGTCAGAATTACCAGAAGTCAGCCAATTTTTCCCCGCTCCTTCCTCCCATACATAGTCCAAGGATGATGCCATTCATCCTCTGTACTCTTCTTGTTACTTGGACCATTTTCTGCATTGGGTCTGGTTACTGCTAGGAATCCCTTTACCTCATGAGTTAATCATGGAGGGTGGGGTGGTGACTCCTTCAGGACAGGAAACTACATCTTGAGAAGCAGTCCTTCCTCAGCTGTCCAACTTATTTCTACCTCACAGAATTACATTTAGTTCTCCATTTCATAGACTTCAAAGGACAGGCCAGATTCTTAAAAGAAATTTCTTGCCATCAGCACTGATGTTCATGTTTCTTGACCTGCAACAACAGAGATGAAGCCTTTGCTGTAAATAAATGAGGTGGTTTTTTGGACCTTACTCTTTCAATATGCGATTTGTCTACATTGGCATATAAAGGCATGAGACTTGAAGATTTTGACAGGCCGGGGATGGATGCATTTTCACTGATCCCCATTATATAGTTATTCCTCAGTCAACATTATTTCAATTATGTTTTCTGTACTGGAGTCCTGAGAAAGGATGTCCCTCTCTGCCATTGTTCCTAGCACTGCCAGCTAATTTCTACTATCTAAGCAGAGGGAGAACAGGCATATTTCAATATTATGTCTGTAATGATAATTCTACCCAAATGCCGCAAATGTAGGGGCTAAAAGTTCATTTAAAATAAATATATTAATCCATAGATAGCTCTAGTAAGATTTATCACAAAAGATCACCTTGATGCTAGAATGGACTGTTTTGTTAAATGATTGTGATTTTGTATCTGATCCTGAATAATTTAATAGTCTTTTTGCATTTAAAATGTTTGTCACTGAACAACATTATTTACAATAAATGCTATTTAAATTTTGCTTGTATGTATCTGTAGTCCCTGTTAACAGATGTATGGAAACGTTCCTTATCCTTTCAGGATTCGAAGAAATATATACAACAGTGGGGAAACAAGACCTAAAAAAAGTTAAGTGTCTTGCCTTTTGAAAGTCTTTGATCTAAAAACCTAATTTACATGTCCCAGGACTAAGATGTCTTATGCAGAAATCCATTCTCTTTCTCCATAATTAAGCAGACTTCTGAATGTACTTCATCTTCAAAATACATTAATCAGCAAACAGTTTGCATACATTAATACTCTAAATGTACACAAAACTGTTGACTACTTTGCTTTACTACAGTTGAATCAGACTCAGATAAGAAGTACTTCAAAACTCAAAAAATTCTTCTCCAGTTTGTCTTTGTAGTAAACAGTACTATATATCTACACCTTCTCTAGTGTTATTTAGGAAAATGCCTGTTTCTGAGAGACTTTTATCACAAGTGTAGTATTCTCCATAAGTACGATTCATACTCTCATTATTGAGGTAGAAATGTGCTTTTATTCAGCAGACAAGTTTATGAAAGAATGCTATTTTTCCATTGTGTAAAAAAAAAAAATTACTGCAAATACCATCTGAACTATGTGATCTGATCCGACACAAAAAAAACCCTCAAATTAATTACTCCAATTAGTTCAAAGTAATCAGACTGTCTGTGCACCTACATTGCTAACCAGTAACACAGAAGAATGAACTCGTTATTTACCAGCAATGCAGGAAAACTTGGTTGAAGTCACCAATTTCCCTGAATTTGTGACAGGCTATTGCCAGCTTTTTCAGTTCAGAACCTTTCTCTCTGTCTCCTATTCACATTTGTGGATAAGTGGTTAAGATGAACTAAATTCAGAATAAGTCAGCAACCAGCTTAGAAGGCAGATTTTATTTGTTGACAGTGCTGGCATATCACTGATATCCCAGACAAATCAACCATGCATTTTAGTAGCATCTATCTTATAAAGAGGATTTCCTGAAACAGGAAAATACAAAACCTTGATGCTCACAGTGAAATGACATAATAAGTGATTTTTTTTCCTGGTCTTAAAGAGTCAAAAATTCTCATTAGGTAAGTGTCATCATAGCATATCCTGCATTTCTGTGCATTTTCTTGACTTTCGTACTTTATTCTAATTGAATTGCAGCTTCTTATAGCTATTTTAAGAATCAATACTTCTTCACAGGGGCAGGATGAATAAGAATCAATCTAAACACTTCAGCTCCTTCATCAGGAATTGCTTCAAACAGCAGCTCTTTCTCTGCAGTAATCTGTGTGATTCTGTTAGCAGCATCAGTCACTGACAACAAGACACCTGAACTGTGTTTCTTTCTCTGTTCATTGGGATTTTTCATTGTTACAGAGACCAACATTCTTTCTTACAAGGTTAGAAAAGATCTATAATAGCTTTTATACCATTTTATTTTAAACTCTAGACTTCATTAACACACTCTTCAGCTTGTTCCCTTTCTGACTCCTTGTTGCTTATGAATTATTCAGGGTAGATTTCACTTGAGGTAAATAGTTTGATTTCAAGTTTTTTGTATCTGGATTTAGATGCAACGAGAGGAGTTAAATGCTCAGAATTTTAAGTGAGGAGAATTGCAGAGACTCAGCTATTAAGATGGAAGACATTTGCTGTTAGTGCTCTGGGGCTGCCATTGAGATCTCAGCACGGTGCTATTTGTCATTCTGAAGTAGGTAGGCATTATGATGCCTGGAGTATAAATCAGCCTTTACATGGTGTTGAGTCCTGAAGCACTTTGAACAATCTAATCCACTTCTGAGTTAACAGAACATTTTTGGTTTTACAAGCTTTAAAGTTTCCCTTTTTCATTAACCCTGTCATCTTGTTATTAATCATCATTATCTTCTAGAATTTTACATACCTCCTCAGATAAAATTCTTAATGTTTTGCCTCAAAGTTGTGGTGATGTCACTGAGATGAGCTTTAGTTTTAATCATCTAGCACATATGAAGTTCCAGCAAAATTAATATTATTAATTCTGCTCATGTAAAGAGGAATACTGTCTTGTCCTACTAGCAGGTCAGCATTATTTGGATGCTGCAACAAAGTATGACGTCTGTACCTTGTCTCCTTCACTCACCTCTGTGTAGTATCATATTAGTGTTACCTCGTGGACAGAGCAGAAATGACAGAGTAGTTGTTTCCCTGTGGCTGTTTTCACTGCATGTCTGCAGTCCAGTAAATATTAGCTTGGCCCAGCAAAGCAAACTCTTTTAAATGCTGATTATCTTCTTTCATCTGGGAAGATAGTGTACATACAGAGGGGTCAGTTCAGAAACTATATGTACTGTAGGTTGTCAGTTCATTGAATCTCAGTTTCTGTTCTTCCAGTGGCCGAGTAAACATTTTAGCCATCAGCGACCATTTTGCTGATTGAATATTGCTATATATAGCATAACATAGACTTCAGTCCGAGAGCACCATTGTGCAGCCAGTTGAATTTACAGTGCTTTTACAGGTGGAGCCATTAGCATTAATGAAGCCATTAAAGTCATGTTACTTTCCTGCCGGGCAGCGCAGGCTGCAGGCGGGGCCGACGCGTCACTTGCTGTGACAAGGCGGCGTTGAGCGCCGGGCGCTTCCTCCCCGTGCCCCGTGCGCTAGGCTGCCGTGGGGCTAGGAAATCCCTGCCATGCCAGACAGCTGGAGTGAAAGGAAGAGATTCTCTCAGACTAAGGTGTTACCATAACTTTAGAGAAATGCAGGCCATATTTTGGTTCTTTAATCTGCGGAACAGGGAATCCTTAAAAGGCAGGACATAATTGAGGGCACTGCTGTCAGATTCATTTGTTTGTCTATTTATTTAACTCTGTTTCTTAACTTTTATATGGTGGAATGAATATTCCAGATCTAATTAATCTAAATTAACTTATCCCAAAAGTTAAGTTGCTGTGATCTCTGCTAAAAAGATTGTTTTCTTGTACAGCCACCCAAAGTTGTTATTTTCATTAAAATGTTCATGCTCAGTAAGGAAGTATAATAGTTCAGTGGCAGAGTGATTGCTTGTGCTAGCAGTAGCACATTGAAGTTATATGACCTCTCATTAATCTGTACTTTGATAAGGTCCTGGAGTGGTAGGATTAATGACATTCTACTGTAAATTATTCAAATCCCTGCCTGTGCACAGACTATATCTTCGGAGAAACACACAAGTGATACTGAATCTTTTACTGCCTTGGAGAATAACTACAGTGGTCCAGAGACAGAAATTTGCTCATCTGTATTGTGGATCATGTGAATTGCCTAAAAACAAGCAGCTTTGCTTTTCTCTTATTATTTTTTCTGCATATGATTTTACTTCTAAAAGTATTCTACTTATGCAAAGGCTGCTTTTCCTATTCCCTCATCCTTTTCATTTTATCTTTTGAGCCCCATACAGCACGCTGAGAGCTATGTACCTAGGCTAGCTTGGTGACATTCATTTCATTTGGTCCACAAGGCTTTCCTCGCTGCTTATGTTTCCCTTGTGCCACATCAGCCTCATCAAATTCTGTTTTTCCTCTTGGCTCCTTTCTGTCAGCCTGCATTCTTCTGAGCGTTGTCTCTTCAGCCATATCTCATCCCATGCAGTGCTTTCAATTCTTGTTACCAACATTACCTCCCCTGCGAGGATTATAAACCCTGCTCCTAGTGCAGCAAAACTATGTGGATTTCATGGCCAGGACAACCTTTCTCTATGGAAAAGAAAAATGAGCATGCCACTCTCACACTTTAAGATCTATTCCAGAAATTCGTGGACCTGAATGTCAGAGGGACTATTAATGTTTCTGGTACAGCCCTATATAACAGCTCACAGAATTACTTCCTCAGTCACCCCTCTGTACAGCTGAGTAAGCTCTGATTAAAAGGTATCCTAGATCAATTTATGGAGACAATGCATCTAGCAATGGAGAGTTTTCCATATCCTTTAGCCATCATTGATTAAATGTTTATCAATTATTCAGCTAGGAGTCCTATTCCTACTCATGACTTTCACAGCTGTTTCTTAGACGTAAGAAAAATTCTATTTTCTAGTTTCACACAGCTCTTTTCTATGTACTACTGTGTGCCCTATTTATATCAATTGGATTTTTGTCAGGTCAAAAGCAAGTCCTTACACATGGCAAGCCAATGCTACTCTATTTAAATTTTTCCATTTTTGAAGTGTAAAACCTGGATGCAGTAAAGCATATTGTCTCAGTGTTGTACACAGAGTCATCCTGCCTGAAAATTTCTTTTTTCTGTGTCGAGGAATTGCATCAGCCTTTGTTGCAGTAGCTTTGTGTTGACAATTTTTTACTCAAAAGAGGAAAGCACAAATAAAGCTAATTTGAAAAATCATCAGAAAGTGAACTTCCTGCAGTGGAGTGCAGGGTTGACCAACATCAGTTAACAGACCTCCCAGGATAAGGAGTGTTTTTTTCCTCTGCACAACACTATGCCCAAGTTCTATAGACAATTTCTACCAACAGAAACCATCCTTTAATTTGGCTGTGGATGGTCCTGAGGCTGCTGTGCTGTTCTGGTTGTGAGTATCACTGTACAAGAAGGGATGGCTCTCCTGAGATTCTACCTCACCTGTCCTCACTGGGCTGCTCTGTACCATCCCTTAGTCCATTATGGACTGATCCTGTGCTGAGTTGCACTTTGACAGCAAGTGTGCTGCCCATGCTGCTTCTCAGCAGTTTGCAAAGCACTGCTATACCTTTTTCCAGTCCACAGCAGAATGAAGAGGTTCACAAACCTTATCTCTACTGTTCTCCTTCCTAAAACTTTTAGTTAAAAGAGGCTACTTTTTTATTCTTGATGGTATTTTGTTAGTGGAAATAGAGATCAAAAATTTTAATTTTGTTGTCACATAACAATGTTTAGAATTTACCACATATGTATGTAAAAGTGATTATAAGTGATTATAAACCAATGCCTTTGGAGTCCTCAGCGTTCTATAGTCTATGAGAATATTGCTGTTTGCTAAGCTCATTCTTCTCGGATGATATGATCCTGTTTTAACAACATAAAAACAGATTTCAGGAACTTTGCTTAAAATCTTTTACGGCAGTTTGCCTTTGAAACTGCTACAAAATTGTAATGGCTTTTCATTTTGATTTGCTGGCAAGAAACAAGTTGACTGCCCTTTCTTTGAAAAACTTAAAGGCTGAACAGAAAATTATTTTGCTGACACACTAAATTCTTTTTGCAACTGAACTGATTTTCTTCGGTAATAAAAGTTGATTGGTGTAATGAAAAAGTGTTTTATGTATGCATCACACTCTTGCACCAGTGCAGCCCTTCAGCCTTCTCTGAAACTCTCTGGCCACACGCATTTGAATCAACAGGCTTATCCATGTGTTACAAGCTCAGAACAGAAAATGTTAGCCTCAAATTACTTCTTTGATTCTATACCCAGATTAGGGAACAGCATGTTAACATGCTGTCTGAAATATATGCATGTGTATATACTTGCATAAAGAGATGCATATATTCACACACAAACAGACATTTAAATATTATTTGTATCTTTTAATTTATGTTCAGCAGCCTAGTTTCTATTTGACTGGAAGCCTGTAGCTGCTTTCTCATGGTTAAGTGGTAGTTAGTGAATTGTAGTTTCTGGAAAAGTTTTCTGAGAAGCAGAATTCACCTTTACACTTCCCAGAGTAAGGCGGAAGAGGAATTTGCCATTACATAAACTATTGCTGTTTTCTTACTGAAACTCAAGAAATCACTGATGCTTTATATTGCTAGCTCCATACCATCTAATATAAACTTAAGCTAAAGATAGATGCCTTGATAACTGCCTGTTCACTAATGACTTCTACTGAAGCAATTTAATATCACCATTCATTTATTTAGGCACTCCTCTTTTATTTTTTTTTCTACAGCCTTCTTTATCTTCTGTTACTGAAGCATTTAAATCTAAGAACTTGTACTCCAGCATGCTGTAATTGAGTTTAAATGTTAATTTTCCCAATTTCCTGAAGTATATGGTTAAAAGGATTTCATATCTTAGAAATAATGATATTTCTTTTCACTGAACAATAGAAAATTCTCATTGTGTTTCTGTTTCAAGTAGTCCTCTTCGTTTGCATACCAACATCCCCCTCATTTTCTTTATGACCCTGATGAAATTCCTCAGAAATCCCCACATAAATCTAGAGGGGTTCCCCTTACTTGATGTTGTAGAACAGGGGTACCTGGTACTGGTCTCAGTTCCTTTTTTGCTTGAAATTTACCTTAGATTATTTGATTCTTCTTTTTTATTTTCCTAGTTCATTATCAAAATAATTTTTGCTGTTTGACACCTTAGAAATACCAAAATGGAAGACTTTCCAGAATTACCAAGTCTAGTTCCTTACTGCTTTTATAACTCTCTAAGCCATTTAATAAATCTGCTAAAATCAATATGTCTGTTGCTCAAGGAGTTTTGTTTTATTCAAGATTCCAGATTAAGCTTCCCTTATTCATGTATACTGTCTTTTGGAGTTGCTCCTGTTTACAGCTCTTTTCCACTTCACATAAGAAGAGAAAAATATCTGCAGGAGCTTAAGAGGGCTTCTTAGTCCAATGAATTTGTCACAAACCCCATAGATTTTACTCAGAGGGCTGTGCCTTCATAAACCTAATTTCTCTCTCCACCTGTTGTGAGGGGCCAGATGTGCCACTGCTGTTATTTCACCCTTTCTAGGGGACAGAGCACTTCCAAGAGTTACTGTAGCTGCACAGTGAATTTGTTTGTTTTTCATGCTGCTCACACTCAGTGGAAAGCTCCCTTAAATAGGGCTGGCAGAAGTCCACGCTGTCCCTCACTGTGGGAGCAATTAACTCTATTATATAGATAACCAAGCTCATAGAAATGAGGTATGGGTACCATTACATGCCCCTGCAACATTTGTTTAATTGCTAAAGCACTTGTTTATGCACTGCTTTGTTGGAAGAAAATGTATTAAACTATAAAACAATGATCTTTCAGGTATAAAGCCTGCAGCCTTGAGGGGATCGTTATGGGGCTCAGATCAGAAGAATTTAAGAAATTTTGTCATATATCAAATGTCTGAGACCTAAGCTTCATATTGCTGTTAGCTGTAAGGTGGTTTTATGGACTGTCAGCATGAAGAGAATATTTACATATTTTTATCAGCAAGTAATTGGTTTTCTATCATTTGTGTTTTCTGTCTTCTTGTATTACACTATATGATGTTTTTCATAAGAAACTGCAGTACTGTCATGTTAAGTGGCATTGCTATGTTACCTCAAAGCATCTGATTTACTTCCTAACTGTTGTTTGGTAGAACAACGAAATTAATGAATTGTGTTCAAGCCAGCGGCAGCTTTGATGCTGTTTAGCTGGCAGATATATCAACAAAATTTTATGGTAGATGTGAGTATGCAAATGTGTGTAATGCAATGGAGGTTTAACAGATCAATGCAGTACAAAAAAAAGGCAGAGCATATGTTATTCATTATCAAGCTAAAACTAACCAAGAATAAGTGCCGTACACAAGTAAAGATGAAAAATGTTCAATACCTTGCAGCTCTCTCCTATATATTTCTTTGCAAGCCAGCCTCGATTACCACATGCCTGTTCCTGCAGTCTTGGATATAGACAGTGAAATCAACACTGAAGGCTACTGCTGGGGTTTATACAGAAATTCAAATACTTGTGGCCTGTTGTGACCCTTGCATTTCACAATTGCTTCTGGAGACAAGTAGGAGAAGGTTACAAGGTCCTTTCAAGGTAATGGCCATTCTTCATCATTTTGCAGAATGAATTTTAACAGTCTTTATGAAGTTTTAACTCAGGATTGAGAAGTCTGTACCCTAGATAAGAGCTGTCTCTATTTCAAACCTTATTAATCTAAAAGTTATTCATTCCTAGAAAAGCGTACCAACTCACATCTTAAATTTTGTGTGTAATAACCTACATATGTATTGATAGTGAGATATACTTCTTCACCTTACATTCATGGATTTAAGCACATAATTTTAATTGGTTCATGGCAAACAATAAATTTGCTGTGTTATGATTTTTGATAAACCTTTGTGAATCCTAAGCTGCTGTAGTCAAGCAATAGGGCCCCTATTAAGTGGCAGTTGCATCTGCTTCAGCATAAGTTGTTGTTTAAGACTGAAAGTTCTTAATTAGTAATCTCTTTTTCCTTTTTTATCCTGTATTTAGATGCCAAAATTTAAAAAGTGGAAGGAATAGGGTATTTTCTGTCCCTATGGGCTTTCTAGAGCAATCAACACTCTGTAAGTTCAAGCTTCTGGAAATTAAAACAAGACCTCAAGTCTACACAAATTTTCTAAATTATTATCTTTTATTTAAGAATATTTTATTTTGTGATTTTTTAAATACTGATTGTTCTTGGAAAGTTTAAACAGAAGTTACTTCTGCTGGAAATCTAAACCTTCCCACACCAAAAATATTAACTTATTTCAGTCTTATTGAAGCATTATATCTGAATTCTGTTAGTATAAAATACCATTTTCAATCTATCTAAAGACAGCTACTTATGCTGATGAACTTTGGAATGGAAGAAGGTGGTACAGTCACTTATTGAGGAGGGCTAAATGCAAGAATAATTTTTTTTAAATTATGGTATGTTCTGCTTTAGAATCTGGTGTTTTAAAATATAATCCAAAGACTCTAAACCGCTTGTTGAAACTCCAGCACACTTCTGAAAAATCCAAATAATTTTCCATGTTGGTTTGTCACTCAGGTATTGATCCTGGCTGCCTCTGACACTTTGAAATCTAATGAGGTGACAGTCCAAGGTCTTGTAGCTGCAGGCTATTTCTTCCAATATGTCATAATTTTCCTGCTTGTTTTTAAAGCTACCTATATCTATTTCTCATTTTAGGTCAGATAACCTTGGACTATCAAACTGTAAGCTGTTGAAATGAATAGTCCTTTGACTGGTACAGTGACTTTTTTAGAACTTTCAGCACTGATGATATTCCACTTTGTTCAGTGTGGCTTTCTTTGACTGTATATTTCAGTGGTGCAGATATGAGCTTTAAAAATTAATTACAGCTTTTCTTCAATCCAAAATATAAAAGTCCACATACACAACTTGGTTCTGATTTTTTGACCATTTTTTTTCTTCTCCACTTACAGTATGTTTTTTCTGAGAACTCTCCACAAATAGCAATAGTCAGTATTGATACAAACCATCAATTTATTACTGATAAATGATCCCAGCTCTTGCTTACAGCTGTGTATCTCAGAACAACTCATTCAAACAACTTTTAGAGGTAAAATGATAACTGGGGAATACTGTCACATGTACCTGAGGCTTTTCTGGCTCTATAAGATTCTTGTTATGCTTTTATAACAGCCACACATGCATTGAGCTGAATTTGTTAGCAGAAATCTCTTTCTGCTCCCTGGAAGCCACTTGGACTTCATGACTTCTGAGAGCTCTCTGACAAGGGAATTGGAGATGCTCTGTGTGCTATAAAAGCTGACTGAAGTGCTGCAGCTACAAGGAAAACCTCTAGGCAAGAAGGCATGGTTTTTCAGCAGAACAAGTGCTTCTCCATGAGGTCATACCTCATCTGTATTATAGGGTCTTCCTTACACAGAAACAGACCTTTTTGGTTCTCTGTGAGCAAATTTCCCTGTGTCACAACAAGAACTTCCAGAAACAGGCTGCTCTGGACACAAAATTTCTTCCCCCAGACTGCTCCTTGTTTCACTGAAGTAAATCTTTAGGCTTATCTAGAGAAGCTGGGATGTAATTTTTAAGTGGGACAGTGGAATGAAATGAGAAAATACCTGAATAATAGATTTGGTGTTTTTTATAATAGAGGTATTTTGAGTTATTCTAGAAAATGTCACACACTGTACCTTTCTGGCTTGTTCTGAAGTAATTGATCAATTATGACATGAGTGTTGCTCCATAAATCCTGCATGCTTTCAGAGCCACAAAGGATAGATGAAATTAGATATCATCCTTAGACATTTGTATGAGATATTGCTGGTTAATGACATTTTTACCAATGCTATACTGGTGGCCATTTTTTTTGGATGAACCCTGCCAGACTGTCCTACCATGATCAATCAAGCCATAATCTGAACACATAATCATTAGGAAAACAGAACTTAATTACTCACCTATTAGTCACAGATTTTTAGGCAGTGAGCATCTAGGAGGCTGTGGACAGTAAAGAATTGCTCATGCTGTTTGGATGTCAGTAGCACAAATGTCACAGTGTGGTGCAAGACAGTGCAGGCCAGCATCAGGGCAGAGCCTTTTTCCCAGGGAGGGGATCCCCAGCCTTGCTGCCTGCCACAATCAGTGTCTGCAGTGACAAAGCAGTGCTTCAGAGCAGGTGTAGGAAAGTTAGCCCAGGGCATGGCCCTATTTCTACACAGCTAAAAATGCAGTACTTGTTTAAATATCCTTGTGAAGGGCATCATCCATGCTTTGATATGTTTACCTTTCCAACTGGGTCAGGAAGTAAACCGTGACTGATATTTTGTTGTGTATTGACTGGTAGCCTCTATTGATTTCTCTATTTGTCCTTGTGACAACTCATGTTTGCACATTTTTAGATCACGGGTTCCTGTTGAACTAGAAATGATTGCTTTTTCTGGTGATTGGGTTTTTTTCCTCTAGACTTTAGTACCTTTACAACCAAGCTATCTTCTGTGTGAATGTGTATTTCAAGAATAGACATTTTAGGAAGCTTTTACCTCTATAATCAGTTCTCAAAGTATTTTCTTAGAACTATAATGCAGTGCAAAACCAATAATCATTATGATTATCATAAAATACAATGTAGGCTGAAGAACAAGCAGCTACATCTGCTGTTCTGCTTGTTGGCTCAAGAGTCTCAACATATTGCATAACTTACAAAGAGGTCAAGGCAATAATTTCTTCCTCCAAATGAATAGATAGTGGTGAACATTTGAATTAGGGATTTGCTTTGCAAATGTACTAATAAAGCAATTCTAAGCGCCTGTAGTTATTGGTGCATTTTTATTTCTTTAGAATAATTTAAAAATTCCTACCTTTTCCATGAAAAATGTTGAGAAACACACAAATGTCCTTATCGACCTCTCTTAGGTCTTTGACTGGACCTTGCTGAACTCATCAATAAGGGAAAAGCAACCTTGAAAATGTTAAAGTCTATTAAACTAGACCAGCATAATACAGCTGTGTGTAAAATACAGAAGACTGAAACCTGCAAATAGTGAGAAGTTAAAATCACTGGTAGAGCAACATTCACCTGTGGCAAATTTTCAAATAAAAAATCTACTCTTTTTTATTGTCATAATCTGTACTAGCAGAAGATGGAAAGATACAGTTTCCTATAACTTAAAGTTTGTATACTGTCACAGACTCTTAATGAAAAAGAAAATTAGCAAACTATTCAGCTAGAATAAAGAAAATAAATTATCCCATTGAAATGACTAATTTCCTGATAATTTAATGCTTACTATTTAAAAATTCTTCCTCTTCATCAAACATAATTTAGAAAATATATTACTAGAAAATATTTCTAGGGAATTGTTTCCTAATTTATGGGTTCATATCCTTTCGGGAAAAAAAAAAAAAAAAAGGAAAAGAAGAAAAACTAATAAAAAAGTGAACAGTCAGATGTCTGAGTGTGATGAGCAAGATGATAGATTTCAGCATAAATCTGTCTTGCATGCCTTCTGCATAATGTCTGGATCATAGATGTAAGGAATTAATTATTCTTCTCAGGCCTTTTGCACTTCTATCTTCTGCTCTTAAACTAAACAAGAAATTACTGTGGAATAAAAGTCTGATCTTAAAATATTTTCATAAAATTGTATAGTCTTTTCCATGCAACAATTTAGTCATTATAGTATATATGTCCTATATTTATTCATCAAAAGGAATACAAAATCTTGACTACCCTCAGCATTGCTCTGCAGTACTTAGTAGAGAGAAACCAATGCAATAAAAAGGTATTAACAAATGACTTAATTTCACAGAGTGAGTATAACTAAGGCCTTAGGCATTTTTGTTTATTTCCCATTTCTAGGATTAACCAGCTAGAGCAGGAGGACAGAAATTAATATCAAATCCAGTTCTTACATTTTTATCTTCATTTTATTGATCCTAAATAAGCTCAGTATACTTGGAGAATGAATTCTATTAAGCAGAAATAATCAAGGGATTTAGAAAGACATTCATTTAGAAAGGCATTCTTGGACAAATCTCACATTTTCACTTAATAATTCACAGTCAGCATGGAGGTTACTGAAACAGTCATAAGAAATATTAATATTACCTGCACAAATAGAGGAACAAGAGAGGTCCTTGGTCTGAAAATGTCATGACGTCATGGTATTTATTAGAGAAAGTATTTCACTTTATCTAAGACAGGGTAAGAAATGTTGTTATTATTTTTTGAGTGTTTTCTCTCTTCAGAGGAGGGAAGAGGTATGAGAAAGAACATACCCAGGGAAAAGATATAAAGGAGAAAGAAAACTCATATAGGGAAGGAAAAATCCTCTTATTTCACTGGTATTAGGGCCTTGGACAAGATGACTTCCAAAGGTCCCTTCCATATTCAACCATTCTCTGACTTTCTGTTTAGAAGTGAGGGGCAGAAAATAAGATCCATAATTTTCATTTATATAATAATTTCTTTTAAACAGAATTTTTTCTTTACAATATAGGGGTCAATAAGTATTTCAGGTTAAAAACATGGCACACATTTGGACACACTAAAAGTATGTCTAAATAGCTTATTTTCTGAAATGAATCAATTAAATGGAAATATGAGTAGCCTAATATAATGATGGACATTAATTTTTTCCAGAAACATCTGCTATTAGCTATTCTTGGCTACTGGAACAGACAAGCAGTTGGTATAAATCAGTAAAGCAATTTTATTTGGACCTTGCAATATAGGAGCAAGGTGAGACCTGATGTGCTTCAGATTAGGTTATTTTTTGCATGTAATTTAATGTCTTCCCTATCTCCTGACTGTGGTAAGTTATAGCACAGAGATGCTTAATTAAAGGTTTTAAAGATGACAACGGAATAAACCAAGTACATTGGGGGAGGGTAGAACTCGTAAAGGTATATCCTGCCTAAATTAGCAGCTCTTGTCATGTATGACATGACAAGGAGCAAGAAGACATTAATTGAATCAAGATATTCTTGTGGGGATGAGAAGTGCATATACACAGATTTTATTTTTCCTCTGAGTCAGAGGACAGTGCAAGCTGGTTATTGAGGGGACTTTATGCACATGTTTATAATTTTTAATAAACAGTATTATGTGGAGAGGAAGCTAGCAGCTGTCCTTTTTTCCCTTCTATCCATAAATCTGCCACATCACTGAATCTGACAAAGTGAAACTCTCTAGCTTTCAGTTTGTGCATAACGCTGTTGCCAAACTTCATAAAGATATTTTATGGCCTGTTGAAGTGCTAAGATGCTAGACTTCATGAAAAATGAAGCCTCTAAATGGATTGGAGCTATATCACTCGAGGAGTTTAAAAAATATCACTGAGAGTCAGAGCTATTAGTGACAATACTGTGGAGAAATCTTACCCTGCTTATAACATAGTTCTATTATAAAATACCCAGCACATAGTGTCTCTAATGATGACCAATTTTCATCCAGACACCAAATTATGGTATCTGGGTCCAGACTGGTTAAGTCATTTAAGCTTACTTTATATGACAAAAAAAAGGAGTGACAAAGACTTTTTCAATGCCTCGGTCTGTGTGAAATGCAGGGTATGAGGTATGGTTGTCCATCAGCACAAATTCACCAAAGTAGGAGCTGCTATAGTCCTATGCCTTTGACTGGTCTCAGACTTTTCTTTGCTTTTCCTTTACAGATAGCAGCTTTGAAGCACCAAGCAATGAGGTGTTTCAGAAAGATGTGATCAAAAGCTCAAACCCCCAAAGGGTGAAATCTTGAATTATCTTCTGAAATTTCCTTGTATGCAATTGCATGAGTATCAGGACTTTCACAAGGGAAGAGATAAGAAAGCACAGTTGGGGAGGCAGTGCTGTGATTCTCCCAGTATACCTTACCTTGAGCACTGTAAAACCTCACTAGTAATATCTTTGTTGCTATTTCAAGGTCTCATAAACCCAGGTCCCATCAGTCCAAGTCATCCAGCACTGATTTCCACCCCCTCCATCCCCCAGATACATGTTTCCAGTATATAACCACTGCCAGAATTCCAACTTTGTAGGAAGTTCATCTAGAGTTCACCTCTTCAGGAACATACAAACAAAAAGTAAAATCTATTTGGGTTGGTTTTTTGTTTTTTTTCTTTTTTTACTCAGAGCATTTTTTGTTTCAAGTCCAGTGTGCATAAGAGTCTAATTCTTCCCTTACTTTCCTGTAGGGAGATTTCTACTCTAGAATATGAAATGACCAATCCCAAATTTTTTAACCAGCTAAAACATGTTTTTCCATCCTTCCCTTCATTCTCTAATGTAACTATTTCCAGAAAACTTTGTTCTAGATTTTTCAGTAATCTGTTAAATGCTAATGTGGAGATGACCAAAGCTCCTGTATGAGGTCATGTGTTGCTGTTTGCTGTGGTATTCAGACTGTGAGGTAGTAGCTGCCCCTGAATCTGTCCAATATAGGGAAAGCTTCTGGTGCCTTCTCACAGAAGCCACCCTGGCAGCCCACTCTCACTACCAAAAACTTGCCACTTAAACAAAATATTGATCCAAGAAATGATAACTAGAATAATGGAAAAGAATTTTCAAAAAAAAAAATTTAAAAAGTCATAAAATAGCATTCCAGAAACACTCCAATTTGATTTAGGATGACGGGTCATTTAAATTTAATGTTTAATGAAGCCATCAAGCTTTTAATTTTTACCAAGGTACGAAAGCTATGAAAGGCTTTTGAAATAGAGGTTAATTTCCATCTCAGTTAGATGAGTAGCCCAGTCCAACCTAAAATGTTGACTTGATGATCTAGAGGTCTTTTACACTTTTAACGATTCTGTGATTTGAAAATTTTGATTCTTTGGATCAGATATGTTTACTTGGTTTACCACCAAAGGTAGAGTTATGAGGCAGACTGTCAATGACCAAAGAGGAGCAAACAGTGGCATTATTTTGCCCATACTTGTGCTTTTTGTCTGACTTAACTTCCAAAGCTATTCCTCCCCTACTTCCTTTTTTATTTCTGGTTGCCTAGGTTTTGCGCTACAAATATCAACGTTGAAGAGAATCTGTCCATATTTTTTTTCCTTTACCTGAAGAGAAATCATTCTTTAGCTTCAAGTTTTTGAACAGGCCTGTATGGAACTACATGCAGTTCTTTTGACTTATATTTTTCTTCTGTGGGAAAAAGTTCTTTGGGCTGCTTTTATTAGCTCTCCTCGTAGGGTTTAAAACCTATTTTCTTCCTATGGATTAGGCCTTCCTTCTATCACACTGGATGTTTGTGTGAGAATTTTTTCCCCATTCCACCCCTTGCCTTTTTAATTACTGTTTTAACAGGATGTTTGGATTGAAATTTAACGCAATTATTCTGTTGTTTTCTATTAACTCATTCCTTAAACAGATTTCAGCTGTTACAAATTGGGTTGAGAAAGAGAAAGAGAAAGAGGGGAAGGGCAGGGAGGGGAAGGGAAGGGAAGGGAAAGGAAAGGAAAGGAAAGGGAAGGAAAGGAAAGGAAAGGGAAGGAAAGGAAAGGAAAGGGAAGGAAAGGAAAGGAAAGGGAAGGAAAGGAAAGGAAAGGGAAGGAAAGGAAAGGAAAGGGAAGGAAAGGAAAGGAAAGGGAAGGAAAGGAAAGGAAAGGGAAGGAAAGGAAAGGAAAGGGAGATGGAGAGAGAAAGGAAAAAAAGCTTTAATCCTTCCAGGTTTTTGGTGACTCTGCAGGATCAGGAATACACTTTTCTAAAATGAGGGTTTTATCCATAAAGCTCTGATACAGCAGTTCACAACTTGCCTGGAAGTAGCTTAAATTAGATAATGTTGGAAAGATGATTACCAAACTTCATATACCACTAATTTGATCAACATCACTAATAAATATCCTCTTCCATGACTCTTCTTGTGCTTATGCTGTCGTACTTCACAGTTGTACAGGTCTTCCTTTACACAAGTGTTTTAAGGATATTTAAGACAACCACCTGCTTTAAATTTGTCTTCTGATTTCTCAAATTTGCCAAATGTTAGTAAGTACAAACTAGGCTTCTCTTGATATAAGTCTGAAATAGAGAAGAAAATCAGGAAACATTTACACTGACAGTAAATGGATATTTAATTATTTGTTATAATGATGAGGCATACTGCGATATTCAGTATTATGCTCATTATCCAGTGTAGAGAGTGATTTGTATTCATTAATATAATTGCTGGTTCATATTCCAATATCTCCATGAGCTGTTAAAGTTAACATACAAAGGAAACAATAAAAAACATATTTATAAGGGGTTAGGTGAGAAATAAATCTACTTGAGGGAAGGTAGCATGAATTTTAAAATTTGTTTTAGCTGTTTCAGACAGATGCTGCATTACATGTGCTAAATTAAAGGGACTTTCCATTTAGTAGAAATGGAGACAGTTATTGATGATGACTATTATCCTAGTTTCAGCTGGGATAGAGTTAATTTTCTTCTTAGTAGCCAGTACAGTGCTTTGTTTTGAATTTAGGATGGTTTAGGTTTTGCTGAGCAGTGCTTACTCTAAATCAAGGACTTTTCAGTTTCCTGTGCTCTGCCAGTGAGCAGGGGCACAAGAAGCTGGGAGGGAGCACAGCCAGGACAGCTGAGCTGAACTAACCAAAGAATTCCATAGCACAGAATGTTCAGTAAATACACTGCTGGGAGTTGTCCAGGAAGGGCCAATCATTGCATGGGGATTGTCTTGGCATCAGTCATCTCTCTCTTCATTACTACTACCACTATTATTATTATTATTATTATTATTATTATTATTATTATTATTATTATTATTATCACCATCATCACCATTATCGTCGTCATTATTGTATCATCATCATTAATATTAGTAGTATTTTTAGTATGTTCTACTTCATTTCAATTATTAAACTGTCCTTATCTCACAAGCCTTCCCTTTTTCCCTGATTCTCCTCCCCATATCACCACAGCAGGAGGTCAGTGAGTGAGCATCTGTGTCGTACTTACTTGCTGTCTGGGCTTAAACTACACCAATTATTTGCAGCACTATTAATCACTATCAATTATTAAATTAATATGATGAAATTAAGTAACTAGCTATCATAGAAGTGGAGTAGCTTTAAAAAATAAATAAATGAGAGGCAAAGTACTGGAATCAGCAGCATGTCTCAGTTACTGCTAGCTACCAATGCAGAATCAGCACTACAGAAGGACTGGGCTACCATGGCAAGGACATATTTTCTTATTCTGCCTCCAGCTTTTCTCTCATCCTTGTCCCCTCCAGTGCTGCTGCCTTCACCCCCCCACAACTCCTTACACTGGAGAGCAAGGGAAAGGCTTCAATGACCTTGATACATTTCCATTTCCTTTTCTTTGGAGCAGAGAACAGACCTT
Source organism: Promerops cafer (assembly GCA_013398275.1). NCBI lineage: Eukaryota > Metazoa > Chordata > Aves > Passeriformes > Nectariniidae > Promerops > Promerops cafer. The sequence goes on along the minus strand of VZSE01005858.1, from coordinate 37,783 downwards.
ATTAAGTTCATATGTGCATATTAAGCCTATAACCATCTGCTGCGATTATGAACAGGGTGGTGGTTGAGTTTAGCATTTGGAGAGGAGGTCTGAAGGTTAACTGTGCTTCAGCTGTAGCGTAGCATCTTAGGTTGACTTGAATAAGTGAAAAATAGCATCAATTAATGAGCAGCTCAGTTTTAAAGAGGGTTAGCATGTAGGGTATGCAAGATCAGGGGTACAGCACCAGAGGATAATATGTTCATATCTCGGATACAGCAGAAATTGGAACATTCTCAATATTCTTGGGATGCTGGACTAGCTTCTTGACAGTTATTTTTTTCCTTCTCAAATTATAATACTTAGAAAAGGGTAAACTTATAGCATTTTCTCTGTTTTGAGCAGAGCTCAATTATTTAGTTTGTTTTTGGGACCTGACGCTTCCTTTCCTGCATGAGGCGATGGAAAGCATGAGTGGCAAGTACTCCTGATGGGTTGTGGAAGCAACCAGCTCTCAAAAATATGAATGCCTGTAATGTAAATTCTTGGTGTTTATGACTCATGTTTTAGAATTCTGGGAAATCATGCATCTAGGTAATTCTGTTGGTTTCAATGTTTGTTTTCTTTGTTTAGTTGCTGATTGCCTAGATGCTAATAAATTTTTTTGAAGTATCAACTCAGTGGTGCCACTGCATGTTTTTTCTACAAGCCATAATTATGATAATGAAATACATTATTTCTGAGAATGTTTCAGTTACTTAGATTAAAAGGATATTGATAATTAGAGAATAATCTCCCTATGGAAATTCCTTGATTGGACAGGATTTGCTTTGCTCAGTTGGAATGTTTAGTGTATCCACTCAGTTTTGGTAAATTAAGGGAAAGTAAATCTATCTCCATCGTAACCTGATAAACTCTTCTTTCAAAGTGCTCTTTGCTCCTGTGAGCAGGTGATCAAAATCTGGGCCTGCAGCTCGGGGACTGGGGGATGGAAAAAAGCATTTTAAGTCCAAACAAGAATGATTCAGCTCAGTGTTTAAACTCCTTCTGTTTCATGTTCTGCAAAAGGATGAAATACACATGCATGAACAGGGGCCAGTACATAGCAGGTCATCACCCTAAACAGTTCTGGAGTATTTAGAGTAAAGTAGGGAAACTAATACCACTGCAATAGTTTCTCAGACTTGAAAATAGTGTTCATTGACGTGACATCAAGGAATACAGAAAGGTGGAGAACTTGAGGAACAGTGTCACCTATAATTTATAGGCAGTGTTTCTTTCATGAAATGGAAATATTAGAAATTAGAAATAATTTCAACAAAGTGTTATTAAAAGCTGCTGAAGTTCACTGGAAAATATTTTGATTGTAAATACTGGTGTTTTTTGGTTTTTTTTCTGGGAAGTAAGGGAAGGTCTGGGGAAGAGAGAATTGTTTGAATTTTTACCCTAGCCCTTCTGATGCCCATTGAACTTGGACTTGGCTCCTGATTTCATAAATCAGGACAATTACAGCTTGTTAATAACTTCAAGGTATTGTTTTTATATGAGTTTGTCACTTAGTTGTATGATGAGCATGATTCCACAGGTATTTCTTGTTTTGCTTTTATTTACTTACATAGGGAACTGTGCAAATATGATTAATTCTGTAGTGTTTTATCAGGGATTTAGAAAACTTTGGATACTTAGAAATTAATGGGTTTCTAAGACTGCACTTCTGGAAACTTGGTTCAGTTCAGCCCAATGAATTGTGTTACTAAACTGTTTCACGTGCCTTGAAATCCATGAATATAAAAATATCTTAATTTTTGGATAGTGTAAAAAATGCACTTGAAATAAACTTTCAATACAAAATTAGAAAATGAATCCAGAAATCCTATTCTATGAAATTTATTCAGTACTGAAACATTTTTACAGATGTATTATATGTTCATAAATTATTTTTTATATTTATAAGAAGTTTCCTTTTCTAAAATTAAAATCCAAACACAAACCCATTGAAACTTTTAAATTGACTTGACACATCTGCACATTTTCAGAAGTTCTTTTCAAACCCTGATTTAAGAAGACCAGAGGCATTCATCTGTGTCATTTTATGTTTACAGATTTATTTCCTTTTCAGTGGGTCCCATTCTGGTCTTTATATGTTTTACATCATCTTATTTCTGACATGAAGAGGACATGAGATAATCAGAATCAAATGTCTAAGATTAAAACTTGGAAAAAGTAATGCTTAGTTTATTAATATTGAGTATTTCAGAGTTTCTATAATGGGTTCCAACTGTCATAAGCTATAGCAAAAACTTCCTAATAATTAGTTTCAGCAGTTAAGATTTCAGTACTTGCTTCTTTATTGAATATTCATTTCTGCCTCAGCTGAGGTTTTTGTTCTGTTCTCAAAGGAGCAAAGCTTTCAGACCATTACTTCATTGTGTTTATTTCTTTCAGTATAGAGATTTAGGGCATAATGCCAAAATAATGCTCTGTGGATCCTCATTAGTGTGCTTTACTCAGCCTGTCCCTCCCACTTTCTAATTAATCCCTAAAAAAAATCTGTCTGTGTAATGATTAAATCTTTTTTAAATTAAGAAATAAATATTAACGTATGCAAGTAACAAATATTAGTCTGATATTCTGTGCTTAATATTAAGTAGTGGCTGATGTTATCTGGAGCTCAGAAGAGGAGAAAAAACAGGGGCTCAGTCCATCTACTTACAGACATTAGGAATTGTGGTTGTTATTAATCCCCTAATAATTGTAACAACTTTTCTGCAATATTCAATGGCACATGTGGCTCAGAGCTGACAGTATGTGTCATGGTTGCACAAATTTTCTAGAAGAGCAAGCCACTGTATCAATTACAAATGAGCTCTAGCACTCTAAATTAATTACTAGCTGTGTAAACCAATACGTGTGTGGACTGAGGCTGGGAGACAGAGTTTTTACTGTTCTGACAAATTGGTGTTTATTCTGCTGGAGTAGGGAAGCTGACTTTATATAAAAGGGAGCAAAAGAAAGTCAGTTGAAATAATGCAATGAACTATTTGTAAATTCCTGGTCTATTATTTAATGGTAAATTTAACTCACTGAATTTCTTCTGAAAGATTGCAGTTATTTCAATTCCTTAAGTAACCTGGGAGTAATGATCATTGACAGAACAGTTAAAAAGGTAACAAACTTGAAACTTATGCTTTAATATTTACACTTCCCTGCTTATTTTGTGATTCTGTAAGTATTAAATGAGTGACACTTTACCCTTCTCAAAATGAACATTTTGCACTTCTCAAAATATTGCGCATACTCTGAGTGGAGAAATCTGTGTGCCTTCAGTGATGCCTGTGACATGTGATTTCAGGGTTGACCCCTTTGTAAACAGGTTTACTTCTTCAAAGCTTGTGGTAGTTTCTGCTCTGTGATGCTGACCTACATGTTTTTCTATTGCATTAATTCAATACTAATAAATACTAACACTAATACTAGTATCGATAATTTTAGTAATAATGAGTGCTCTTCAAAACTGTGCTTTGTAGTTGGCATATGGTGTTTCTTAACCACCCTGTGTTCTAATTAGCTGACTCAGTGCTTGCAAATATAGGTATAATTTTGGTTCAGCTATGAGCAATCCCTTGGAATTCAGATTGAAGTTCTTTGTGCAGCATCCATTGCCATTCTGCTAGTGTTGCCATGGAGGAAAACCTGTAAGAAACAGAAGTCACACGAAGCCTGCATCATAAACATAACTTGGTGGGTTTTCTCCCTTGAAAGTAAGATAAACCCTCCCAGTGGTGAGAGACAGCAACAGATTTTAAATGGAATATTATCTAGTACCGTAATAATATCTGCCTGTTTTAGCATATGGCTGGAAATGTTAGATGAGGAGAGGTGAACCGTCTATGTTTTGTGTAAAGTTATGAATAAAACAGATCAAGGAGTAAGAAAATCCCTGTAGGTCATCCCAAACAGGATTCAGACCTTGGATGTCCTCCACATTCATGAATGATGTGTGTGCTTTATTGAATATAGGACTAGAAAAATCAATCAGTGTAAGGGAAAACTGCAACTTTGCCTGATTTCAACACTCAAAATACTACATATTTTCAAACTGTGAAACTTTCAACTGCTACTTTTTCCAAAGTTTTAACTTTCAAATATTTCCTTTCAGCCATGAGACCTAAAAAACCACTGAGATTTTCAGTAAAAAAATTTTGATTTTAATGGTTGAAAGGAGAGAGATTTCAATAATTCAAATGTAATAATGTTATAATAAACTGTGCATATTTAATATTCTGTGATTTGGATATTTTTGAGTAACAAAATTCTGACAATTGTGGTTAGTGAATTAATTTTTATAGATATTACCCATTTCTTTTCTTCCATCTCTTTCAGTTAAACTGCAGGGATTTGTTCAGAGATGGAAAATTAAAGTAGCAATTTTGAGATGAATTTTTTGGTAGATTCTCAGCCCTAATTATGTTATTTATTCCTTTGAAATTTCCCACAAATATGAGAGTTAGTTATAAAAAGTAAATAAAAGTTAAAATTAAAAAAAAAAATCACCCAAAAGGAAATACTGTAGAAGGCTGCAGTATTAAGTTCATACATATGTTGGTCTGTTTGTTTGTGTATGTGGGCATGGAGTACAGATTAATTTTTCCTAGAAAAAAGTCCCACAAGTGTGTCTGTGTTTTATGCATATCAATTCCCAGTTCTGTAATTAAAGTTCAAAGATATATGAAGTTTTCACTAATTTCTCAGTTCTTACAAACCAAAATTGCATTGATACATCATATTTTTAATAAAGATTTTTTTAATTCTAGAACTGCCAGGGGCAATGATCTGGGCTTTTTAATGTAGCATCTTTTTCAGATTAATGTTTCAGGTTAATGTATCCAATACTTGAACTTTCTGCAAAATTAAACTCGTGTTCTAATAATAGCAACTCTTTAGCTATTCTCTTCTAAAATTACTCTAAGAGCTATTATAAGGAGCTTTGAAGTGTCCACTGGAGACAGGATTCTGAAGTTATGGTCAAGGACAAGTAGAAAATCCACGGTTTTCAAAACTTCTGGTAGGTCAAATTGTATACAAATGCTTTTTTCCCTTGGGGAAGAAAATTGAACATTTTCCCCCTTATCTGAATTGAGCTAGCAATATAGGTTTCCAAGAGAGATGTTGTCTGGTGTTTTTAGGATAATCTAACTCCATTAATAAAATCATAATTACCCTTTGTTCATCTTTGATTATTTAGTTAGGAAAATATTTGGATTTCTCTTCCTTTTGTACTGTTTTCTTTTTCTGTCAGCAGTCAGTGCTGCAGACAGCTATTATAACACTTGTCTCCAGAAGCTTTCACACCATGATGTTTGCCCATGCTAGACATGTTATATTAGATACAAGACTGCTATCTCTGCCAGCAAGCCTTACTGTCTTGGAGACTGCTTCCTTGATTTATGCTGAACTGGCTTCCCTGAAAACAGCTTACTTGTGCAAGCTCTGATCCCCTCTGGAATGCTCTCAGTATAAAAAGAAGGCAGAGATATGGTAAGAAGCTGTATAATGGTGATGTTGGTGCAGCAAATTTCTGATAACTTTTTGCTAAACCTGTCCAGGGAAGCCAAGATCCCACAGAGGCTGGCGGCCCCTGAAATGCGTAGCTACAGCAAGAACTGCTAAACTGATGCACAGCTCAGCAGCTCAAAGCTGTTCAATGCTCTTTCTGTGAATATTGTTCTGATTTTGTCTACTTCTTTGAAAAAGCATTTTTATCAAAACTCCTCAGCGCTGGAGCCTTGATATTTCTGGTCCTGTTTGTAAGTGAAAGGTTCTACTAAAGTTAACAGAGAACAGTTCGCCCTTTGGAGACGTGCATTTCTACGTGCTAAGACTTTAACTGGAATTCTGCCTTCTCTTTGATGGAATAAGCAAAAAAAACCCCAAACAACAAAAAAAAAACCCTTACTTTTTCTAGGTTTTACCATATTGTTTTCCTTATAATATTTCTACTAGCACAGTGGAAATTTGAGGTTTTTAATTAATAAGGATACAATATTTATATTTAGAAGCCTTACTAACTCAGTTCCTCTGTTTGCTATGTATTTATTACAAATATATATGAACTGAATATTTACGTTTTAAAACCTGAAGAGTGCTGTGAAATCAGACTATAATCAGAGTTAAGAGATTAAAGAATTTGTGGGGATTTTTTTGTTGGAGCATCCATTTTGAAGTGGAAAAGTTACACAAAGATGTTTTATTTGAAGTATTTTAAAGTTGGAAATGGTCCTGAAAGACAATAATTTAATGAAGTGCACTGAGCTTTCCCTCAGTGTCTGATGTATCTGATGTTGTTATGAGACACTGGATACATTACAACATTTTTGGTCAGCCAAATGAAAGTGCAGTCAAATGCTGAACTTGAGAAAGTAGATGTCAATCTTTGACACCATGCTGCAGTCATGATATTTTAGATAATAGCAACAGTTGCATTTGGAGCTGGATTTAGCTGTGTTCTAAAGCAAATGCAGTGTCATAAAATCATAAAATGACAGTAATTAGACTTTTCATTGAGTTTTTCGGTTTCTTTCTGCAAATTGAATATAAATAGAAGATACATATTTTTGTTTAGGCAGAATTTGAAATAAAAAGAAATAGGGTTTTATATGGAATGTGAATCTTCATTTCTAAATACAATAGATTTCAATCTATTAAGATTTTAAAAGCGGCCTAGAAAAGACTACACTTACAGTGCTCGAAGGGATGCAAAAATAGAAACTGCAGAGTTTTCACATAACAGGGATAGTATTCTGTTGCTGACAGCATAAAAGCTTGATGGTGTAGGGGTAATTTTTATACCACTTAGTGAGATTTTTTTCAAAAACTTACTGTGGAAAAAAGAATTCTATTTCAAGCTGTTTATACTTTTACAGAGTAAACATAACAGAAAGACCAATGGTTAACTATAGATTCAGAAGCTACTATGCCTCATAGATGAAAAGTTCATCCGTAATCTATCTTTACTAACTCAAAATATAAGCACTTCAGAATAGCAAAAGTATTCTTTAGTTCCAAAATAGGCAAGAAAATTTATCAGCTTTACCTAGACAACTGGAGAAAAGCTTTTGTTGGATTTTACATAATATGCAATATATATTTATACTAAAAATATTTCACTTTAACAATCTGGATTCTAATTTACTAGATACAGATTTGGTACTGTACACTCTTCGTGTAACATTTAGGTGAGTACCCCTCCTTGAATGCTATGGGACTGGCCTTTATTTCACTTCTTAAAGGCATATTCTGTCATTAAACTTGCACTGGATCCCAGCTGCTGAAGCATATCTGAGGTCACAATTTCTGCTTTCAATATTTGTCAGTACAACCACACATTTAAAACCTGAGAGCAATTCTGCTTTCAGTTGCAATCATATGGCTAAGTTTAGTCCACAGGAAGACTTCAGGAATACAGAGGCCTTTTAAAAGTTTGTTTCCTACAGTACCTTCTGTTATTCTTTTCATTATCTTGCTTTGCTGGAAGATATGTTAGATGTTACCTGTAGATTTAAATAAAACCTGAAACCTGCTGACATTTAGAAAAGATTTCTACAGAAACTTTGAAAATGCACATTAAAATCTGCCATCAAAGTGGCCAAGTTACTTTTCCAATACAACATTATCTTATGTCAGTTATTTAAATCTCAAAAAGTTAATTTGTGGTTCTTTTATCTGACTTCTGTTCTATAAAACCTTTTGTTTGTAGCTGTATGTAATGTGTGATTTCAAGACTCAGAACAGGATATCACAAGGTCTCCAAAGCATTTCCATCCCCTTCAGAGTGTGTTTTTCTTCCATTGCACTTCCTGCTATCAGAAACAATAGGACAGGACTAGTTGCATTCCAAAAGAAACCAATTATGTCTTCTTTTTTTCCCCACAAAATTAAGTAAAATTCCTTCACTTAGAAGGAATTACACTTCCAAGATTGCTCCCATAAGGTTTTGTATGCTGCTCTTAGAGCAATATAATCACAGGTTTCATGTACTCATACCCATTGGGTGTTAATACACCCAAGAAGATCAATTTGTTTTCAATGAAAGGCTGAGCACCTTACCACCTGAGTTTTACATATTTCTGTAAAACACAGTTAAATGCCTGGAAAGACATGAGAAAATGGTTGCCAACTGACCTGTGTGGTCAGCGGTTGGAATAACATTTAAAGACTTGTTAGACAATAACCATGGAAATGGAGACAGATGGTTTTATGACAGTGATATTTTGCTATAATTGTGGTGACATAGGATGTGGAAAGAGATCCTGTGCTTTTAACATGAAATTTTAACCTGAATCCACATCAGATTAGAACCAACAACTGCTGGGCTGGCACTGTGAAAAAGGAAAAGAAGAAGCATTTATCTTGCTCAGCCTTAATGAATCTCAAAACTCAATTTGATATTTGAATAAAGGTTCTGGCTATGCTTGAAATGATAGTGTATAAAATGAAGTTCACACTTAGGAACAATATTTAAGAAGAAACATTTACTTCCATTTATACCCCCTCTGGTTGCTTTATAGAAAGATGTATCTAGAGTGCAATAAACCATAGTAATTCGATGATTTCCAGGATTAAGAGATGCCACAGGCAATAGAACAATTAAGGGAGAGTATCTTGACTGCAGGACCAGAATGGATGCAGAGGCATAGGTCAAGCCTAACACAGCACTGTTGAAATCACAAAGGTAGAACAAAGGTAAAACTCATGCATTTTCACACTAGATTATTTCTATATTTAACTTGCTTCTGCTACGATAGTTAAAATATTTTTAAAAAATCTTAACTTTTGCAGATTTTTGTGTATACACATCTTGTAAAAAAGTAGACTTCTGATACCTTTTAAACATTTTCAGGATATTATTTGTCCAAATTTATATTGCAAGTAATGTTTCTTAACATTAATGCATCTAAGACTGACTTTTATAAATAAATAAGTAAAAATGGGGAAAAATATTTATTGATTAGAAATATATTGTGACAACTGTGAGGTATGAAATCTACTATCACTTGACTGAAATGAAACTAATTTTAATAGCAAATGTGGAGAATAAAGTAAGATAAAGACTGATTAAATCTTCTTACTTGCAGAATGCAGATATGTAGATATTACATAGTAGAATCATCAGTTGTTCAAGATATGGAAAGCTTGATAATGAGGAAACCACTGCCAGGAAAGGGGAAATATGAATGCAGTCAGTGAACATTAGTACCCTACCTCCATCTGTTCAAGGACAACCTTGCAAGATATGCTCCTGGGAACAGTCCTATTCTCACCAATTTCAGTGAAACAGCCCACGGGTGCACAACTCAGATCTTAGGAAGGAGTTCTTTGATCAAGAAGTTGCAGAGGTTTTTATAAGATCAAAGTGGAAAAGCTTTAACCCATCTGTGTGATGTGCATTTTGAATAAAAATGCCCTAATTCCTCTTTTGATAACAAAAAGAGAAGGCAAGATCAAGTGAGCAAATGAATAAAATAGAAAACAGAGAGCTTCACATTTCTTGAAAGAATATTAATTTTTATAGTGACTGTTTGACTTCAAATAGATTATTCCACAGAAGAATTACATAAAGTGAAATTGTGGTGAGAATAAAGGCTTTACTTTTATGGCTACACAAATTCTAAACATTTTCCCATGAGGAGAACTAGTAAGGTATAATCACAAATTTCAATTGTGATCCATTTAAAACTTCTTTCAGAGCATCAGCCTTAACCTAATCATTTACTAATTCTACCTTATTGCTGTATTTTTTAAACAGCAAGCAAAATGTGGGTGCTTGGGAAATGCAACAAAAATACACAAGTGAGGTTGAATTCATAATGTTCTTTGAGGATGTGCATGGCAATATGGAACTCATAATTATTCCAAATAAAAAAATTATTAGTTTACAATTCTAAAGCTGGCTTATTTATTGCAATGTCTTGCTAAAGAGAAATTTTAGCAACCTGCTAAAAAACACATTTTTTTTTAATTGATTGAAGGAAAATAATATCAAAGTTCCTCCTTTCTATGACTAATAACAATCTAGTTAAAACTATGGGGTTTCTGAAATGCAATGTATTTGTTTCATAAAGATAACTAATAATCTGGTTTATTTTGAACTCTATCTATGCCTCTTCATAGCCTCAATGAATGTTGTCAGGACTGAGGTATCTTAGCATCTTAGATGCTATTTAAATGTAGAAACTAATGTAAATCTACAGTCAAAAGCCATGTAACCCATCATTACAGTACAAGGAAGCTGCTGGCAAAACTCCTGAGGAATTTAGTTTGAACACAATATATTTGCAGGAGTTCTTGACCAAAAAGAAAATACAAAAAACTCTTTTCAACTTACCAGCTAATATGCATATGTAGATGTTTCAGGCTGAGCAGTTTCTCAAGGGTGGGATTCTTTTCAAATAAAAGTAACATATTCTGGAAACTAATGGAGCAAACTAAGATTTGGTTCAAGTTAAGACTTTATTCAGAGCAGAGTACTACTGCCACGTGGATACTGATTAAAAAGTAGATGCAACTCATAAAATCCCTGGTCTGTTTTTTTAAATGGAGCAGCCCTAGTGTTGCAGTCAGTGTTTGCTCAGCCAGGAATGCTAATTTGGCACTATATTTTGTTAATCTGTTTGTGTGAATGTGGACAAAATGGTTACGTGCCAAAAACTGGCCTTTGTAGAAGAACAAAATTAAGCAAACAATATCTGATGTGATGAAGAGCCCATCCACAGGCAGTCTGGTCAATAACCCTGCCTTGCAATTCTCCATTTTCTTCCACCCCAGCAGCAAACAAGTTTCAAACCAAAAAAAAATGTTGCTTAAGGAAGTGGGGTCTACTCACGCTGATATGTGAGATATAGTATATTTAGTGGGGTTATACTATATTTAGTGTGGAAATACCTTCTGGAAAATAGTACCAATGATTTCTGCATTGTTGCCATCTTTTCAACTCCTAGCAAGGAATTCAGCCTTGGCAGCTTGGTATTAGATCAGATCCCTACAAGTAAGGACTTGGTCACTCCATAAAAACTTTAAAACCAGGTAGAACACTAGATAATTGTTGCAGGGCTTCATAAAATTTTGCCTGTAGCTTTAGATGATGACAGAAAATAATTTACATTTGTCATTGATAATTAATCACTCATTTATTAATATTATTTACCATTATGTCTGATATAAACATAATATGTTAAATTATAATATTTGAAGATCTGGAATTTTCATGAGAGTAACACTTCCTTCACTACAGAATTCTGCTTCCACCGGTTTTCATAAGTGATCAGCACCTCCAGATGGTCCTTGACTTGTGCTGCAAAAAGGATATTGGCAGAATCTGACTTTCATAAAGAGATGTTCTATTGACACATTCTGTGATATATTCTTGCATATGTGCATGTATAAAAACGGAGCAAAATTAGAGGCCAACAGTAATGTGACGTTTGTGACAATAAGACATGAGATCACTTGGTTTGTTCAGCTAAGAGAAGAGATTGAGGGGAGACCTCACTGTGGTCTTCAACATCCTCACAAGGGCAAGTGGAGGAGAAAGTACACATCTCTTCAGTCTCTTGACCACTGCCAGGGCTCAAGGAACTGGCATGAAGCTCAGTCAAGGAGGTTTAAGTTGGATATTAGGAGAAAGTTTTCCATCCAGAAGTGAGGTTGAGCACTGGAACAGGCTCCCAAAGGAAGTGGTCACAGCACCAAACCTGACAGAGTTCAAGAATTGTTTAGACAACACTCTCAGACCCACGGTGTGATTCTTGAGGTTTCCTGTGTAGAGTCAGGATTTGGACTTGGTGATCCTGAGGGGTCCCCTCCAGCTCAGCATATTCTATAATTCTGTGATTCTCTGACTGAAAATAAAGTTTCACATTCAAAGACAAAGTTAAAACAGATCCCAAACAGAATGTATTAAGTGAGGAACATTGATTCTCTGTGCTATATTTTTTTTCCAGATGAAAGCAACACTTACTTGTTTTTTGAAGTTTTTATTCCTTGTTGTGAAATGTGGGTGTTGAACTCACTAGAAAAAAAAAGGAGGCATCTCCAAGTGTACCTTAGGTCAGCAGAATATGTGGGTTTGCACCTTCTTATCTTAAAAGTCATCAGTCTAACTTCCCTCAACGGTCTCTGGATATGTTATTTTTGTGAAAAACTCCATGTACACTGTGTATAAAGTCCAAGAACTATAGAAAACATTATCTATAGCATGCAGCATATGTTCACAGACAGCAATACAGTAAAGATCATAAAAGAGCCATGTAATTTGATTATGTTGCAGTTTACATGTATACTAAGACCAAGGAAGAAACCATAAAGATGATACCTGCTTACAAGGACCCAGGAGATCAGACAAAACTTTGACAGGAGAAACCAGAATTGTGCAGTCCAGTGAAGAATTAAACTACTGGGAGTAATAATATGGGCTGATGCACTCAATATAGCAGTAATGCCCTCCGAGAAGGGTAGGAAATAATTCAGTTCCTCTAGGCTGCACAGAAGCTAAATACAGTATGACAAGAAATAGTAGCAGTACTCATTATGTCTGATTGCTAATTACCCCTTTGAATGATTCGGTTATGCCTGCTACTAGATAATTAGTTTAGTAATTTATGGCTGCAGCACAAACTAGTATTTTAATTTTCACTGAGCAGTTTTCACAACACCTACAGTTGAGATTATATCTCCCTTTTTACTCAATTTCATATTGCTTTTTTTGATAACTGATGGAGGAAAAAAAAACCTAGCAATTATTTCAATTTCCCAGCATAGCTTTAATGGTAAATTGCTTATTTTTATGTAATTGTATTCAAATGTAAATTACATAAATGACGAAAACAGCTCTACCTGAGCTTTTAACATGGTATCTTTATAGATTTGGGAATTAATCCTTGAAACACTTGCCTGGGAATGTTTGCTGTAGTAAAGTTATTCATTGTCTCTATTCAGCATAAATTAAAACTACTCCTATGTATAACTCTTGCTAGGATTAGACCCTTGGGATGCAGTGAATTTACTTTTTGCTTTTTCTTTTTTCTTTTTTTTTTTTTTGTAATTACACAGCTATTTCTGTACTCCCTGATTATTCTGCTTATGGGCATTGATTCTTCTACACAAGGAAGGTGCAGACTACAACTGGTGACATAAATGGGGGGGCTACTTGTATTGTATTGGTCGGTGGGATTTTAAAGAATCATCAGTTTTCATGAATATTTATATTTCTCAAGATATCAACTACTACTTAGTTCACTCAAGCATGAAAGCTAATTCTAAAAGGTATTCAGAGATATATGTTTGGCAATTTGTGAGCTGTGTTGTTTTTCTAATTAAGCTGCCACATGGTAATTTTGACTGCCAATGGAAGATGAATATCTGAGTACCACTGAGGATCAAGGTCATATTTTAATTATTTGTAAAATGCTTTTAATCTCAATCTCACTTTTCTGGTTTAAGCCATATTCTTTTATTTTGTCATTAAGTGATTTTGTGTGTGATTCATGTGACTATTTCCTCCCTTCTTATGAACAGACCTACCAATGTTTGATTCACACCATCACTTACTTGCAATAGGTTAATTTTTTTTAATATTTTTATGCAATTTTTGCCTCTGGACTTCAGGGAGGCAAACTCTGGCAGTGCCTTGGATGACCTAAAATGAGGCTGCCTGTGCAGAGTAGCTCATAAAGTAACAGTCAGCTTGCACAAGAGACTTTTGATCTAAATGCACTAGGTAAGTATGGGATTTGTTTTCATGTGTAAAAGGGGCAGCAACTGAGTCACAGTAACCTGTTTAACTTGTCTGGCTGTGTGCCACACAGCAGCAGCAAAGGTTGTGTGTGCAACAGGGAATGTGGAGTAAAAGGAGGGAGGGAGCAAACATCCAACCGGGAGAGCAAAGAAATTCTACCCAAAACACATAATAATTTTCATGGCTGAAATCTCTTCTTTTTTCCAGAGATCTCAGAAATTTTTGACTGTTGTTGCTCCCTCTCCTATTGCAGTCACCTTAGTTTTAAGTAAACTACTGCTGCTTCACTTTTCTCTTCTGCATCCCTCTTTTCACAGAGACCATTTTTCTGTCTCTACCAGGAGAACTAGATTGAACCAAGCAAGTTTGCTTCTAAATTTACTATTAATCTCTGTGCTAGCTAAGGAATGGGTGGGTAGAAAAATGAAAGATGGCTGTGTAGGATACACCTCTGCTCTTTTCAAACAGCACAACAATTTCTATGCTTCTCCCGGCCTCAGAAGAAATCAGCAGAGGTTTTCTTTTCTCCAATGTTGCTATATTTCAATGCCATTTTGTCATCCTTCAGATGTCAGTGCCATCTCTTTTCTTTAGAGTAATAGCTTTCTGTACAGAGCACTCTGCTTCAGAGGCAGTTTGGGAAAGACATCCTTGAACTTGGCTTGCAAGTTCCTACTTCTCAAAGACAGCATTGCTTTTTGAGGGTTTTTTCTCCACAACACCTAAGAAGCCTCCAGCACAGACACAAAAAAGTCAGGAATTCTTAGTCAGTGGCAGCTGCCCTGCTGTGCTGCGTGTCATGTCCACCTGTACCTCATCACTGGGTGCAGTCTGCAGGCAGCACAAGGCAGGGATGGTTTGAACCAAGGAGGAAAGGAAGGAATGAAGGAGCTAAGCTAGAGGAATGAGAGCTGTGCAGTGTCCCTCACCTTCAAGGTATGAATGTGAGCCTTGGCAAACTGTAATTTTAATATAGCTCTAAACAGCAATTCTTCAAAGAATAAAATAAAGATGGCAAAAACATCACCTGTGCAGGATTTGTTGATGAATTTTTCATTTTTTTGTGAACACATTGTAATCTTTTATATTTTGGGATTCTTGTTCCCTTTCAGTTTGGGCTTCTCGCTCCTGCTTTACTACATCCCATGTATTTCATGAAGCTGTGCTGGTTTGTGTCTGGTTTCATCTTATTGCTAACTGCTGAATCATGGGCAAAATTTGGTGTTATAAAGAAATTAATCTTATCTCAAGCTCTTTATTGTCTGGATTTTTATCTATTATGTGAATCCTTTTTTTTTTATAAAAGGCAAGTTCACTTGCTGTATCACACATTGGTCTCCTGAGACTTAGTAGTTTTTGGGAGGTGAATAGCTTGGAAGGAGAAAGTAGAGAAGCAACTGAAAACTGGTGCTGAGAAATTGGGCAGTACATGTTTGTTCATTTCATATAAGAAACCAAATAATTTGAATGGAGAACTTGAGGTAACAAACACAAAAGAAAAACCATAGGAAAGTTGCACTGTTCAGCTTTCACATTCACATTTATCTGCCTAAGAAGACTGCTAGCAGGCTATGATTTTATCAGCACATGACCAGTTTTATTGAAAATCTGTGCATTTGTTGGCTGTTTCATATTGAGTTTAACGTTTCAGGGTTCACATTCTAAAGGAAGAAGAGGTCCATACTAAACATTAGATTATTATTATTGGATTAGATTATGACAAGTCTCTTTGCAGAAGTAATTATGTGATTTTCTTGTTCAGGAACAGCAACTGAGACACTTGGAATATCAAAGGAAGCATAAAACTGTGTTCAAAATCATCTCATTACTATTCCTAGCACATTAGCACTGTTACTGACAAATCAGTTGGGACTAGGAGGCAAATATTTAGATTATCAAAATGAGTTTTTCCTTATGAGCAGCAATGCATATTGTTTGCAGGTGCTATATTACTGAGAAAAATATTTGGCAATATGAGTTCTTCAAACTTGTTTTATTCCTGTTATTTTGTTTTCACTGCAATTCTATGGCATAATATCCATGGCTTGTACTTGCAGCAAGCTTTCTGTCCTCTTTCTGATGTTTACCAGCACTGGATCGATGTTCTAAAGGGCAATTCTGACAGCATTTCTGTGAACATCAAGCTCTTGTTTATTATAAAATGAAACTACTCCCATTATAGACAATGGTCTAACTTTGGAAATATGTATTCTCTGACCTATTTGATAAGTGGTTTCCTGCAGACTGAATGTAGTTACTCTTCTCCATTACCAGTTACACAAAGAAGGGGTTGTTCCCTGCAAGGCAAGCTGTCTCAGCATTAGCCTGACCTTTCCAATTTTGTTTAGAGCAATGCTTTAAGTTTGTTCTACCTGGCAGAATTTTCCACTTCCACAGTCAAAACAGCCTACCCTTCTGTTCTTTCTCTTAGCTGTCTGCTGCTAGACATGACTATTGCACGACAATAAATGTATACATCAGTATTCCAATCAGAACTTTCCTTGCTGTGTACCATGTTACCAGATAAAAGCACACAAATAAAGACTATATCCACTGCTTAGTTTCTGTGATATGGAGGGAGAAGATGAAGCATTTAGGGCCAGTTCTGTGTTCTGAGGATGTTGTGGGCAAAAGCAGCCTGGAAACGATAATATGGGTTAGACTGAACATACAGAAGGTATTTTTTACTCTGTGTGTGGTGAGACACTGGAACAAGATGCCCAGAGAAACAGTGAATGCCACATCACTGGAATTGTTCAAGACCAGGTTGGATGGGCTTTGAGAAACCTGATATAGTGGTAGATGACCCAATGTGTGGCAGGGATGGTTGGACTAGGTGGTCTTTCAAGGTCCCTTCCAACCTAAAGCATTGTGTAATGCCATGATTCTATATGGATACTCCTTCTTAGTGCTGTAGTACCTTTGAGGAGCAAAGAAATTTAGAGCAGCCATAAAAGTAAAGTCAAGGTGGTGCGGAGCAAATCTAAAGTAGTAAAATGCCAAAATGTTGAAAGATTCTTCCATATTCCTGACTCATCCTTTAGGACATTGTTGACTCATTGCTGCAAAAACATAATGAAAATGTTTTTCTCCACAAAAGAAAAGCAGAAAAAATAGTGAACCTTGATTTCTAGGACCACAGCCTTCATTTTTGGTCATGTCTATGCACTTGGCAACTCTACTATGATGATAAAATGTTTTCTGGTATATCAGCTAAAAAATATTATTGGTATTTTGTATTTGAAGATTAATCTCTACAATGACTCATGAACTTGGATACTTCCTGCACTGTAATGGTGCCTATATAGCCAGGTGGTTAAGCTTCATTTCAGGAGTGCTGTAATGTAATTAATTAAAAGCTCTAATCTGGATTTTGGGCTGTTAGTGTTAGTTAGATTATTGATCCTACTGGTCCTCCAGCTGATTTGATAGCTCTGTCCCTGATCTGCTGGAGGTGAGTGACTTAGCTACGCAGGCAGGGGTGGTTCTGGACACACACCAAAGGCAAAACTTCACAGACAACCACCACACTTTGAGTCATAAAGTGATTTAGGAGACGATGAGTCACCATACCAACACACAGAAAGTCAAACACCAGAGAAACTGATAACTGTACATATCAGCTTCAGTTCTATCATTATGAAGAAAAAAATGTAATAATTAGATTAGAAGTCACCGTAACTGGGCTAATAAAAAGTCTTTGATTTACCTGTACTTTTATGGTTGCAAAAAATAATTATTACTCTGCAAGGTATTTCTGCAGCCTACAAGTTACATGATTGTATGGTTTAGTATGCTGCCCTTGAGAGGGTGCTCTCAAAGACTATCTATAATCTGGATGGATGTTTGACAATGTCCTCACCGTTACACTTGCCTTGCATACATCCCTCAGCGTGGGCTTGCTTCATGGTGCCAGATTTGTGTGAATTCTGGATCACAGCTAGGCTGGTGTAGAAATAAGCACCACCTACTCTGTCTCTTCAGCTAAGCACTCACTTTCCTGCGTGCTCCCGGTGCCTTCTGATGGGGTACCATAGGGGCACTGCAGCACCAAAATTGGTTGGTTTGTAATTTGTCTGCTTATGTTATTCTAGAGAAGTCATAAGTAAAAAAAACTTTCTCGAGACTGTGTTTCTCAGCTAATATGATCAATAGCCTTTTAAGCCAAAGAGAGAATGTTTTTAGAATGCAGGATGGGATTTTTCTACTGCAGCTTTGTATCAAAACTCATATATCAGTTTTAGATCCTGTTTGCTAAGTCATTTGACTCTGGGCCAGACCCAAAGGGTGGTCCTCAATTTGTTACTGCTTTTAAAGAAAAATGCAAGTTAAAGGGGGGAAAAAAGTACAGTGAGGCTGACGGGCTTTAAAATTTGTTGTTATTTCTTTTGCCGTGCTCATAGTAGAAGGTTTTATAGTAACAGAAAAACAAGTGCTTCTGAGCTCTGAATTCCAAATTGTTTCATTTTTTGGCAGTGGCCCAAACAGATAAATATTCCTGGGGGTTGAGAAAGGTACCCTAATAAATCAGCCAACATACAGAATACCTAGATTGAAAATGTTTTTTGTTATTGTTTTGGGAAAACTCTTTGTGTTTATATTCTATTGTCCTTTAGCTGTAGGGAAAAAAGCCCTAATTTTATGGCCATTGAGATGTTTGCCATGAACATTTGGGGCTGAGAGGTTTTGTTTTTTTCACAATCAAAGATTCCACTGAATTTAAATTTCAGTTTAGTTTAGATGCAAACATTGTAGTGAGAAGTAAACACAGCAACTAAGGCATTTAAGCCATCCTGACTGGCCATATAGCTGCTGGAGCAAGAGGGGAAAACAAGATTGCAATCCAAGGGGAGAGTGTGACCTTCTGTCCTGCGTGACTGCACCTTGGAGAGCCTCTGGGGACCATTGCCATGTGTTTTGCAGTTGACTTGCTGTTGCTTTGTGGATAATAAACAAGCCCCAGGAGGGTGCTCTCAAAGGATTGCAGCTTGGAGCCTTGTGCTGCTTCCCTCTCTGTGCCGAGTGCCCACTGGCACCAGGGCTGCTCCTGTAGTTCTACTCTGCACATGGAGAATTTCTCATCCCTGTGGCTAATCAGGAACTGGGAAAACCAATTAGGCTTAAGGATCAGGGCCTGATGATGCCAAATATAAAAGATAGATGTAAGAAAAAATGTCAGTGCTCTGCAAAACCAGAAGAACAGGGAGGCTTCAGCCTCAGAGGTCAATCTAAGATGCCCACATACATCTCTTCAAAAATTAAATTAATATATATGTTCTCTTTGTTCATCTAAACTTCTCTCTTCATGATGTCAAAAGACATTTTGCATTTGCATTTGCAGTATCTTTGTTCCAAAGTATGCTGAAAAGAGCTGGAAAGTGCTGACAATAAGGAAAGCTTCTGAGGTCAGGACTGTTGAGGTGTATTTAGATTTACCAGTGGGTAATGGTATAATCTAGCCTTTCGTGCTGTTTCAGATCTTCTTGGGAATCAGACAGGTCTAGTTTTGTGAGTGTTTCAAGGTCTCGTGAAAGGAATGAAAATAAATGAGTGAAACTAATTGATGTTTTTGTTACATCCATAACAGACTACATTTTCTGCATATCCTGTAATCTCTGAGTGGTAACAAAGATAGTTTATCATTGTTTCAAAGATTTATTTTCTAAGCACAACTATTAAGGAGATTTATATTAAATTGTCAATTACTCTTAGAATGTAAAATAGAATGATGATTCCCTTATATGATGAATATTTAAAACTTGCTTTTGTTCAACCTGTACTATTCCTCATTATACATTTACTTGTAGCACTATCTCTCCAATATTAATTTAATTTAGATCAGTGGATATAAGTTATTAATGATTTCAAATAAAATCTCTTAGTAAGTCAGTCTGTCAGCAGACCAGTCTTTTAGAAAAAGAAAAGGCATGATTGAAAAATAATCTATATTTATATTTATTGCATCTCTATTGTACACAGTTTATAGTCAGTGATATTCATGTGGCTCTACGTGTGTGTGTGTGTGTGTGTGTGAGAGAGAGAGAGAGAGAGATACTAATGTGCAGTGACATTTTGTTTAATGCGTTATAAAAAGGAAGAAATTGTTTGGAATTTAACTAAACTGGAATTATTTTAAATTACTAGGAATTAGGGTGAATTCATCTGGAAGCACATTTTGGTCTGACATTTGATTTTGGGAGTTAGAACTGTTTGTTCCCTCTTCATCTACATCAGTGATGGGAGCAAAAGGAGAGAGCTGGAAAGAAACAGAAAGTAATTTAAAAAGAGAGAGAAAAAGTGAAGAGGAGACACTATTTGTTTTATTTCATTGCAAAGGTTCTGTAAGCAAACACTGATATACAGAAACTTAAACCAGAAGTTAAAGATTATCTAGTTCTAGTTGCCAGTCACATGGAGAAAACCTAGAAAAAAGCTAAGGAGCTTACACTGCATTTAAAATCCCTGTCCTCTAAAGCCCAAGGGGAGGCTGTGCTCCCAGATGCTGCAATGTGAGTCCTTCTGTCGAGGACTGGGAGCATTTGGGGTACAGGTTTCATAGCACTGCTGTGGATATGTCTGTGCTGGGTGGGATCCTATGCCCTGGATGCTCACCTTAACAGTGCCAATGGCTGCAGCTCCGAGTGTGGTGATTCTCAAAAGCGAGGTCTGTGCCACCTTAGCTTTAATTTTCTCTTTATACAATAGTCACAGTGCCCATTCTGTCATTTTGGAGGGATCCTATGTGGAACCACTTAAAATGTATCTTATGCATTAAGTGGTTCTTTCTCTGTGATTTACTGATCCATACAGAAGAGCCAACTTCCTGAACCATGGGTACCAGAGACGCCTTCACTTGAACTCGTACAAAGATAAGCAGCTCAAAGCTGGGCATTTTCTGTTGCCAGCTTCAAGTTTAGTGGATTTCCATTGTGAAATATGTTAGGAGATTGTTGTTAGAGAATTTCTATTTAATCATTAGCAAATTAATGTCTGAAGACTCCTTTCAATGGAGATTTTTTTTAATCTTATCTGATTAATGGTCAGTATTTCTCCCATCCAATTTCCATTGACATAAGGTTCTGAAACAGGACTGAGGATTGCTCTGGGACCATAATTAGATTTTAAATGGTAATATCTTTCTAACATCTTCAGGCAAGGAGTTTGAATGGCTACATCTTTCCACTAGCATCCAATTAATGATGCAAAGTACAGTGGTGGAACCTGACTGGGAAAATTTTTACATGCTTTATTCTTTCATTCACACAGTAAAAAAAAATGCTGTCCTCTTCAAAGGTGACATGCAGGAAAGGGATTCACTTATCAAATACCTCTGTGCAAGAATGAAGAATTTTGCCTGTGTAGGTGCATTTAATTTTATGCATATTTTATTTCTGAAGCTCACAAAAGAGCAGAGTTCAATTTCTGCAAATATATTCCCAGAGCAAAGACATGAATACACCTTTATTTTTTGAAAAATATGCACACTTTTATTAATCTCAAAATATTGATACAAACATATCTGAAAAATATAGACACAATATTATTTGTAGCAAGGGTCTATTTCAGATATTGATTACTGCACTTCAACTGCCTTTTTCTAAGCCAATAACAATGGGATGTTTACAATGTAAACTTAAGCTTGTTTGGGATCTAACTGATGGCTTTAAGATAAACACAGTACAAAAATAGATACACGGAATAAAATGTCAATTGATTATTTCTAGTGGAATTAGAGCTGGTATTTGAGAGTTCTTAACCTACATCACCTCTCCCCATAAGAGAGCTTTAAGTCATAGCTCCTCTAACTCTGTGGTTTTGTCTTAATGCAGAACTTCAGGCAGAATTTTCCCTTTTTATTTCTTTTGGATACCATTGTTTGGACACTAAATCTAAAGTATTTCAGACTTTATCAGAGTAAAACTAACATTTTCAGTTTATACATCCAAAATGGCAAGATTTTCTAATTTTCTTATACACCTTCTGATGAATTGCTTTATACTTCAGACACACAGATCTGTAATGTTTTCTCCCCATCCTACACTGGAAAAAGGATTTATTTTGCTGACTGCATGTATAGGCATTGTTCTGAATGAATTAAAGAAAAATTATGTGCAGTGCACTCAACTGTGTACCCTTAACTGGAAAATGAACATGTATTGTCTTTGGTATAAATAGATTATGAAAAACTGTTTGAAAGTAAAGCTTTTAATACCAATTGTTAAAATTTCTATTTTCAAATTAATTTCATAGTTTATTCATACATTTATACATCTCTACTTTGAACTGATGGATCTATCTTTTCTGTTCTGGGCCAAACAAACCCAAGTATCTTAGAAAGGAAATTTAAATAGTCCACATTTACAAATTACATGTATCAAAGACATATATCCCTCCTACAATTTATACTTCCTAGGCTTAAAAATAATTGTGTTCTTAGTTGCTGGGTGGTGTGATCTTCTTTGATTTTGAGAATAGATCGATAATTTGATCAAAACAGTAAAGCTAACATATCTATATCTGAAATTGTACCAGTCTATAGAAAATATGTTTTATGCAGAAGAGAAACTAACAGTCAAGGTATCTGGCAAACACAGTTGCAAAATCTTTGATGGTTATGGCATTTAAATGTGTATATACACATGTATAACCAAATGTATATACTTCATATATATATATACATATTATATATATTACACATATATATATGAAACTTCATTGGTTATAATTTTCAGTTGCAGTAATTCAGGAAAGCTTTTTTACTTTGGAAAACACCTTTGCAAAAGACTAGTATTTTTTGCATGGCAGCTCTAAAAACCTCATAATCCAGGCTCCAGAACTAAATTCCAATCAAACCTTTCTCATATTTTTATGGAAATAGGATGGAATATCTGTGTCTACCCACCTGGTCTGGCTACTCAGGTGAAGCTCCACTATACATACAGCTGTACTCAAGGGAGACTAAGATGTTAATAGGCAAAATACTTTTCCTTTGCAACAAGTTCAGAGTTCTCTCCTCTCGGCACCTTTTCTGTGATTTCTCTAAGCAAATCAAGTGAATTAACTGGAACACCCTGGGATCACCATTATTCTTATACTCAAAGGCATTTTTCTTCAGAGTTTTCCTGTCTGCTGGGAAAATCTGAATTATCTTCTATTGATTTTTTTATTCTTATCCAGGCATTTTTTTGAGTGTGTGCATCATCTGGCCACTTTTGAAGACATTTCTATGTCCAGTATTGTCACAAGGGTAATACCTCTCTGACATAAGTCCCCTAACAGAACTGTTTCATGGCTCACCAGTGCTCCCTAGATCTTCTGCCAAATGTGCAGGAATCAATGGGAGCCTAGTCCATAGCTCAGAGTCAGAACTGCTGTGGTCATGCGATAAATGCGAACATTAGTAGAGAAAACATAAAAAAAAAAAAGAGGTTTCATCCCTGTTTATGAAAGAGTAGATAAACTTCCTATTTTTTTATGTGCTCATACTGTTACATTTTGAAGTGTGCTGGTAGTTCTGGAGTATCCCATATGATTCTTGCAAAGAATAATGCTAAATAGAAAGAAGAATGTGTAGTAAAGCCTGCTGAAGATGAACAATGCATCTCAGACACCTCAGAGACTCTATATGGAGCACAGTTGCTGAGATACCATCACGTCAGCTACCAGAGACATTGTGAAAAGGCCATGAAAAAGCAAATATCATTCATATGGTGAGAAAAATCTCATATTCATACCAATGGATGCAATGAGATAAAGATAACCTTCTAGTTCCAATGTGTACATTCTATAAAAAAATTAGACATCAATTGAGCAAAGATTTGGACTTTAAATTTTTTTTAGCTGACATATGTAAAATTAGTTGATTTCTTTTGCTGTGCGTTTTAAAATCAGCCTTCATTACAGTTGCCACATTTAAATTCTAGCTAATACTATGTGCCTTTAAGACATGAGTGTTGCAAAATCTCTGTCCTATCCCTGGAGATAAATATCAGCAGAACTTAGTTATTCCAAGATAAGGGACACTTGATGATCTGGTATAGTTATCTCGGATGACTCTGGAATATTTTTTATTTTGATGTGTGTATATATCTCTATATGCAGTAGTTCTGGGAAACTCTACTCTTTTAGAGTCAATATTTTTTACAATCTTTTTTTTTAAATAAAAGCAAAGCCAAAAAAGCTCAGAGGTTTAACTCCCTTTCCTGAAGTGAATGAACACCTAAGTAAGAATGTGCATTTTTGGATGAGGAGTGTGAAAAGGAGAGTGTTGAGCTAGCAAGAGAAAATAAAGTGGGAGAAATAAAGAAATTAAAAAATAAATGGAGAAGCATTTCTTTCTCCACAGGCTTTTAGAGAAGCAGGGAATGATGGAGTGGGTATTTAAGAAAAGCATCAAATTGGCAAAATAGCAGCTAATCAGGCAAGGAGAAGATTATAGATGATTGGGGACCTAGGCAAAAGCTGCATTTGTTGCTGGAGAAGGGGGCAAGAGAGCAGATGTGGCCTTTAAATGGCAAGTTCTTTAACCCTCCTGTGTGACAAAAAGCAGCAAAACTAGGTGCACTGAACAGGAGAGCAAGTCACAGTGGTGTGAACGCAGAAGAGCTGGGGAGGGAAGGGAGCTGTGTGGCGTTGGAAGGAGCGAAGGTGTGGGATGTTCCAGACCTGTGAGGAGCAGGGAGTTGCTTTGACTAGCACTCTGCAAAAAGCAGCCACTCTGGCCGAGCTGTCTGGCTTGCCTGAAGCAGAGCCATCAGAGGCAGTTTCTCTCTCTCAGAGGCAGGAAATATGGAGGAGGTTGCAAATCTGGGAGGGAGATTCTCCCCTGTCCCACCTACCCTGCTAACAGTGGGTGTAGCAAACCAGACTCCATGTCTCGCACCGTTCTTTTCTGTCTTGCTGCATATTCACAGTCTTTTCTTTCTCAGTCCAGTGGCATCAAAGTCTGTCCCTGAGGCAGCAAAATACAGAATCAAATGATGAGGGTGAGAGCCAGGCTTGGTGTGAGATGCAAGGAAAGGGTTGAAAAGGGAGCTGGAAGACTCAAGGTGGAATCATTGTCAGATGTCCAATAGCCCTACTTTGGGACTGAGAACAAAAGATCACTTTGGGGGAACATTTTCACTCCCCTAAGCTAAATGTTCCACTCCTTCCCTAAATCCTTCAAACACAAACTTGACTGTACTGTTTGCTTTGAGAGTTTGGAAGGGAATTGATAAACGTATTTTACTAATCCTTCCATATCACCTCCAGGAGTTACGTTTATGGTTTCTAGTTTCTGTCTGGTATAACATAAGCTTGTCACAAAGGAATAGAAATTATTAACAATTTTAAGATACTGACATCTTTTTCTTAAACATGCTTTAAACAGATGAATCATGTGTTAATTTAATAATTAATCTTTTTGTTACCTGTCACCTTTTAAAAACATCCCCTTGTGTCTTCATTGTAAATAAGACTCGTTTCCTGCTGTAACTCTGCTCTTAGACATTGTAGTCTGTCTCCTTTCTCAACAAAATCAAACTTGACTCAAAGATCTTGATGGAACTTCATAGAGTTTGTAAACCTTGCTTTTTACATTTTCAAGTCAAGTTGAAAGTAAAGGCAAGAGCACATCTCTTGTGAGTGGGCACAAGTAAAGGAACCATTCAGCGCTTAGCTGTCAGCAAAAAAAATAAGCATGAAGGAAAGTCAAAATTTTTCTACAGTTGCAAAATCCAGCGTTCATGGGCTTGGAATTTTTTTTTCCTTTGTATGATGCTTTTCTGCCCATTTGATGTAAGTTATGTTCTTGACATATTCCTTATTTTTTCCCAGTAACTCTTGAAATTGTCATTTCTTTAGATCTTTTTAGTTTATACCACCAATATTACATTGAATCACAGTTCCCACCAATCATGTCACCTCTGATTTGTGTTCAATAGCCTGCTTTTCTAAGTCTGAAAGTTATTTCATGTTCTTTTTCTTTGCTTCTAATTCAACACTCATTGTGTATAATTGCAGGGTAGAGCGATGATTACTCTCCAAAGAATTACAATCAAACTTGGCTTGTTAGTGTATAAAGCTCTGACTGTTAATCACAATCATTTAAACAGTAGCTAACCCTCACTGAAACACAGATGGCATGTTGTTAGCATTTCAAGCTACCCAACTCACGGTCCCAGAGAGGACTTTGTTATGCTTTTAAGTTCTGCTTCTCTTCCGTGATGCTGAACGGTATCTGCTGGATTTGATACTCTCTCAAACACGAAGGAGGAGCACAGAAATCCTGTACAGCTGTAGCATCTCATGCAAATAAAAATGCATAATTTTTTTTTTGACTCAAAATGTGAAATTCAACCATACAACACAGAATGAATATAAAAAGAAGCTCTATGAATTAAAACCCCCAATATAAATAGGAAGTAATCTTGATTAAAACTAAAAAGTAATTTAAAATATGTGCATATTTGACTTAAGACAACATTTGTAAGCTTGATCAGTAATGGTAATTGAGAGGGTCCCATGATCCCGTGAGAGTTCTAAGGTCTGGTGAGATTTTCAGCAAGCCATGAAATAAATAGGTAACTAATCTTTCCAGTGCTTCTGACACAAAAGCTCAAATATTGTATATCTAAGAGTAGAACAAATCATATCATCAGTTCCAAGGCCTCAAGCAAGGATTTTTAATAAGAATTATTAAATGCCTGATGCAACATGACAGTCCACTTCATAAAAGACTGTATTTCTTCAAAAACATGTGTTTTGAAAAGGTTTAAAATAACTACACCTAGAAAAGTTTAATCCTTACACTGTAGAAAAGGATTCTCTGAAAGGCCAGGGTACAGCGTGGTGAGCAGCAGAAGTCCAACTAAGGCTTTTGCTACTGCAGATTCAGTGTGTGCTTGTCTGTCACCCTGTCTCCTTTCAAAAGCTGCCCTATCAGTAAAACAGAGATTAAAAATGCCTTATGCAGAAGATACCTTTGGAAATTGAGTTGCTGTTTTGGAAAAAAAAAATCTATTGTTTTAGATAAACTCTGGGGAACAGGAAAAAATGCCAGTTCTCAGTGGAAGAATACATTATTTAACTGGAACTAAGCGTGCGTGACTTTTCATTAGTATGCACCAAGTTGAAAGCTAGGACATCTGGATGTGCCTGCTCCAGTGCTGCCAGAGTGCAGGAGCATTTTCACTTCATACCTCCCAGGATGCTGTGAGCAGGGTAGGCTTCACCAAGGAACAGTCCTACACGAAGGCTCAGCCACATATTAGGTGTTTTGTTTTTGAAATTAGTAAGGCTTTTCTCCTTACCTTGTACCCTGATGGTTTTTTCCTACATAAATTCCATTCCATGATGAAATATTGGCTTATAAAATCAGAAATTAAAAAAAAAAAAGGGATGGTTCCTGTATTCCTTTAGACACATAGTTAGATAAGAAGTTACTAATCTCTTCCCATGCTCAATTTCCTCCTACCACCTGAATCTTTTGTGTATATTTCCCTAAAGACTACTTCTTAGTTTGAGTAGGCAGGCAAGATTCAAACCAGTATCTAGAACTAGATGTATCTTTTTGTCATTGACCAGACACATGTTCTAGTAGGTGGCATCTCTGCTGGAAGAATGGGAGAAAATTTGATTTTCATGATTAGCTCCTTTAGCACTTAAAATGTCAGAGACATAATTTACTTAGCATGAAAAGCAGTGAAGACTAAGTTAAAGTGTATTTCCAAAACAATCTTTCTGTGTTATTAGCCATTCTTCAAAATACCAATGGAATTGATATTAATATTAATATTAATGAAATTCCTTATCAAGTTTTAATTGAAGTACTTTATAAATAACTAAGTAATTTCTTTGCAAAGATTTCAAGATCAGATGCTATCTTCTGCTTGTCTTTCATCTTTAAGATTTAAATGTGAATTGTCCATAAGGAAGTTTGTGTGGACAAGCACTGGAAGAAATACTTGCCAGCTCTGTGATTGTGTAATTATTAGGGTTTGTTATATAGACACAAAAACCTATTGCCTTTTTGTTCTGGAGAATTTTGTCTGCAGGAAAAAGCACATTTACTGTGAGGAGCTGTGGTTCCTGGTCCTGTATCATGTAATTCTTCAGTGGCAGTGGAAAACATTAAAAAGTTTTCATAGGGACCTTACTAATGAAATGCAGATTCAGCCATTTTATATATGTGACTCAGGATCTTTGTCTCAATACAGTGGCACAGGTCAATGCATATAAGCATCTTTATCTTGTTTCCCATGGCTGATATGCTTTCAGATCTTTCTTTATATCATTCATCAGAATTATACCTTCATTCCAGGTATAATAAGGTGTAGTACTCACAGTGATGTCCAAAGACAATATACTATGTGTCACATATTGCAGCTTGTCCACTTGCAAATAAACATAATTTTTCTGTTGTGCTTGATGTTTCAACTTGATTTCTTTGATTTGAAATGAGGTGTGATTTGAATATAATATGACTTTAATCCAACATACTTAACGCAACTCAGGACAAATGTATAGCTTGTCTTATCTCAGCAACCAGGAAATTGAAGCTTTGAGACAAATTCTGACCTCCTTGCAACATGCATTTCTGCGTCAAACACCTTGAAATTGAGTTTATTTTTACAGCAGCAATTTTAATGTCAAGTGCTTGAATGAAAATTGAATTAATTTGTTGCTTTCATTAATTGACCTCCTTTAATTTTCAAACTTTACATGTTTGTTTAATCTTAATACCTTTTGATTTATTCATGAAATGTTGCTCTTCTGTGCTTTGTAATAATCTCTGACTATTCAAGCATTTTAAATATGATATTCTCCATCCCAAGTTTTTAATGAGGTTTCTTATGTATGTATTTTTTAAATAAGAACTGTGGAGGTTTTTCCTTTTTATATTCATTAACTTAATGTTAGAAACCATGCCTGGTTAGGAAAATCTCATCAATTTAAGGTTCCAGAATAGGTCACCAAGTGTCATTCCAATAAAAATGAAATTTGTATGCAATGCTTCATTTGCAAGGAGTGCTTGTTTATCTTCTCTGGCATTTATTACAGTGATCAAGCAACTGAAATAATCTGCATGTTATGCAAACCAGTCTGTTTCTCAGGAAAGTTTTCAGGCTTTTTATATTAAGAAAAATTTAATGCAAAGGCTTGTTGTTAGATAGCATGAGAAAAGAATTGGATCTTGTCACAAGAAATTCTTGTTACTGTCATCTCAGGAGACTAACCTATTTTGGGAAATTAAAGGTTGTGATATTATGGGTTACATCATCAAAATGTTTTATTGTGGGTGTTCTTAGAAGCATGAAGGAATGTTCTATTTTGCTTCATGGCTAACTGAATTATTGCCCATTCTACCAGTGCAGCCATAAAGATGATTAAAAGAACTGGAGCTTTAAAATGTGGAGATTTCACAATAAAGTGGGTTCCTGGCCAAAGATAATTTCAGCAGGAAAGGTTAAATCAGCTGGGAAAAGAAAGCTAACACTACTTGTATCTTTAGAGTCAAGGAAGTGAAGATATTGAAGGAGGAAAAGGTAGGTTATACCAAATTGTTGGAAATCACAGTCTATGAACTGGCAAAAGGCTCTTTTAAATCTTGATTTAGGAACATCTGTGGAAAAGGTTTTTCCAAGCAGACAAAATTATTAGATTTAACTTCACGAAAACAAAATTCAAAGCTTAGCAAAAGAAAGCAGACTGCTCCCAGACTATATGGTTTTATGTGGATGTTTAGGTAGTGGAACATGTTTTGACCAAGCTTTACGAAACTGAGGTCCTTTTATGCAGTATTTGCTGCAGAATCCTTTCTACACAAGATTTGTGAGTCACAGTGGCAAGCCTTACATAACTTCAACTTTTCAAAGGAACGGGAAACTTTAATAGTAAAAATATACTTTTTAACAAAATGCAAAGTTCATTTGATTTTAATTATAACACAGAAAGGAACAATATTCTAGAAGCTGAGCTTTAACAAATGTTGTAAGTCCTGTTGTCATTCTCTTAGTCTATCCATTTGATAAGGCTTAGGTTTTATGATATTTATGTGACTTGATAATCTTAAAGGTCTTTTCCATCCTAAGCAGTTGTAGGGTTCTACGGAGAGGGACAGTCCCCTACAGAGAGCAATTCAGAACATTCAAATTGAGCTTGTGATCCAAGCTGCCCTCAGGACTTGGGAAGGAGCTTAGGCAGACCAATGAGATATGCAAGGTGCAGCTGTGTGGGAAGAGCAGGCACATTTCTGACGCTTGTGATATTACAGCAGTGGAAATTGTCCCCTCCTGGTTCACCATACTCCTCAAGCTAACATGTCTATTTGTCCAAACAGATGCTGCTTCCAGAGTAACCCTTCACTCAGAGGCACATGGCTGGCAGAACAACGGCCGTCTGTTTCATGAAACAATCTTTTTTTAACATCTGTTACGTGATTGAAAGCAAAAATTGCTCTTTGAAAATAACAAACTCTAAAGTTATTGTCTGTCACTGTTCTGCCATCCGCCATTCATTTGATCGTTATAACATCTCCTTGTGTCTTATCTGAAATGAGATCATAAATTCTCCAAGGAAGGATTTATCTCTTAAAATACAACTTGTAAAGCAATTAGCATTTTGGCTTCTGAACTTTAGCGGTGTTTTCTGATCTTGCCCTAACATAGCAAATAATCACTGAAGTATGAAAAACAGATCCAGAAGGCATTTTAAGACTATATAATCTGTTCCTTGCTCTGAAACAAGGTTTAAATATATCTGTCAAGAATGATATTGATATATGTCCAACCTTAAAAAGCTCCAGAAACAGAGGTCTCACAAACTCATGACATGTATATTCAGGGGTTTTAGTGTACATTTACAATGTATTTACTATACATATTTTGCTATGGTTTTATCTGCATTACTTTCTGTAGTTTATTTTAGCATTTTTTTCTGTTTTCTTCAGATATATGGAGAGTACATTATTTCCTTTGACAGCAGAAACCTTTTATGTATTTGAAGTCTGGCCAACTTCCCACTTTGTGATTTTCCCTTGACTATGGATTAAGTGAAGAGAGCAAACAAAAACCCCATGTTGCCATAAAAAAAAGCCCAAAACCAAAACCTGAAAGTTAAAGTTAGGGCTAGGGAGTATAAAGGCACTAGGTGAGATGCTGAGATTTTCCTTCTGACCCAGAAAACTACAGAAACATAAACTGTGTGGATAATAGTTTCACTTGCACAGTTACAATAGAAGGTGCCTGACAGTGCTCTGTGGACTACAGAGGATGTCACAGGAATGGTCTCAAGGGCTTTAGAACTAATGTGGATGTTTCCACTTCATTACTTTCAATGGACCACAGTCTGATCTGTCTGCATTAATGAATGGTTACCCCTCTGGAAGACATGTTGCTGGTTATATTCTAATGATGACATAATTAAGAAGCAGAAATCGATCTCTGTGAGAGGACTGCCTGTGGCCATGGCCCATGGGCTCCTTGGTTTGATTGTGCACATATTCGGGATTGCTGAAGCATGGAAAGATGAACTGTATGGTGCTAGAGGAAGCGTCAGAGTGATAAAAATTATTATGCGTAATTTTGGGGATATTTAATTTATTGCAGTTTTGTAAGTCATACAAAATTTTGGATGCTGATTTTTCAATAACATTTTAATTTTAAGATGGTATCTGAAACATAGGTTGGAAAGCAGTGCAGCAAGCTGCACCAATAGCTCTAGCATTTGAACTGTAAATTTTATTAAAGTATTTTAATAGTAGGAAAATAATGAAGATTAGTATAGTATAGTACAGTGTAGTACAGTATAGTAAAGGGTGGGTGAGGTTTTCTGAGGATTAAGGTTATGAACTGAAAGACCCCATGTCTGGATTGTAAAAATGAAGCTGAACCTAAAGTGTTGTTTTGAGTAGGACTTACAAATAAGCATTAGAATATGATGGACAGAACAAATCAGAAAACAGGAAAATTATGTGAAATATCTTCTACACTGGTTGTTAAAAATTTGGCCAGCCAGAAAGTAAACATAAGACACTTGGACAGACCACACTATGTCTCATATCATTTGTTTGTGTGGCTGTGCCAATTTTCTTACAGTCATTATTGCTTACAGAAAAATAAAATCCAAAAGCAGAAACTGTAGCCAGTGCAATGCTAAACTTTGGGACTTAAATGCCCTTCTATGTGGTATCATCTTACTATGTAGCAGATGATAATTGATAAACTATCTCAGATTATATGTAGCCATATTTTACTTTAATGCAGTAATCCAATATAAATTCAATTGACACTATGGGAAATTTAAAATATGCTAATTCAGTATATTAGCCAGATCTTTGATTTTGAGATGATATTTTAAATTATTTCTATTATAGTGTCAACATATTTATATATTTACAGGTAGACATAGCTGAAACAAGTTAGTCTTTTTTCTACTCAAACACATTGGCTTTTCTGCTCTAAATGGGAGTATGTGAGCTAATTTTCTCCATTCTTTGCAAGAGCCAGGAACCAAAAATTTGAACGGCTTATGCAATATGAGTTAAAACACGCTATCCAGAATAATTAGCACTACTAGTTGTATCATTATGATTAAATGTGATTTAAATGTCTGTTTAAAAGTAAGCAACAGAAGGCTCCTTCTAATAAAAGCAGCACAGAACAGAATGTTATACCAATTTGCCAGCTCTTTTCAGATCCATGTCTAAACTACATGTCCTGACTAGGTATCCCATTTGCTACAAATAACGTATTGCTTTGGCTTTGAAGTTTTTATTTTTATGTTTATAGATACCATTGTGATGATTTCACCTCTGTCTTTACTCTAAAATTACCCATGTCAAAAGTACCGTTCATTCGCTTTTTGCTTTGATCTCCATGTTTATGTATGATACAGAGCTGTCCAAATTTTTTTATTGCAGTTTGTGAATGTAACTTCAAGTTTGCTGTTTGTAACTAACTTTGGTTTTTCAATTGGCTACTGGAGTCACATCATGTTTTTTGATGCTATCTTCCAGTTCCCTGAACAATATCTGATCAGAGCACCAGCACAGATCCTCAGACCAGTGCACATTCATACACATATTTATGAAAGATTTTTTGTGGACAGTGATCACAAAAAGAAAACTGGTTTTCATCCAGTTTTGAAAAAGCAAAATAGTACTAATACTTTTTTATGAAAGAGCAACTGGATTAATCGTCATTATGTTGTGGCTATTCTGTATTTTCTGTTACCATACCTCCACGTAGCAACTTGTACATTTTAATAAAAAAAATTATTTCACTTTCCTTTTATGCTCCGCTACTCAGCCACAATTCTTAGACTTAAGTGATTTAGCTAGATCCCACAGCTTTCACTTTTAAGTACTATTGTACTCCATGGTTCCATTGAAATTACAGACATTACTGGTGCAGTGAGCTTTCATTCAGCTCAGCTGAAGTTAGCAGAACTGATCTCCTACCTTTTCTAACAAAGACAAATCCATCTAGGAATGCACTGGATTTAGTGGTAGCCTATAGAAGTTATTATTACCCTTGCTACTTGCAGGTAGACTTTGGTACTTGCAATATCCATTTGCGACACTTAACCTGAGACTGTGTTTAAAGGAGGGGAGGGTAGCATGGCCATCACCCAAGATAAGTGATTAGGGCACTGTGCAACTATTCTGGTCCACAGGCTGAGGAGAGACTCTAAACTGGATCTCTTGGAAGAGGGCCATGACCCACACCCTGATGCTCAAGGAATGGAGGCATCAGCAATATCACGTTATAAGGTTTCAGTCGTTGTCCACCATTGGTTCCCAGTGGTCACAGCATGAGGCAGCCACCCATTGCTCCAGAGCAGGCACTCCTGGGAGGTCTAGATGATTATTTTTTTTCAACAGCACAGCTATATTTTTGTAGCTTTTCATCCACTCATTTTTTATAAAAGTATCCTAATAACTCTTCTACACATTTGCAGGCACCATACTGCTTACCACAAATATATGTGTGTGTGCATTATTTCATTTTTTGCCACTCTAAAAACCAAATTATTCCTAGTTTTCTGACGTAAACAATGAGACTGGGAGAGAGGAATTAGATTTCTTTTTTTTTAGTATATAAAATTAGGACAAATGAAATGCAAGGTTCTTTCCATTATGACTTCTGTAATTTTGGGGAATACCTACACAGTCTTGTTTTCATCGTCAAGGTATGTATAAGTAAATCTAGCCTAACTTCAGAGGTGAAACTGCATTAAGAACTGGACTTTCTTCCAGTTACAGATTAGCAGCTCTAATGAGTTCTTACAAATCCTTTAGAGGGTGTGCACTTTGTTCTTTCCTAATTTCCACTTTCCTTTCCTTGCAGGATAAATTTATCAGTAATATTAATTATGAAGGTGGAATCTTTAATTTTTTCCACTTTCCTTTTCAAAGAGGTGCAGATCAACAAGGGATATTTCATTCTGCTATGTACATTTAAATGTAATCACCCATTTCAGCCTTGAGTGTCCTCTGAATTCAGCTTTATTCAGTATTTTGCATTTATATATGTCAGAAGCTGTCTGATTATTTATGAAGGCCACATATGTAGAAGGCATATTGCAGAGTATTCTCTGATTGTGCTTTGCTTTTGTTGGCCATTTTAGAAGAATAAGCTCTAGAAGTAGATGAAGTTTTTGAACAGCTTTTAATAATTATTTCTGTATTTTGCTGCTCTTTCAATGATGTGAATCTAGAAAAAGAAGTTGGAGTCTAGAAAAAAATCAAGGACACTTTATTTCAGGAGAAAAGAATTTTGAGTACTACCAAGATTTGATGGAATTTATTTGAGACCTATAATCAGGTGTTTGTAAAACTTCTACCTATACGGTGAACATCTTTTCTGATATTTTCCTGAACATATCCTTCTCCCAAATACACTGACATTTCATAAACACATTCTTCTCCCCAATATACTGACACACAGTCTCTGAATAGTATCTTTCCAGACCTGACTAATTTTCCAGATGTATAAACTAAAAATAAAATTATTAATTAAGAATATTTCATGAACACAGTTTTTTAAATGCTGGACAGATGTGCCATTATTCCTCTGTGGAACAAGAGGTGGAAGAGGAAGATGGAATCTTTAGACTGAGCTTCTAAAAAGAATCTCAGGGAGATTTAGGCAGATGAGTGAAGATTAAAATAAATTCTTTTACTTTGTGAGTTGATTCTCCAAATCTGCAACTAACCCCACTGCAGCTCTTCTGTCTTCTGTAAAAGTACTATAAAATCTGTAGAATTTTTTTTGACATCTATTATAAACTCTAAATGTACTTAGCTTTTATTAATTACCAGGGACATTTCAAAGTCCACTAGATAGCTTTTTCAAACAAGTCAGGCTTATTTTGTCCCTTATTAGCATACACAGACCAAGACATGAAAGATTTAATTACTCTAGATCTTTCTATGTTTGTCTCCTCTGGCTGAGAAATACAAAATTCATATAGATTTTAATAATATTTTCTTAAAGACTTGTTTCCTTTTTATTTCAACTTACAGTATGATATGACTATGTGAAAATATTGTTTATTCTTTTTAATTTTTTCACCTTAATATGTTTCCAGTCCTACATACTATGGAGAAAACAAACAAATAGATAAACAAAAAAAATCCCACCTCAAAACCTACCAATATTTAAATTAAAATTTATAAAGTTCCAGACCTTGGAGGGGACACATGCAAGAGATTCCAAAACATTTAAAGACCCTTCCATACTGAAGTTATTTCCTTTTAGAAAGCCACTCAGAAAACTTGTATTCTTTCAGTTTTCGTAGCTTTTAAATCCTGTTGAAAAAGCCAGTCTAGCCAAAACCATTAATATAAACAAAGAAAAAAAATTCATTTGATTTCAGAAGTACAGAATTTTCTTGCAGATATGATATGTGGCAAATATTCATCAGTATCTATGTATTTGGAGTTGGAAGGAACCCACAAGGATCATCAAGTCCAGCCCTTAAGTGAAGATCAAACCCATGACCTTGTGTTTAGTACCATGCTCTAATCAACTGAGCTAATCTCAGGGTCTGCAGATGTGTTCATATTACTCATCTTTGGGTGTCAGAGATGGTGGTATCCAGGTAAAGGTTTAAACAGGATCACTTTTAAGAAAACTTGCCCAACTTCAGTCTTAGGAAGAGATTCAAAACATCTTCTTATGCTGACAAAAATCTTTATAGTTACAAACTATATAAGACTATAGAAAACATCTAGAATAAATTGTTAAGTACATTCATCATTGAGAAGTTCTGAGAACATAACAATTTCATAAGGAATTGTTATGAGTGCTTCAGTGTTATTTGAAGTGAATGTGCTTTCTACCACAGAAGACCATGGCACAAAATATTCTCCCGGCATGTGTGATGGATGTATGCTTGTTGGGTATTCATATGGGTGACAAAAAATTTTGGGTTTTTTTTGAGAGGACGCATGGCACATGGGCATGGATTGATTTGTTTCATTACTGTGTGTTTGCAAACAAAAGTTTACTTGGGTTTTTGTTTGGGTTTTTTTGAGGGAGTTGTTTTTTTTGTTACAATGTAAGGTCAACATCAGGGAAATGGCAACTTTTCACTGTACTCTTGATTTCTAATTTGCCCTGCCTTGGGCTGTGTCTCATCAGGCAGAGTTTGGATTAAACTATTACATATAGAGATTTTTCCACAGGATCACTCTTTGTTCACTGCCCAGGATAGATGACAGCATTCATTTAATTATCAGTAATCAATAGCTTTTTCTTACTTATTCAACAAGTGGTTCTTTTGCATTTTAAGCATGTTTTTTCATACAGAATTCTTCATGAGTTTTCCTGGCAATGGCCACTATATTAATGAATTCTTATGCCATTTTTCTGGGGGAGATATTACGCTGTTTTCCTAAACAGAATTGCAGAAATACTAGAGAACAGAATCATATGCCAATTTTGTGGCAAAATTTGAGGCACTTGAGGACAAGATTTTCCAAGGTACATAATATTATCCAGAGTTTTGTACATTCAAAAAAGTGATGTCATGGTGTTTGACCTAGGCAAGGAGGAAAAACTCTTCAACACAAAAGTCTACCAACTCACCCGTAAATGAGGATAAACTTTAATTTTACTGTATTTGAAATAAGAAGATAAATGGAGATTATGTTCTGACAGAAATTTGGCCTAAGTACCATAAATTATATAATCTTATCATATTGGCAAAAGGCAGTGTAAAAATAATATCTGCCCAGTACAGGGTGAGGATGGTCACCTCACAAACAGGGACAGAGACAAAGCAGAGGTGTTTAACTCATTTTTTGCCTCTGTCTTCAACATGAATGATGGAGCAAGGGTGTCTCAGTGACCTGAGCTGGAGGACCAGGACTGCAAGAATGATCAGCTCTCAGTCGACAGTGAAATTTTGCGAGATCTGCTGCTCCATCTATGGGTCCTCATGGCATTCATACAAGAATCCTTAAAGAGCTGGCTGATGTAATTGCAAAACCTCTATTGATGATTTTTGTGTCTTGGGAATCTGGAGAGGTGCCAACTGACTGTAGGCTGGTGAACATTGACCCGATTTTCAAGAAGAGTAAGAAGGAGGACCCCAGAAAGTACAGGCTTGTCAGTCTCCCTTCAGTGCCTGGTAAAGTTATGGAGAAGATTATTCAGGAGGTATTGAAATACACCTGAAAATCAATGCAGCCATTGATCACAGCCAGCACAGCTTCATGAGAGGAAAATCCTGCTTGTCAAACCTGGTTTTCTTTTATGACAAGGTAACCCACCTGGTTGATCAAGGGAAGCCGGTTGATCAAGGGAAGCCAATTGATCTTTTTGGATTTCAGTAAAGCTTTCAATGGTGGCTCATTGAATCTTTCTGGATAAAGTGTCCAGCTCACAGCTGGATAAACACATCATGCAATGAGTGAGCAACTGGCTCACAGGTCAGGCACAAAGGGTCACAGGGAATGGGGTGACATCAGACTGGGGACCTGTCACTAGTGAGGTTCCATAGGGCTCCACCTTAGGCCCTGTG
>VZSE01005857.1:1343069-1390007 GCA_013398275.1 Promerops cafer | reverse complement strand
ATATGTATATCTACAACTTGAGAAAACCCTCATCAAGTTTATTTTGCAAACCTGGTCACGGATGTTGTGTGGAACACACCTATAACACATTTACTCATCCCTAATACACTGTACTAGTTATTCCTGGCTTGTAATTCTAGCTAAGCTTTGCTGCTGAGTCTTAAGGTAAAATTAAAATTTCTGCTAAACTACAAATCAGAACATATTTTTAAAACAGATTAATTATTTCTCCTGTTTGGCCAAATGAAAGCATCTTTGCTTTTGGTCAGCCCTAAATAATTATAATATTATCAAATATTAGGAATTTGGAATGACTTCCAGATACTCTACTGAAGAAATACTACTTGAGGAAAAAGGCCGCCATTCTATAGCTAGAAATCAATCAAATAATTTAGCTACGAGTTCTTCCTCTTTTCTCCACCTTTACTTACATTGTACTAACACAATGGTATTTAGTCACACATAAGAAGTGGTATCAGAGGCGTAGTCAAAAGTGTATTTGCGAGACAACATCACATTCACAAAATTAACTATTTCAGGTAAACAGCAATGCATCAACAGGTGTGCAAGGAATAAAAGAAAGGCATTTATCTGCAACTGCACTGCAATGTTTTTTCTGCATTACCAACACGACAAAACACAATCACCCATTCCCTCAGTACTAATGAGCTCTGTTTAACTACTACTAATGAGCTCTGCATAAAAAAATATTCCCAGGATGTCACAATTCTCTAAGTAGGCAGAGATTGCACAAGTTGTCTGTAGAAATCTATGTTCTGTAGTACAATTCAGTGTGGCTCTACTGGAAAACATCATCTGTAGGAAGACACTTAGAGCATAAAACCTACCTTTTCAATTTTTTATGCTGTTTTGATAAACCTAGAGCAAGAACACAAAGCCTCTTATGGCTTGAAGGTGTATTTAAAATATAATCTGCTTTCAATTTTTTCAAATGAGAAATGCAATACACTGATTTCAGCTACTTCATTTAAAGCACTGGTGGAAAACCCTACCCCAATTCTAATTCAAAAAACTCGTATCTCAGGCATATTGCTGTTTTCCACTTATAGGCATAAGGTTTTGGCAAAAAAATACTAATAAGTAAACAAATTGGAAATGAAAAATTTACATTGCAGTCCAGGCAAAACATCACCTCACCATGTCTAGAAAACAGCTCACGGTGGGTTTTTCATGAGAGGCTAAAACCTTCTAACTTGTTTTGCCAATAAAATAGAGCTCTTCTGTAACTCTTAACCAACAAACAAAGAAACAGCCTTTTGCCATCCAAATCTCTCCTGGCTGACCTTAGCAATCCACTAGTTATACCGGTCCAAATGAGCACTGATCTTTTTGTTGTATGAAAACAACTTTTGCATGCTTCTCAAACAAGATGAAATTTATCAATCAACAGCCCATTTTCAGTGATGCCAAACTCCTACTGATCCCAGGTGTATGTTCAGAGAGAAGTACTGGTCCACTAGTGTGGGTAACACAGTCTCACCAGGATCACCAGAACAGCTATTTGCTCTGGCTCACACATGCTCAGCTGCACCTCTCCCTCTTCCCTCCTAGCTGGCAGCTACACCCAGCCCTGTATAAACAAGATTCAGCTAAATGTCACCGTAGTTAATATTCTGAAGTGTGGGCTTTTTTTGTTTTGGGATATTTTATCCTGGTAATTGATTCCAGACTTTCCATTTGTAGAAGATAACTACAGTTTCCTTTTCAGTCCTGTGATCAAGGCAGCTAAGAGTACAAACAGATGAGCTGGGAGATAATTCTTCTATTCTAAGATAAACTAATGAAATATCATGAGCAGGAGTTACAAACCCCAGATACTCCCTCAGCATACACCCTGGGTGTGTCCATCACATCAATCAGACCTGGCACTCCCTGTGGTTGCAGTTCAAATTCATGAGCAAAACTGTTGTGGTTGGACAGAAATGAAGAAATAGAGACTGCAATATTCATTTTTCTCATGTGACCCTTAGAAGATTTTTGTAGCAAGATGGAGCTGTAGGGTATGGTGTGTGAGTGCTCCTAGTAATTGCACCAGAAGAAATTCCTTCCAGTACACTCCAGAAGTGGAACACGCAAGACACGGATCTAGTATTTGTTCTGTATTTTCAGACCTTGGTTTTCAAATAACCAGTATTTCAATGAATTCATACACCATCCACTTAGCATGGAACCTGTTTAGTATGTTTTAGAGTAAACAGTTGAGTCACTGAAATCATCACATTCCTTGAGATATTGTGCATTCCAAACTCCCTTCCTGTCCATGAGAAAAGAGCAAACAAGTCAAAGAGATGAATAAATATAACTTGGATCAAAAATAAATCCAGGCCTAAATATTAAGTGCCTCTATTTCACTCTCCTTTTAAAAAGGATCTCTCCCAGAATAGAGATTCAAATACATATTAAAATATAACTGCTGTGGTCCTTCTAACATCCTTTACATCAAAATACTTAAACCACTACATATATATGAGAATTCTAGTGATCAAACTACAAAAACACAGGTAATGGAAATAAGCAAATTGATTTGAATCATGATAACCCAAAAAAGCAGACAAGTTAATGCTAAATAGTCTGAAGCCTTCAACTTCATATTCTGTCCATGCTGTCATACTATGGATGAGTTTAGCTCCTGTATCATGGTTTTGCCCTCAACTCGCAGAAATCATGTTTTTCTTCACTTAGGAGTAACCTATGTGTGACCTTATTTTGCTCACAATCCTATGACCATTCTGCTGTCCTATTGTAGACTTCCTTCTCCTGTGGGCATTTCTGCATCCCTCTGAAGAGGCCTTACAGAGCATTAAATAAACTTACACCTACCTGCGATACTGCATTGTTTTATTCCTTGTAACAATTAGTAAGAGAACACACAACTGGAGAAAAAAATGCACATGTAGACTGCAGAGGAAACAATAACAGCATTCACTGAAAAGAATGACAAAATACTTAGAAGTTACAGAACTCTTTTAGAAAAAGATCTACAATCAGCTACTCTAAGGTATAAAGACAAGCTGGGTTTGGAGATACCAAAGAAAAGGGACGGAGTTTCAGTGGTTTGGCCTTGAAGACCTTAACACCATACAGCTTTAGTTGTTTGAACTGGGTACTTCCCAAAACTGTCAATAAACTACCAGGTAGCCCACAGCCCCAGCACAGCTATAGATATTTGAGCATTTAGCCCACAAATAATTAGTTTGTAGAAAAAGCATACAGCCCATTGATAACAAAAATGAGACAAAATATTTTGAAATGCAAATGTGTGAAGGTAAGTTTCCACAAGAGATGGGAATGCTGTAACAAGGCTATTACAGGGCATCCCTTCACAAGAGACCTAACATTTTGATATGTAATTTTTTTATTTGCACTCCAGAACAAGATTTCTGAATATTTCCTAGAAAGAAATTTTACCAAAATGGGAAATCTAACACACCACCTTTATTTTAAGGTCCACCTTAACTGAAGAACTGACTAGAACCCTCTAGAACTAACACACATTTTCTTAAGGAGAAACAAAACTAAACTGCACATTTCTTTTTCCATGGTGTATCCAACACCAACACAAAGGACTTCAAGAAGTCTTCACAGTAAGGAACTCATTCAAAAGAGGGAAGAATCGACAGTTTTGACAATCGCCACATTTGGAAAATGACAAAACCTCTCTTACAAGGGAGGCACGGGGATAAAAGTCAAACTGAGGACTGCTTAAAATTTCAGACATCCTGTTTTTATGAAAAAATATATAGTATCAAACAGTTTTACCTCCTACATGATCAATTATCAGTTAAAGATTTAATTACCAGGAAAACGTCTTTAAATTTACCGTCTACATCTCTGGCTTCCAAAAACACACAAATAGATGGGAATGCAGTGCCCAGCATTACAAGCTTAACAAATCTATAGAATGTGGACCATAAAAACTATTGTAATACCAAATTAAAGAGCTCTCCCACAGTCACTTGTAAAAGACAAGCTCTAGAAATGAGGTAAAGATATGATTAAAGCTTCTTGGTTATCGACAGTCAGGTTCTTTCACCCTGTAATCAACGCGTGAATCCAGGCTTGGACACCCACATCTGGTCACAGAGGAGATCTGCTTTCTCTCATTACTTAAGTTTCAAAGTTTCAGAGCCCCACGTGTTTCCTGGACTAAAATTTTTCCCCACATTATTAGCAGTAACTCCCTAGAACTAGTAACATTAAATTTACTGCCAAATTAAATATTGTTCCTCAGCTCAACAACTTCCTTTCTCTTGGAGT
The DNA here is from genome assembly GCA_013398275.1 of Promerops cafer. Lineage (NCBI taxonomy): Eukaryota > Metazoa > Chordata > Aves > Passeriformes > Nectariniidae > Promerops > Promerops cafer. The sequence goes on along the minus strand of VZSE01005857.1, from coordinate 1,385,729 downwards.
ATCTCTTGGCTGTTACCATTGACATGGTCACATTTACACAGCTCTGCAACCTAGACAGTCTTTACTATTCTCTGTTGCAAAGGATACAAAGTCTGTACTATTCTCCGCTGTTGCAAGGGCCCAGTTTACACACAAGAGTAGCACCAAACATGAATAATCAGATGTGACTTTTAGCATTAGCCTAAGGTTAAGAATGGCATTGTGTTGGGGCAATCTTCAACCTGAGCATTATAAAAATCAAAGAACCAGATACATGTCAAACAGCAGAATGATTCTAAAATTTACTGTATGTCCTTTTCTTCTAACCAACAGACAACCCCTGCTGGGTGGGAACATCCACCAGTCTAGTCATTCCTCAACACAGTACAAACCCAGAGAAAGAAGCATGACCTACTAAAATCGGTCTCAACAGAGCACTTTGCTGGGACACAAGAAGGAATCCAATTACTGCAAGTTCACAGCTGGAATGCCATGGTTTTCCACATTCATAGTCTCCAGCAGTGTTCAATATGCTCTGACCACCAACCCAGAACACAAACTTAGCAACTTAATTTTGCTCAAGGGCCCCTTTTGTTTTGCACAGAGAAGCATACCACTACTAAATCAAGACAAATAGATTTTCTTTTTTCATTTCTTTAAATAGTAGGCATTCCTGCCTTCCTGCAACTACTAAATTAATACTGGGAGCAATCATCCAAGGAGTAACACGGTATTAGGACATGACTCTTTCCAGATAAGTATGCTTAGATAGAAGTTGAGGAAACATTAAGTGAATAATTAGGCATATGCTTTTTGACATAAGCAATCTTACTTTGACTGGCTGGTCCATCTCTGTTCATTAAAAGAGAGACAAGCATCCAGGAAAGTTTCTAGATGTAGTCAGATGTTAAGTATCAAAGCAGAAAGAGGACTAGTAAATTGGGCAACTGTGAATAAAATAAAACATACAGCCTGCATTTTCATGCACCATAATAAGAAATATTTTCATAATAAGTAACACATACATTTTGCCTTACCAAAAGTAAGGAGAATATGAGGTCACCAAGAATACAATGAGTGCTTCAGGTGAAGTGGGAAGAGTGCTGGAGCACAAGGAATTTTTAACCTTGATAAGTCATTCCACAGGCAATCATAATTCAATTACTTAGTTCTCCATCATGTCTTTCCATCTGTGCACTGTTTTGTACAGAAAAGGATCTGGTGTGACTGTCATTCCCAGCACTGAGCAAACCAATCAACTTTGAAGTTCGATCCCAGCTACCTTCTCCACAATTTCAAGGGATCCAAAGGTCTTCCAAACCTGAATCCCAGCAAGAAGTACCACAAGACATCCAGTGTTATTCAGTCCTCATAGACCCCAAGAATCCAGAAGTCTTCATTACTCATACAGAACCAAAATGCCAAAATGAATACAGAGCAACTTGTTTCCTAGACGGGACAGTAACATGGAACACACAGCTACAAGCTGCCTAGAGAGTCTATAGAAACTTTACCCCTGGAAACAGTCAAAACTTACTTGGAGAAAGTCCTGAGCAACCCAGATTAACTTCATCATAGCACGTAACTACGTGACTACTACTGGGCCTTTGAAATCATTATCTTTTTAACATCTTAGACATACTCAATTTCAAATGTCCACATGATTGAAATATATTTTCAACAAGACAAATCTTTCTTTATACCTGCCAGACTATGAGTAAACACACATGTAATTACACTTAACAACCCACTTGATTTCCTTCTATCAACACTTGGAAAACTACAAATTAGACCAAAACTGTCTTAAGTTTATTGCTACAATCATTAGTTGTAAGTTTTACTAGATCAATGTGTTTTCCTAGCTTAAAGTTACTGCATTTACTAAGATACTTTCTTCATTAGGCAACACCAGTATACATCCAAAAAGCAACCCCAACATTAGATACAATTTAATTAATATAAAGTGTTCATCAAAATATGAACAGACAAAAAGAAAATCTAGACTTCTTTCAGGCTCAAGTAATCTGATTTATATCGTAAGTAATTAGAAAAGCAACCATTCCTAATTAATTTTCTCCACATTTACTTTATTATAATTTTTATTACCAATGAAGCATACATTCTGTAACATGCAAAACAGAACAACACCAAAACAATTCTGGAAAGATGACTTCTACAATAAAACTTTATTCAAATGGGTACCTTACTCTAGTGCCAAATCACAATACTAATTCAGGATGCAACTAGGAATAAAACTGTCTTTGCCTTGATGTATCACATTTACTATGACCATATACTTCAGCTCTAAGCCACATAAAATTGCATTCAAACTGAAGATTCATTGGAACAGTCCATCCCAGAAGATAAAGAGGTTTCGACAGTATTTGCACTTCCTCTTACATCAGATCAATGTGGTTGCTCTCAAACCTGAAATAAGTCTTGCTGCTGAATGAGAGCTGACCAGTTTTTCATCCCTACTCCTAGTACCAGGAAGAAAGTGTCTATTCCAGCTTGTCTAATTTTTCTCCAAATAATTAGAATCTCAGAACTTTAGTACTACTAAGAAGGACCATGCACTGTTATACCAAGACTGTATCATTATATTGCATTTTGCACTTAAAATCACATTCGGGGGGTTGGATCTAAATGATCTCTAAGGTCCCTTCCAACTCAAAACCATTCTATGATTCTGCTTATAAACCAAGAAAGACTTAGCGTTTTAAACAATCACTGCATTAATAAAACCTGTACTAGCACAACTCATCTCCAGGTAGGCAGAAGCATACTGTATGGAAAGATAACTAATTTATGTTGCTTTTTCTTTTAGTTCTGAGATAGATATAGATATACATGTATGTGTCATAATAAAGTGTGTGTAAGTGTGTGTGTGTGTGTATATACATATATATATCCATCTCCCAGAATAAAGAAAAAACTAAATATTCTTCCCTCCCCAGAATCAAAGCTTTCCTCATTAGAACAGGAAACACAGCCAGAGGGCTGTGCCACTAGGCAGAAGCGTTTTACCTTCTAGAAAGAAAACAGCAGAAAGCAAAACCAAGTGAGATTTTGAAGAGTATCCATTCTGAGGATCCTAAGAGCACAACTACAGTGCTCCTTCTCCAAGCTGGAATAGAAGACCAGAAGAGAGACAGGACAGACATCATTACGATTTAGAAATAGTTACAATTTTGGAAGTGGAAAGGTACATGGGAGATTTTGAAAACAGACTGAAAAGGAAGTCCTCCCCCATCTGTGATTCCCAGCCCATTTAGCTTACCTTTATAAGGCTACCTGTTGTGAAGAGACACTAGAAATAAGAAGTGGTCTAGGGGGTCCTCCTATATATCCAGAGAATGGTATAGTCATCCTAAACAAAACTCATAATAAAGTAGATGCTTTTAGCCATCAGGAACAGCACAGAATTTCCCCTTCTATTTCATTTATCAATTATTACCTCTCTCCCTTTCCATGGCATAGTCATTTATGACCTGAACATCAGGCATGTTCATATTTAAAAGGCTCTTGTGCTGAAAACTCACGAGAAAAATGTTTTCTATTATGTCTTAAAGCTTTGAATCACTTCTTCGAGCACCACATTAACACCACTGGTTCACCTTTTAAAAATACATACCATTATTTTCAAATCTCGAATTAGTAAAACCAAAGGCTCTCTTATTTGAAAAAGTTAATTTTACTATATAAACCCTTGTTCCCATGGGTATAAGAGCAAAATAGATTAAATGGCCATTCCACTTGGCATTTCTACTGTCACCTTGACCATTAAAGCACAGAATAGAAAGACCAAAGATGACATGTTACTTGAGAAGAGTCTTTTTTATGGGGCTTTTGGTGCAATGAAGGATTTCCTTCATGCATTCTATTTCTAAAAATTCATGGAAGGAGACTGAAGAGCCAGTTAATCTTATTTCTTTCAGGTGTCAGCCGAAATAAGGGGCAAGATTTGCTTTCAGCTTTGCACAGCTTACCTTGCAGGTCTAGCCCCAAGCTTGGTTATTACTCAAATCCACCCACTGGCAATGACGTGCGCCCAACTACCCCTCAATGTGTGGAGGAAATAGAAGAAATGCATTATGCAGTCACACTGGCAAACACCAGGAGAAGGATGTGTGTATGAATAAATACAGCACATCACGATTCTCTTCTCTGGTGAGCTACAAATTCTCATGTAACAAGTTATGCTGCCTGACTGTCAAAATGCAGCCTTGTCTTCAGCCAGTTGGGTGGTAAATTAATGCTTTGACACCCCATACCATACAGATTTCCACAAGGTGTACAAGGGTTATGTCTGAAGAGCCACACAGCAATTAAGTAATGTGAACACCATGCTCAGGAACAATAGCTATGTGAAATATAGATTGTAGCATGAATGTATTCAGGGGGTTTTTTGTGAAACACAATACTTAGATTTCTGGAATGTGAGTATCAAAACACTCCTCAAAGGACATGAAAAATCCCTGTGATCATGATTTTAAAGCACAGACAGTAAGAATTAAACACTATTAAATACTCCTATTACCACAGTGCATAGCAAATTAAATAAAAGTAGGACCTATTTTGTACTAGGTGCAGCAAAAACAAAGTCAGTTCCTGAGATAATTACCTAAACTACTTGTCATACTGCAAGCATTGGGTAATTAATATTGAAACTGTGCTGTCTCTGCCAGAAGGAAAGATGTCACATAGTTAAAGATGTACAAGTTCATCTTCTATTGTGCAATCCCTGTTTGGATTGCTTGTTTCTCTCTCATCTGCACGAATTCTATAAAGTTATTTAATTATGCAGTACGCAAATCTCCCTATTTCAGTTGGTTTAATATCTTGCAGTCAGAGCCCAGGAATTCATCATCTCCCTAGTAACACACACCTGATCCAGAAAGACTCAGGCACAGCAACACAGGCAGGCAAAAGCAATTTCTGGAAGCAACTTTAAAAATACCTCACCTCCTAGCAGAGGAAATCTGCTCCAAATGACTAAACTCACAGCCTCAGGCTTTTAAGCCCCCTCCAATCCAATCATGTTCAGAAGTGCTTTTTACCAATCTTAAGCCAAATACCGCAGGCATCCTTGCCTGGCAATTGTAAAAACCAAACTAAACCAACTCTGCAATGACACCAGGAGCAGCGTTAGCACGGAAGTTACCTGGGACTAACACAAGGTATCCCTGGCAGCCAGCTCAGCACGCTGTTACCTGGTGGTCCTCAAGCAGCACTGCCCAAATGGACCATGCTGCAGGACAGTGCCATCCTCTGCCCTGGCTGTTAAGCATCATTGCAGCTCCAACTCACAGCCTCATTTCCATACCAGAAGCAGTCATTTACCTCACTTGCCATTTGAGGATGACTCCTGGACAAATGCCAATAAATACTGCTGCTAACACTCAGGCAGAACATTTGAGTCCTTAATGTCTCCAGACTTCATCTAACATTAATTGAGAACAGGGAGGGAGACAGGCAACTCAGCCCAGGGCCACCATCAGAGATCAAATGCCACGCAACTCCTCGTGCCACCTGAAGATGAATTCCTTCAAAGCTAACACCTCCCCAGGAAAGATGCATCAGGACTGCATCACATTCAACACATCCAACAGCCCTCGCAAGTGACAGCACCTACTTCTAGATAGGAGGTTTGAAAAAGAACAGGAACAAAAAATACAGAAAAACTTCAGATGATTTCTGCTTTGTTATTGGGAAGCCTCGCACTAGAGTGGCACAGGCTCCTTGTAAACAAACTTCCTAGCAAAACAGATGTTTTTTAGGTCTTTTTTAATATGCAAATATCTCACCTTTAATCAGTTACAACACATCTTCTAATCAAACTCTGTCCTAATGCTCAAAAATTGAGCTTTTTTTTTCAAGAAACAAGAGTCTTTCATCATCCAGCCAATTAACAGAGCTGTTTTTTTCTGAGAAAGACAAAAAAAAAGAAAAAAATTAATTTCCTTCCCAACAACTGGCATACAATTTCTCAGCAAAACTCTAACAATTCAACTCTATTATTCCACCTGAGGTGTGGGTGAGTTCCCCCAAAAAGAGTCCAGCAGAATACCTGTGAAAGGCAAAATATTGATTATGACCACCATTTGCGATGTGAAAAATTAGCTGTCAGAAGAACATTTAATGAATTAGTTCTTGCAAACACAAGAAACATGATCTTTTCAAATTCCAATACTCTGAGTATTTACAACCTCCTAAAATTATCCCAAGGGCCAAATTATTTTATAGGATTAATTAGCGAAAAAATCCCAGTGAACTGATTTTTATATGTATGCAAGAGTTATAAAGCACGTTTTCTTCCTTCTACTGTAAGTAGCAGCTGTCCTATTTCTCTTTCAGGCTTTTTACTACACACTGGGACTGTTTACACACAAATTCTGACAGAATGGCAGAATTCATGTTTAAGAGACTTAAATGAAGAAATCTGAAAAGACTATGTACTTCAACAGTTTAAGATAAGCATCAGAAAATAACATTTAAAAATAATTATATAAAACCTCTACGTTTTGAGCCTATCCTCATAAACATTGATGGCTAATTCCATTTAACTAGAGAGAGGTTACAGGAGAAGAACAGATTAGCCTACACTTTAAAAAAAAGTCATCCTTCAAACTTTCAAATATTTATATTTCATCTCTACAAAGACTTCCCCCTACCTGTTGCCATGTCTCACACAGGCCCCTCTCTAAGGCACTACTGCCTGCAAACAAGACACACAAAAATCACATCCATCTGGCAGGCATTTGGCCAAGTGATAAGCACTGAAAATCCTGGTGAAAGAGTTTAATAGTTGTACTGTCACACCTCAGTTAAGCAAAATACTCTGCTGGCCCCAGTACCATGAAGGTAGGTGGCATTTCCTTACAGTTACTGCATAATTTTTAGATATATATTTATATATACTAGAGAGATCTAGCAATATTTAGACAGTTGTTAACCATAACAACTGAAAAAATAAAGATAACACCAGATCCCTGAGTTTTCAGGCACCTGTTGTGACAGAGCTGTAATTCCCTCCTCTCAATGCTTCAGCACTCCTTTCCACCACCCCTTCTTGGAGAAGACATTTAAAAAAACAAGCTGAATGAAATATCATCAGTTAAATACATACACCTGCCCCCAAACAGATGAAGTCAGATTAATCATAGCCACATTACCCAACAGTTTGCCATCGCCACAAGCCATAACCTGAAAGACAACTTCCATCCTCTCCACCCCATCTTTTTGTGTTATCTTTGTACCGGCCCCAGCTGACCCACACAGAGTCAAGTCAGACTCAGACTAACATCATGAGAAAGATGAGATATGGGAGCAGTAGTCATGGCAGAGTTTCCTCATTCCCTCACCAAGGAGTTTGATAGGAAATAGATTAATACTGGCTTCTCAGATATCAGCTAGCAAATAAACCTGACAGACTCCAAACATTTAAAGGAAAAGGGAACCAACATATGCAATGCTTACACATGCAGGGCTCAAAAAAGAATTTACCAACAAGCAAGCAGCAATGGTTTGCAAAGCAAAAAGCTAAAACCGTACAAGCCCAACTTTCAGCCTTGGGGTTTCTTTTAAAGTCATCTTTAAAAAGAGAAAGTTTGAGTTACTTTCAGGGGTCACAAACACAATGTTTTCCACACTGAGTCTCAGGCATTTTGTTCTGATAGGAGCTTCAGGCAACTAGCTTGGTGTTTAATAAAAAGAGACATGCATTTGAAAGAAGATAAAATTAATAATACCTTTTCATTTCAAACAGCAAAAGACTACTAGACCAAAACAAAAGTAACACATTTTCAAAATGGGTCCCAAGAAAGTTTTTTAAACAGTGAAGAGGGAAACTGACAAGTTAAAATTATATCAATACTAACCATGTTGCTGATTATGACAATCTAATCTTTCCCTGTTAACATGTAACAAATATTTCTTTTGAAAGCCCATCTGGCAGATTTTTGTATACATGAATTTTGGCCTATGAAACAACTCAAGTTTACAAGGAAGCACATCTCTCAGTATAAACAATTCCATTTAAAATCTGATGATTTCTCATCATTACACAAGAAGTGCTAAACCATCTATTGCATCTCATTGCTGCTGTTCCTTGGCCATATAACATTGACCACAACTGCCCAAACTGAAGTTCATGGTCTTCTATAAAGCAGCTAAAACAACAAGTTCTTTTCTGCTACTGTTTTATCAAATATGTTGGTTATGTTGAACTTCATGAAAGGGAAAAAGTACAAATATTCCAAAACAGATTTTACTGTCGAGTTGCTAAGACTGTGAATAATTTTCATATGATACTGTATCTTCTGACCTTTGTCTTAATTCTGCCTAACCTGGACTTGCCCACCCAAAAATAACTGCAATTCATTTGTTTCCAGTGTGATACAGTGTGATACAACCCCTTTGGTATGCAAACATCAGTTAGACTTAAGCAATCTTGAATGTTAGTTGACAAAACACTGAAATACTCTATCTCTGCTGGCTAACTAAACCAAGGTTATATGAATTTTTCCTTTATTTGTTTCCCAGAAAATGAAAAAAACATGGAGCAAGAAAGCAAAAAACTACAATGTAAATGAACAAGCTGCTATAATATTTTAATTTCACCTAATTTATTCCTGTTACAGTTTAAAAACTAGCAAGAGTCAGGAAGAAGGCAAACAGCTAATCCAACGAAACCAAGTGACAAAATTCCAATTGTCTCTTGGCCACCAGTCTCTGAACTTTGGCACTAACAACTGTACAGTGACTGGAAATGTAAGCTGGTAATTGCTGTTGGTCTCTGTATTAAACAATTCCAACATAATCAGCCAGCTCTTTCATCAAGAATTAATACTCCTTTTGTTTTCTGTAATTATTGTAGACATTGTCCTGCCACTAAACAAGATTTTCTTACTATAGCAGGCCTACATATTTTCACAGCAAAGCAATCTCTGCATTTCAATTCCAGTAGGAATAGACTGTGTCCATCACAGATTAATGTACTGATCATTTCAAAAGAAACTAGTACTAGGTCCTACTGCAGCACAGAATAAATTTTAAATGGATCAAAATGTGAATCTACCCTTGAATTTCACCTCCCACTGAAAGAAATACACCCTCCTTACCCTTTAACCAGGCAGGCAATAACACAGAAGAAAAAGCAGGTCTTGGCACTCCATTACTAATATAATGGACAGGTTTTAAGGAAGGTTTGAAGTTCATTAAAGAGAAAAATAACCCTGTTGTTGCTGTTGCCCTTTTGTCATAACCTGAAAGACAGACATTCCAAACAAAGCTTGCCTTACAATAGTCCAAGCCATACCTTTACAGTCTCGTTTACCTCTGCTTTACTCATACTCTCCTTTTTGTTGCAATTTCCACTTAATTTTTTGCAGTTACTTGAAATGTCTTCTTTCACCATTTTTTTCCCTTGGTAAGAGGGTGTTCATTGCACATCCTATGTATTGCAACTTATATATTCCAAACAAGCTAGAAGGTGTCTTTCACACTATAAAGGCCTGCAAAAGTATTTCCATATACATAAAATATGGAGTCTTTGGGGGAAAAAGCATAATGGTATCCCTTCCACCTAAATGGTGTCCTCTTTATTGCTAAATTATTTTTTTAACAATTTTAAGTGCTCTGAAGAGTACAAAAAAAATCAAATGCCAATGAAACATTTTAATAGACATAAGTCTAACCCTGTAATTTAGATTTTTCTTAACTAAATCACATCACCAAAATACAACCTATAACTGCCTACTGGCCTCTACTTCACCTGCAATTGACGCTTTCAGGATTTCAACCTTTACCCAAACACCCTTTGAGAAAGTCTATGAACCTGTGCCACTGTAATGGAGCTGAACACTTAACAACCAAACCAAAATGCATTTCACTCAGACAACTTTAATGTGCTAAGGAAGAGGCTGAAGGGTTTGGTTTTGGGGGTGTTTCCTTTTTTTCCAAGAGATTCACATAGTTGTTGCTTCATTTTTTCAGTATATTAGTATATACTAATAACACCTCTGAAGGGCAAAGTCTTGTTTTTCTCACAAGTTTCCAACACAACTGTGTTCCCATGAAAGTGATGGCTCTCCATCATTACTATTTTCCATTATATTCCAGCATTACTATTGACAAAAACTGCAAGCATCAGACTAAATGCTTGCTAGCCACCTACATTCAGGTGACAAACTGCATGTTTCTCTGACACAATTCTTGCCTAGATATGAACTCCATGGTCAGAACCTTAGTAGAGGAGTTTCCAACTTCCCCCACTGGCTTATGCATCCAGTATGCTATTTACACCTACTGGATTCCCCTTTTTTTTAAAAAAAACCCCAAAAAGTTAGAAACCAGAGTTATGGAAGAATTTCACCCACTGCTCTTATTTGGGGTGGCCCATTTAAATCAACTGCCCTACCCTGTAGGATGCAATGGATGGCAGAGCAGCCATTTCCAGGTCTGCTGCTTTCCTCCGGCCAGCTTCTGGAGCACAATGTCCTTGGTCCTCCTAAGCAAGTCTTTCCATCACACCTCCAACAAGTTTCCATCCAAATTCCAAACCTGTCATCCACAGCTGCCAGAAACACCTCCTCAGATTAACCACTCAGAAATTACTTTTCTGTTGCAAAAAGAGCTGGGTGCATGTTAGATGCAAAAGCAACTAAAAAAACCTGCAGCCAAGAGGTTACTGGGATGATATGAAGGTCAGAAAAAAATGGGGAGAAGGAGGATATATAGGTGTCCAAGATTAAAAACCCCTCAGTTTTGGACTTAGAAGGGCAGAGTATTGCTCAACGGCGTTAGGAAGTTAAGTAACCAATACTGAAAAGCCTGCAAACAATTCCACCAGCCACTGGTGTCTTTAAAAAAAGGAAAGGTGGGAGAAGAATAAAAAGGCAGTAATTTTTCATAGATTGAGATGATAGATACCAACTGCAAATTTCGTAAAAACAAAATATAGAAAAAACAGCTCAAATTCTTTTTTTAAAACCAACAAAACAAACCAACACAACTAGCCCAAACTACCTACCTTAGACTTTTTCTTCCTTCTGTTTTAAAAAGAGACCTGTTTCTCTCATGTTTTGTTATTTATCTGGAAGAGGTAAAGATTAAGGGGAAAACAGCAGAAAAAATGATATTTAAATGTAAAGACAGCATATGAAAAAGGGCTGGCAATGTGAAAGAATTGTGAAAGAACAGAACCTGAAGTTCTCCCCCTACCCTCTATTATTCTGTGTGATATAATCACATTACATACAGTCATTAATCAAAAGCTTCTCAAAGCTTTTCACAACCATCTAGTTAGGCCTTATAAAAGAAACAGTAGTTCCATCTTTCCAAACAAGACTTATAGACAGGGACCTGATCCAAGACAATGCCATGTCTCAAGCAGAACCTGTGCATCTACACTGTCATCACTGCTGTCCCGCCCAGCACCCACCTGGGTGTCCTTTCGGGTCTCCCTCCGAGAGCTCTCAAAACTTTTACTATATACATTTAAAGGCACACTTTAAAACTATTTACCAGACCAATCTAACTGCAGAGAAACTGTTGTTTAAATGGACTGGAGAGTTTCCTTTGTATTACGACCAAAGCATATTACGCAAAGCATTCCAATTACATCTAACAACAGTGCTGCTAAAACAAGCTCCTCACCCCAGGAACACACATTAAGCTATGCAGAAACTAAACATGCCACAAAGCACAGGAGCTTCATTTGAAGAGAAAATTAAGATTTCAGCCCCTGCTTTCCTTAAAAGTGCACACAATGAAAACATACCTGTACAACAAATATAAACCCAAGCTCCATTTCAGCAATATTGAGACTAATATTTAAATGTCACTTCGGACCATTATATGAACCATTCTAATCAGTTAGCACTACATAAAATTAGTAACTAGGAACATCAAATCCATCTCCTGGCATGGGAAAAAAGTAGGAGACAAAGGGTGTATTTTGATAACAAGGCACTTTGCTTTCTTCCTTAGACACACTATTGTCAGATCTGCATATAACAAAGCGACCTTGGTTGCCACTTTGGGTGCTAAAGAGCAGGCGTTCGAAAAAGAACCTACTTAGGGCTGAAAAGGAGAAGGGAAAAAAACTAACCAAACCTCACTGTGCAAATCCAAGTCCCAGACAAACTTCTTTGTACACAGTCAGTGTAGCTGGAGATATTAATATCCCAAACCACTTGCTTTCAGGCAAGGATTTGCCCTTAGTAAGCTCAGCCTCACTTATAAGGGCAGGCTGGGACAAGAGCCAAGCCAGCCCCAGACAGCACTCACACAATCCCTGCAGCTGATACGGGGAATATGGGAGGGGGAGCTGTTGCATGGTGGGATAAGCACAGGCCCTTTTTCAAGTGTGCCTTTGATCTGTCTCAATACAATGTTTTATGAGACTTTGGGAAGTCATACTGCCTTGGAATGAACCAACAGGTGTTCCTCTCACCTGCACAAAGGTATAAAATGAAGAACTGTAGGGTAATGCTAATGAAAGTATCCAACCAACACTTCGAAACACTTATCATCCTTCCACCTTCATAAAGCTTCCTGAAGACAGGCAGAAAGTAGTCTCTAATAAGGCTTTTTATAGACAAACTCCCCTTTTCACTGTTCTATCATGTTTTGTAATTTAAAAAAACCCACAAGCCCAAAAGTAATTTACCAGATATTAAACCTAAAATTAAAAGGCAACACCTTTTTCTTTATGCTGACCTGACAAAGAAGGTGAACAAACAAATAAAACTTAAAAAAACATGTAATAAAATTCACAACATTCATTACACTGTATTCCAAGCTACTACTAAATAGCAGCAAGACCCAAGGAATACCTTGGAAAACGGGAAATGTTTATGAACATGGACATCTCAGAGCAAGCCTAAGCATCCAATCCTTATGTCACTCCTCACTGCTCCTTATCTATTCACAGCAGAGTCTCACAGTGTCTGTAGAAAATGCAAACACTCAGTTATGCCTTAGGTACTACACAAAGGCAAACCTCCTGCCTCTGGTTCCAGAACAGGCAGTAGCTTTGGGAGCAAGCAGTCTGTTATGGATAATTTAGGGGGGAAGCTACTGGCATCCTTCCACACCAACCCAGAGGCCAGGTAACTCTGTCCCACATCATCCAAAAGTCACTTTAGTGGCTTTAGCCCCGTGACAGAAGAAAGCCCTGGATCCTCTTAAGCTGAGAGACAAAACTGAATTCCTAATGCAACAGTGCTTTCAACATCAACGTCTGAGCACATTTCATTGCCATTTTTTTAAAAACTGGAGAAGAATACATCATTTTCAATAATCCAGTTCTCAGCATCTGCACCATCTTCACAGTAACACTCATGTCCATTCTCTGAAAAATTGTTGGGGTTTTTTTTTTTAAGATATTCATTTAGAAATCACACTATTTCTATTTCACTCTTCAGTATCAACCGCAAGATTTGATTATCTAAGGAGCTGAACAAACAAACTTTAGCAATTTACTTCAGAAAAAGTAATTTTATGTTTTTTAAATGAATATGAGTACTCAGGGAGACTAAGTCAAGTTCCACTTCATAATTACTCATTTCTATGAACATGTGTTGACATTTTTCAGCATATGGCCATTTTTTCTAAAGCAGAATCTGAAGCTAAATCTCACATAAGTGACTTAAACTGTTTCCCAGCACTCGTGCTTTTTAGTCTTATCTCTACCAGACATAGGATTGCAAGATTTCCTGATAACCACCCACTTGGAATGAAGGGATAGAGAAACCAACACAAATTCAGAGATATTGTGCTGTTCTAACTTTCCAAATGAGCAGACTTAGTTCCTAAAACAGATCTACCGAATAGGCAAATAACTGATTTTTTGAAGCACAAACAGGAAAGGAGGAAGATATACATTCAGTGTTATGCCACAACACTGTTACACCTCCTAGTCCCAGTCACACAGGGCCCCTACAAAACTGGGACTCCTTCCCTTAAGAATAGGTACAAGCTGTTTTATCCTCATTACACCTTACTTCCCACAGCTGATGCAGGCCCATTCTGAACAACCCTCCCACATGCATTTCAGAATTATTGCGAACTGCACTTACTTCCAGTTTCAGTGTAGCTCTCATCTAAAACCATTTGTAATAAGGAACAGTCCAATAACTCACTACCATCAAATCTCTTCATCATAAGATAAAGCATGAGAATATTAAATGCAATACCATTCACAAAATTGACAAGAAAGGATGGCAGTCCACAAGCATAAACCACCACAGGACATCCTTTCCATAAGGAAGCCAAGGGACAAACAAATTACAAAACACATTTTACAGAAAGCAGTGTTTAGAGAAGGCAGAATACCATAAATCTCTTATGGAGTACAGGAAGCAAAACAAAATAACAAACAGGAATATAAATAAAATAATGAATTCAAGATGCAGAAAATGTTGTTTTGAAATTAATTACAATTTTGATACTATCTTATTACGTTACTTTTACTTGAATACATCCCTTCAAAAATACACTGTAATCAGCATAAAATAGGAGAGCTTTCATGCAGATATACTGTGTCTATCGCTATTTTAAAATTAAGAACTTTTTTTTTACTTTAATTTCATAGGCCTTGTCAACCAATGGAGCGCTATCCTACAAAGTTTTTTCTAACAAAAAAATACACCAACTTATCAGAGTTCTCTGCTTTTTGGAAATAGTGACTAGATGCAGAAAATAAGTTGATGCAACAACACTGAAAAAAATTGTTCAGATTGTTTTTATAAAGGAGAAAGAAATGAAGGAAGGCAGGCAGGCAAAGAGCTATACAGAATTGGGAAGCTTTTTAGAAAAGATTTCATAACACAGAAACTAATTAGGCTAAATTTTTATATATCTAGATTACTTTATTATATTAGGATGATATTCAAAAGCAAGTTTCAATGACACCATTAACAGCAAAACACTGATATTTCACTACGCTGTTGGAACCATCCGACACTGCACTGACTAACAAAAGATGCAGTGTCTCAGCCACACAACCTCAATCCTCCCTTGTGTCCACACCAAGTTGACTAACTTTGCTGCTCTGGCTCAGAAGGAAAAATAATCCAAAAAGTCAAAAACAAAAAAATCTGTGCAGATCCATGAGCTTCTGTGATTCACTGTCTATGCCCATCTATTAGCACTACTGCAAGAAAGGTAAGTAAAATGCTTCAGCAGAAAGAAATTCTGTAGCAGCAGTGCAATTTTAGCCCTAGTTTACCTTTGGCTGAAACCAAAGCCACACAGGACATTCTCCAACTGCAGACACTGTGGGAGCTGACTTTTGAACAAGACGCACCTTTAAAGAACATCTGGAAGTCAATACTGTAACTTATCACAAAGATTAATTCTCATTTTCAATCCAGGTTTTCAACTTAGTTTTAGGACTCTTCACCAAATTTTAGCTGAATTGCTTTTTACTCATGGCTCCAGAGAAATGCATTTCCATGAGGGAAATCACAGAATACTCTTGAGTTGGAAGAGACCCACAAGCATCACCGAGTCCAACTCCTGGCCCTGCACAGGACACCCCAAGAGTCACACCGTGTGCCTGAGAGCATTGCCCAAACGCTGCTTGAGCTCTGTCAGATTTAGTGCTGTGACCGCTTCCCTGAGGAGCCTGTTCCAGCACCCAAACATCCTCTGGGCGAAGAACCCTTTCCTGACGTCCAACCTAAACTTTCCCTGAAACAGTTTCAGGCCCTTCTTTCAGGTCCTGTCACTGGTGGTCACCACAGAGAAGAGATCAGTGTCTGCCCCTCCTCTTCCCCTCACAAAGGGAATCTGTATTAGACAACTGTGTAGTAGGAAACAGGGCATTTACTGAAAACATCATATTCTCAGACATCTCAAATCCCACTGCATGCATGAAAAAAAGACTATTTGCCCTTCACTCTGTCTTTTCTGCTCACAAAATGTAACCACCTTATACAAATATCACAAAACTTCAGGACTAAGAACACAGTGACTTCAATATTATTCCCTCTTGAGATAGCAAGCCAAACTCTGAATTGCAAAGCATCTAATACCTCTAAAATTCCTCTTAAATACAGTAGCCAAAACTTTGCAAATTTCCTGCTTACTCAGCACACTACCAAAATGGTTAATCTCATTCTCTTTTAGAAAAAAATCACCCATAAATTCCAAAATGTTCCAGAAAAGGTATTAAGTGTCCAAATGTGAAGCAACTGTTGGTTTTTATTTTGCACCATTTCTATACTGAAAGACTAACTTACTAATTTTTTTTTTTTTTTTTTTAGTAACAGACTCAGTATTGTTGTTTTTTTCCTTCTACTTTCTGCGGCTTAATCCTGGCATCAAAAAATTTCATCCAAAGGATGGCATTCATGCTGCCAACACACATACAGCTTTTGGCAGGCTACCGAGAAGTCAGTGCTTCTCACAGAGCAGCTCTGTGCTGTATAGAGGCTGATGCCAGTAAAATATTAGCCCAAACTGAAGTCCATTACATAACATATATGCAAGCATCAGCATCCATACTCCGAAAATTCATTTCTCTTGATGAGTAACCAAGCCTTTAAAGGCCTTATAACAAAAAATAAATCAAGTATAGAGTATGTCTCTACATTTCATTTTAAACTGGAAAAAAAACACTAAATAGTAGAGAAAATTTTAAAAAAGCACACATGGGAGAGCACAAGCAAAGATAGCCTAAAGACTCCAATGCAAGATATTACTCTCACATGCCTTTAAGTAATTACTGCTTTCTAAGCTCTTTGTCTGTCCTTTGACATTGGAAACAGATGAGGAATTGTATCTCAAGCAGAAAAACTGGTTCATATGAAGGATAAAAAACAGCACTGAAGGTCTGTACATTAATTGTTTTCACTCATAAATGCATAGTAAGCAATAGAAGTTTTTCAGTTCAGCTCATCTTCTGCAGAGTAACACACTCAGTAGCAGGGTATGGAAACATTAAATGAAACACAGTAAGATGCACTGTCCTCTATTTCCCAATTCCTCAAAAGCTGATTCCCTGAAATCCAGTACTTTGACAGAGCTGCAAGCTTAACTCATAGCTCAAGCTATTAGATGGACTTTGCTGCTCAGATTTCTACAGGCAAATATTTTCAGGAACTAATGGACTTGTTCGACCAAAGAGATTCATTAACCAGCCTTGACAGTAAATAATCTTTACAGGAACTGTATGCACTGTTCTGGACTATGAGGACCACAAGCACCCTGAAATATGCATAGACACATATAAAATACATGGTTATGTACACTCATAATAATATACTTGATAATAATGTAGAAGCTGGTCTTAGTGGAGTGTTTAACACATGAACCAAGTTCTAATGTCATTTTGCATTATTTCTTGTTCCTAGCTTTCTTATAGAAACTGGGGGGGAAAAAAAAAAGCACATTCTCTTTGTTAAATGAACTCTGATGCTTTAAATTCATAACAGATTTTTATGCACTTGTAAGGTGACTGAACCGGGATCAAACCATTTGGCTCCAAAAGATCTTCTACCCCTGCTCTATCCTAAAAAAAATTACCATGCAAAACACAGGCCTGTGCTCCCCAGAAAGAGAAGGCAAAGAGTTATAAACTAGAGCAATAAATAAAAGCTCAAACCGTATGTTCATGGTCACCACAATCATACTACACATAAAACCAGCCTTCTGCCCATTATCCATGTAGAACTCTCATCAAGTCAGAATTTTCTAGTATAAATATCTGTGTATTTCCATACAATATTTGCATGCAATTATTCTGTCACATCAAGTAGACTTAAAAGGTCGTAACATTTTATGAGGTCATCTTTACTGTTATGGGTTATCTTATTTTAAAAAGTAGTGAAAAGCCATTTTTTCACAGAAGGCAACAGTAACAGAATTCATTTTAGTTCATGTAATACTTCACAAATCTTGTGTTCGGCATTTTGCAACACCAGAGCCCAGCCAGAAATTTACTTTATTTACTTTTATGTATTATCTAGAAGTCTCAGAGAAATAATTCTAAAGGCAAACAGACTAGGAATATTCTGAGCATGTTCCCCTTACTGAAACATAACATGGTACCCTTCAAATAACCTCAAAATCCAGTGCAAATTATTATTTCACATTACTATACTGGCTCTCAAATCCTGCCTGCTAGATAACTCTCCACATAGTACATCTCTGACTGTTAGCCACTGGTCTGACAGGTCTAAAATACACCTGTGTAATTGCAGCATACTGATCTACCCAGCCAGCAAGAGGGGAAGGAAGAAAGCACAGGGAAGGCAGCACCCTGGGAGACTTCCCCACCACTTCAGTGCAGGGAACAAGCACAAAGAGCTGCCCCAGCTCTATCTCAGTACTACTTACATAGTAAAACTTAACTGAAGTCACACTTTTTATTCATCAGTTTAAAGTGTTCAAACAAAAGAACCTGTTAAGAAAAGCTGAGATTTACAGTTCTTGTTCCTTTCAAAAACGTCATTAAATCAGCTTCTTATTACACAGCAATAATAAGGAACTGTTTACAAATCAAAAATGTACCTTTGTAAGCATAGCAAACAAGTCAGGGTGTGGTTGCCTCAAAATTGGCAGGGAACGTGTGTCTGTCAAATATTTCCAGTTCTACCAAGCAGCAGCTTGGGTTTAAGGCAGCATAATGCAACAGGTTAAAACGCATTCATTTATCTCATGCCATTGCCACAACTACAAGGTGTGCCTTTTGGCTTTCTAGAGGTACTCTTTACTATTCACCTCACTTTGCTTGCCTGTTCAAAGAAAAACATCCATCATTTCTTTACAATATGGTATGTAGTAAAGCACCCTGACTACCGCAAAGAGAAGTCCAAGCATTTAGGATTTACTAAGGAAACAATAAGCACAGAAAAACTTATTTGATGCAATACACCTGGAAAGTTCAGCAATATACACAGAGTTTTAGGAGAATATTAAGATATCTTAGCATCTAGGGTCTTAAAGAAACCAAACCCTCATAGGATGAGAGCAGCAAACTACCTGTAAATTACAACTGATCAACAAATATGAAGTGGGAGAAAAGCAGAGGCAGTAAGCTTTTTTAAATGGTGACCCAGTAATTAGAAGAGAAGAGGATGATGCACTGATAACCGTCCACAAGGATATGCACTTTCACCTATACTTATAAATATGGATTAAACTGACAGCTACAGAAACTTTCATAAACTTCGTAAAGCTAAAAGGTTTGATATCCAGTCAGAACAATCTTGTCTGAAAGTCACTGTGGATAGCCACAGAAGGTTTGGACAGCAACTGGCTGATTGTGAAATAAAATGTTAGACAAAACCCATTGCCCATAAATGCAACAGATCAGAAAAATAACCTCAAGTGGTAATAACTGAGCTTAGAAGGGAAAATAAAACAAACATCATTGCACGGTACAACCTACAACAGGACTTTTTCTGACCACTGTTTGTCACTCACATGGTTCACACAAAAGACAGAGGGAGCAGAGAAAACGTGACAAACACATAGCATGTCTTCCATACAAAAATTATGGACTATTATGGCCTTGGAAGCATTAAAAAAGAGCTAAAATCAGCAACATAAGCAGGAAATAGTTAGCCATTGTATACAAGGATTGGTGAAATCTCAATAAGATAACCAAACTTTAGGAATTTAAGAGCAATTTTCTTCCCTACAATATATAACTGTTACCTCAGGACAACATCAAAATCAGAATTATAGTTTGATTCAAAAAGTGAATCCACATAAGATCAGCTACTTTTTAACATAACATCCTAAATTTGCCACCTCCAAGGCTGGCAGGCCTTGAGCTAGTAGAACACAGTAAAAACTGTTTGTAGCATCTTATATATGGCTTGTAATAATCTCTTACAATTTTCCTCTCATATTATTTGAAAAAAATTGAGGGGGAGGAGGGGGAGTGTGTTATATACACCCTGCAGTGTTTAAGGCTTTGATTTAAGTGCTCAAAACTGATCCATGTAAAACAGTATTAATTAATAAGTATCTAAGTCACTCTCAAAAGATGAAAAGAATTGTTGTTCTCTCATTTTTCAGTAGGAAAATGCAGCATTTCCTGAATGTCATATCAATCCAAAGTTTTCTAGACACCAATTGGAACACAGGAGAAGGGAGAATGTCACAAGGGTCACAAATGAGTCATCTGAAACTAAAGACTAGCAAAGTTGAATAAATTGCTTCATTAAGGAACCCCCAAAAAACCTGAAAAAAATCCCACACACTCCTGTATCATCAGAAGATTCGTATTAGGTGGAAATATGCACATAATGGGGAAAAAAAAAGAAAAAAGGCTTTTAAAATAAGGCCTGTGATAACAAAAAGTTAAAAGATTTTTTTTCATGCACTTCAAAGCGCCTATTCAATCTTTGAAACCATCTCTTATTTGTAAGCACATAATGTAAGATTAAGCAATTGCATTATGGCAGTCCCAAAATATTATGTGCTGAAAACACTGAAGCATTTACAGGCAATGCTTGCCAAACAGTCATTCCATCAAAACCACGACTCAACCACTACTTGAGCTAAACTTGTTTGAACCAGACTGAAATATAGATGTAAAGTATGTTCATACTAAATTGCAAAACAAATTCCAGGAAAACAAAAATAACACACCTGTTGGGATACATTCACAGAAGCAATCTGCCACGCAGAGACCTGCCAGTGACACCTGGTGATATAGATTTGAAAGAGGAGACAGGGGAAAAAAAAAACAGTTTACAAAATGTATGTTTCATAACAGGAACATACAGAAAATTAGTAAATATCTCTGATCACTGACATGGTCTAGGTGGGAACTGCACTGAGAAATGAAAGGAGTGACCGATTCCCAACAGGAGGAAAAAAAAACAGAAAAAAGGAAACAGAGGGATCTGTCACCTATAGATTGCAAGTACAGTTTAAAACATCACTAGGTTCTTCTCATCCAACAGCTGTGTATTGTGTTGTGAAAGAGACTTTGTCTCATCCCAGTTTCTAGTGTCCAAAACAACTGACAACAGTCTCAATTAACATCCTCATTGCAGAAGGATATAAAATCAGAAGAAATACAGAAGAATTGTTGTGGCTGTGAAGTCTCTCAGAATGAGACAGCAGCTGCACTATACACGCCAAGTTGCATTTGTTACAACCTGTGTTCTTCTTGGTTTACAGATAAAAGTTCTACCAGCTCTTTAAACATGTATTTCCTAGCTTTGCTGGCCTTCAGAGAAGGCAACATATAAGCTCCCAGGAACACCTAAACTTACAACACTACTTTTAGGATGTGACTTCATGAACAAATTTTTGGTGCAGCTAATAGCCCCTCTCATGTCTTCTCAATTTTAGGTATGAGGTGGAGGAGGACTGAGACAGCAACATGACCCCATGCCCTGTGCAGCAGTAACATTACATGGGATGGGGACCCAGAAGCAAAATCTAGCACTAAGAGAGGCCAGCCAAAATGCAGTTCCAGATGTGTGTCTGACACACAAGGCACCCTAGTTCATCATTAAGTAGATTAGGTTGTATTGCAAGTTCCTTTCCTAAGTTATCAAACAATTTTTGGAAACAGCTCTCAATATCAGAACTCCAAAGGAGAGTGAAGAAATCCTACCCCCAAACCTGCACTTAAGCACATTTCAGTTTCCGGTGCTTTTATTAGCTTAGAGCTTTCAAATTAAAAATTAAAAAAGACCAAAACCAGTGAAACAGAAGTTCCCCACTCTACTCTGGCTTAACCAGGCAAGTCTCCTGTGAGCATGTAAGAATGGCTCACTAACAGTGAGCCACTAACTTGGCACACCATAGGTTAACAAGTGCTATCTCTTTATAGTTTATCTTGGGTAGCAATTACGTAAGAAATTTCAAAAATTCACAAAATACCCTTCTATCACAAACAGTCAAAGACAAATTCTAAACCATTCTCAGGAAAAATAACTGAACTCATTACACTGAGGAGCCTTCCTAAGTATTCCTCAAAAGACAACACTAACAAAAAACCATTATTAACATCTTCAATAATTTTCTAACCTGCAAGAAACAAACAGGACCTCAACTACTGTTACCTTATCTGTAACACTACAGTATGTTTAAACACCTTTGTTCTTTCCTCATCTGCCTTTAAGAAATATGAAAAAAAATGTATGTACCTGCACACAGGTAAATTCCCCTTATTCCACTCATCTCAAGCTCAGACACTCTTCACATTTAAAAAGAAAAATTGATCCAAATCCATGTTAGCATTGCACTGCAGGAACTACATTGTCTTTGGTAGAAATACAAGAGCTTCAAATTATAAAGCCACTGTACTAAGTCAATTTTGCCACAGGATGATTCTTTCTGTCTGTCAAAATCGCTTTAAATTCCTACAATGTTTTTTTAAAAGTCACTCTACTTCCATTAACAATTAGAACATAAGGTTAGAAACTGTTAAAATGAATGATCTATAGCTATGCAGCTAAAGAAGTTAAGAGAAATTAACACAGAAAAATCCAGATATAGTTTAACTACACACTGTGAAACAGACCTTCAAAAGAAACAGAAGGTTTCTTTCTCAGCCCACTTCTGTTCCATCTTCTTCACAATGTGAGCTTTCTACTGCATGCCAAAAAGTTATCACGCAAAACTTTAATATCTGACAAGAAAAAATGTTCTTTAAATTCAAAGTAAATACATTTTAGAATATTTCAAACCTAAAGCAACTCCCTGATGTTATTCCTGAGTAACAGCCATGACCTCAATATATTAAACCTCATTTAAAAACTGCTTCCTCCAAGCTCCACTGTCAACATGGCACTTCAGTTCTTTTGTTACATTTCAAAATAAACAGGTGCCAAAACTTCACCTCCTTTCCCTCAACAGTTCCCTCAACCATGTATCAGTATTGTGGAAAGCACTTCATGTATGCCATTTTCCAGGTTTAACTACTCCAAATGATGGTATTTTGCCTTATAATGAAAGAGACAGACTGAATTTGACTGCTGTCTTTATCCTTCATAACTTCCTCTGTTTTTTCCACTTATGTAGCAAGAAGTGGCATGTTCTGCATTACAGTAGCCAGCTATCCACAAGAGTTTTATGCAACATAAGGGAATTCTTACCCTGCTCGTCAATTCCTTTAGTTGGCTGTTCAAAAAAACAGCATTCACAAAAAGCTTCACATTTTTATTCCTGTCAGAATCAACATCTGCTCAAAGAATAGTTTTCATCTACAATATATCGAAAGCAGAAGATCTGACTTAATGGCAACAGCATCATTACAGAGATACATGCACCAAAAAATCCCTTTTTCCCCCATAATGAGCATTCTAAACTCATTCTCTTCTTTTGTAAAAACCTTACCAAGCAAAATTTTAGTTATAGTTGCAGCCATATAAGCAATTCACAGAGCAAACTGAAACTGAGTAGGACTACATGGCAAGTTCAATTATGGATGCACCATATGCCTCCATCATCCTTTAGGTACACAAAAGAATCAATTTGTGCAATTTGTTCAAAACACAAAAAGCCCTTTTGGCAAGATCACCCTTCAGCTGAACCAACAGTCTGAGCACTTGCCTGCTGCGAACATCACTCGTTCACTCCACACAGGAGCACCAGCACCTTAAACAAGCACAGGAATTACATGGGTCTGCTACAGGAACAAATCCATGGAAATGGCAGCGGAATTTGGCAGATCCGTGTGTTTATAAGAAGAAATAACCAGTGGGTTTCTTTTGCTGGTGATATTTTTTCCTAATTAACCTTCCTCTGATACTTAAGGTGACCTTTACCAAAGTCTCTCAGTGGGGTATAGCAGTAGGCCTGGATGTACAGAGCTTCTTCCAAGTTTTGTAACTCACTTCTCAATTTACCTCTTACTTTACACACAGCCAGAGTTGCAAATCAGTAAATTCTAAAAATGAAATGTTCATGTCCCAGTAAATGTATACATCGAGAAGATTCTTATGTACACCTTCACTGAAAGCCCATTATCACAATAAGGTACAAAAAATGAAAAAAATTAATAACATACATTATTAGCCTCAAAATAAAAATATGGAAATCTGATTATACCTTTAACACATACTCCAGTATCAGTTTTTACTTCTTTTTGTAGGCTGGAGTTAAGGATTATCTTTCAGGAGACATGGTGATCAGTAGAGTCACACTAAAAAGCAGTATGCCAAGTCAGCACCGTTTTTTTCCTAGTAAAGACTCTGAACCAGAATATAACCTGGAAGAGGTTCAACAGCACCACACCTCTCCTGCCCATTTTCTCTCCTCTTCCAGGGGTCATTAGCCAGTTGTTCAGCTAATTACTGTTTGATCTACTACTTAGTGTTGCTGCAATTATGCAAAGTGGAGTTTAGCTTTTAAGAACAGGCTCCATTTTATCTACTAAAACACATGAAAACAAAGACTAATCAAGCAAGTACTCTACCATTTATTCTCCCACCAGTGAAAAGGAAAGGCTTCTCAAAAAGATGAAGCTCGTTAATTGAAGCAATTCTTAGACAACTTTTCAAAAGCATCAGCTGGGGGGAAAAATTAATAAATAAAAAAACCTAAAAATCAGCAATGCTGACTACCTGCCCATTGAGCATTCAGTTGCTTTTGTAGAAAAGTATTAATGCCCCTCCAGTGCCTCCCATTCCTCAATGCCACACAAATTCTCCTATTTGCTCAAGTAAATTTAGATCAATCTGATGAAGTCACAAGCAACCACGAATACAAACTTATGAACAAGTGTAGGAAACTTGAAAGACAGGCATCCCATACAGTTTCATGCATGATGCAGAGGGAAGGCATTCAGTACAACCCAAGCTAGTGCAGTACTTTTTGTCAAGGCCATCACCATGTGGGACCCCCTCTTCTGCAGGCACTCCCTGACAGCACTGCACGTGACGTCAGAGCAAGACACACTGGATCTTCCACAAACACACTGGCATGGGAAGAGCAGCACCACCACTCTGTATGATTGCTAAGATAGAAAAGGTCTTTTACCAGGCATTTCTCTTTTTTTTCTGTCAGCTTTTTGGGAAAGAGTGGTGTTTTATGAGGCTTTTTCTAAAGGCATGGAAATAAAAAACTAAAACATATTTATATGTACTAGGTTATTTCGTTGATTTCACCAGTTGGTAAGACAGGGACTAATAAAGGACTGCATTCACCTTGACCACAGGTGCTTTAAAGCAGGTTCACCTTTCTTAATTAAACTCATATTTGGTATATACTGAAAGCCAAGTACAACCAGCAAGGTCTTCAGAGTCAACCTTCTTAGCAAAAGCAAAAATGAGCCATTAACTCTCATACTCCAGTCAAGACATATTCTAAATGTTTATCTGGTGTAGATCACTGTCTTGGAAGAAAATGATGACAGAAAGTCGTTTTAGAATAGTTCCCACACACAGGCAAATCTCCCTCTCCAGCTAAAGACTGCCTTAGGCTACAAATCAAAATTTCCAGCCATATTTCTGCCACTGAAAAAACACACTTTTTAATGGAGGAAATAAAGGTTAATAATGCACTTTATGGGAAGGAAAGAAAAATTAATTCAAGTTTACTATACCCCAATTTTCTTCAGCTTATCCATCCCACAAGTAATTCCACATACAGAACAGTTCAAACAAAGGCAACTCAAGTCTGAAGTAATAATAATTTTATTCCCCTTCCTTTTATTTTCATTCCAAATTCCTCAGCATTTCTATTTCAAGATTTTTATTTCCAGGACACCAGACAGACTTTCACCCAGAAACAATAATATGTCTATAGCTTCCCTATAATAATCCCCCTACAAGCTACCTCTATTTCACTCAAGGCAGAGACTCTCCACCCTAAAATACAGCCTTGCTTTCTCCTAAAGCATTCATGAATTACACATATACACCAAAAGTTAAGCTCCTAAAAGTCTAGTAAAGTTTAGCTGACCTACATCTACTATAAATATTTCAACAGTAAGGCTGAAAAAGTTGATAACCATGAACACTAGACTTTTTTAGAAGTCGTTCTATAAAGAACAAGCTGCAGTTCAGAAAGTCCATGCCTCTGACTACAGAAAGTGAACTGCAGGTGCATTATTAAATAAGTTCATCCTGTACAAGTGGCTAAAAAAATTAAACCTTCCTCAATAAAAATACAACTCTTAGAGGTAGAAAACTTGAGTTAGCTGCATCTCCATATGACAACCCCCATAATTTCATGGCAGATTAAATGAATAATTTAAATAATCCAAGAAGCACCAAGCCATTCAAATAGGCACTGTTTACGTTTTTATCTCATCTGTGTCCACTGATCAAATTAACAGAAAAAAGTAACACTGGCAAGATAACAAGAGTGTCTCAATTAGATATAATTATGCCTGATAAATCTTTTCCCATGAGGTGTAAGGCAAGACAGCTGTGACAAGCACAGGCTGCAAACTGATTTGTCCTTACATCTGAAACACTGTGTGCTATCTTAAATGAAGCAAGTGATCCAAGCTGCTTAGAGCCCATGGCACAAGAGCTGCAGTTGCCAGAAAATAATGTTGTGCAGGTCCCAGCAAGTTTTAGTTAGTCTTCAGCAAAAATCAAAGTTATATGACTAAAAATATTACTATAGGAGAGGTCTGAACCTAAAAGAAGAATCCAGTTTCTGGATGACCTGGACTCTGCACCAAGAGAGCTTTATGGCAGCTTGCTTCTGCTTTGCCATCATCATGCAGCCTGTTAGACATCACAAGCAATTTGATGAAAGATACAAGTAGCAAGGGCAAAGCATCCTTTTTCACTGGTCCATGTGAAAGACTGATTTGCATTGGACAAAAATATCTTTACTGTATTTTTTCAGTTCGCTGCCACTATTTCATTTCCCTACTCACTGTTACTGAGAATGCCCACTTTCATGTTTCTCCCATAAGCATTTATTCTGGCATGACTATTATTGACTTAGACACACTAAAATATGGTGCAAAGTGCATCCCTGCATGCAGATCAAACAAACAGTAATTTATAAACTGGAAGCTGACACCAAAAATAAAGAAGGCAGAAAACTACTTTTTCACTCAAAGTCCGACAACCACCACAGTTTGCTTGATGCTGAGCTTGAAGAACTGCAATATAACATGCCACACAAAGCAAAATGTATCAGTAGGATAACTAAAATGATGTGCAACTACTACCAGTTCAATTTAGACAGAAAAAAGCTTCAAAGAGCAAGAAATACATTGATTAAATCTGCAGCTGCATGAAACAAGCTGGCTATGAATTAGAAAGCCTACTTCAAACTAAACAATGTAAAAAAACCCTTTCTGAAAACAGTAGTATCATAAAACATTATTCAATCTGAGATTCCTCATGCATCGAGGAATAAAAATAGACATTTCTGAAAATGTACAATCTCAAGCTCTAGATAAGAGCAAGTTAAAAATATCTGCCTTGAAGTGCTTGATGGTTCCCTGTCTAAATCTAGACGTGACATTGACTTTTAGACAGCACTAGTGCAATCCCAGCTAAATGAACGTGCCTAGTTTTAGCCTGCCCAGTGTAACAAAGATGGACTAAAGAAAGTTCAGCAGAGACCACCAAGCCATTTGGGGGCTGAAGTACACAAGGAACAAGGACAGGCTGAGATACCTGCACTTGTTACTCTGGAGAAGACTTGAGGTATCATCTTGCTTTCTGCACCTACATAAAGGGAGATTACAGCGAAGACCAAGCTGACGTCACTATCACTGTAAGTTACTGAAATTCAATAATCAGGGCAAGGAAAGACTCCTCCATTGCAGAATGTGTAAGAAGACAATTTTGTGGCACATGAAACACTAAAAGAAATAGAAATATCCCTACCTCTTTCTAAGCATTGTTGATAAGCACCACTATTGCGGGGGGGGAATAGTTGAAAAAAATAGAAACATTTAAATGGAATCTCTACTATAATAAGAAGAAAATTTTAAAACCTGCCATAGTTCAAAATAAAAATTAATCACCTTAAGCCATGCCCTTAACAAATAATTTTGCCAAAAACCTCCCAACATTATCACAGCTGAATGTCTTCACCCTGCGCTTCTGTACACCATAGAGTCAGACCTATTCTGTAGCACCCAATACATTACTTATAACCTCAGCATCTCCTATTCTGTAGAAATTTGACCCCAGATCCTATGTGAATTTTTTTGTTGTTTTAAAAAAATACACTTAACCACAAGGCTAGAAGAGTATGTTTTCCCCTTTTGCAAAAGAAAGGTCAAAAGACTTTAAAAGAGCCCAATTCATGTCTTGAAACATAAATAGCAGCTCGTAATAGAATCAGGTCAAATATCGAGAACTTGGAACATGTAAATGTCTTCAAAAGGAGATTCAATTTCCAAGCTATGCCTAATAGGACAGATCCGAACAGAACATTTATGATCCCATTAAAATCTTTTCCTCTAATGGCCCCTTCTTTTCTTTAGCATTCTCCAGATAAAAAGATTTGTAGTTTCATATCTATCAAAAAGATTAAAGAGAATTCAAGAAAGAATCTGCTTCACTAAGACTGGATTATTTTTTCTCTTTTACAAAATTAGAAATAGGCTTTGGGTTTGGCATAAGACTAAGAATGGATGATGAACAAAAAGATAAATACAATGAAGACCAGTTTACCACGTCTGAAAGCATCCATTCATAACTTCAGACAACCGTGGTTGCACAATGCATGCAAAGACCAACCCTTCTACAACTGTTCAAACACTGAATAAACCAGTTATTTGTTAGGTACAGAAGAAGTTGAAAAGTACATTTTGTCAAGTATTTGTAGAGATGAAGTTGCCAGGAAGTTACAGGAGATGAAATACTGGTTTCATAAGCATTTACAGCAAATCTCTGCACTATCCCATCACCAAACATGATTAATTCAACCCAAATGAGATTCAGGCACATGCTCAAATTTTATCAGGTGTGGCAGAACATGATACCAAACTGGTAGGGAAGTGCATTAGATCTAGTTCAGTATAAAACCATAGTGGTCTAAATAATGAATGTGTAATGCAAGTAAGTCATGCTGCTACCTGGTAGGTATTTTGATTTTATTAAAGCCAACAGAAAAATTGAAGAGATTGATACTTTACATATGACCACTGTACTTTTGACCCAGTACTAGGAGTCCCAAAGTCCTGCTTGTGGCATCACTGAACCAGTGTTCCAATTTTGTAACCTTAAGTTTGGATATATATTATTACATACTCTTCACACCAGCTTACATGGCTTTGTGTGCTATTGCTCTTTCCTCCTTTTATTAAGAAGGAACTTAAATGCATTTCTGTTGCAGCACTTCTTCTACCCAGTGCTGATTGATGCTGAATGCCTGAAAAAGGGTCAGGCTGAGAGATACCATCACCTAAACTGCAAAACCATTACAGCAGCCCCAAAAAGAAGCCATCCTGGAAGATCTGTGAATCACTATCATCTAGTATTAGGCCAGGCAAATAGTCAGTGCAGGTGAAGAAACAAGTATTCTCCTCAACTCTAGAAGAAAAGAGGGATCAAAGATCTCAAATCTCAGGAGCAATGGAATGGAACAGAAGCAAGCCCAGACTGCACATTGTACAGCAGCTGCTGAGATCCCAGAGGCAGAAAGAAGAGTCTGGCCCCATTACTGCTCCCCACAGCGCCACTGTCCCAGACAACCAAAGTCAATATGCAGCTTATTGAAAGATCTCCCCTTCTGAGATGGATATAAACACTCAGTTTTGCATCTCTACAACAGGAGAAATCTCACATTGCAACCCATCTTCTAGTCAATCTCAAGTTGAAAAATAAGTCATTACAAATTCTGCTTTACCTGCAGCCTTACTGTCCAACAATCAAAAGCATTACAAGTGCATAAGATTCAATCTTTCTAAGTCAGAATGTCCTTTTTGGATCCTATCTCATACCACTTGTCCGGTGAGACCCAAAACCATTAGCCTCTGCATCCCCTGTCTAGGTACAAAATCAACCTGCTTAATTTCTCAAATAGAACAGAAAAAAAATTGAAGGAAAAAAATGCTTAAGTTTTGGTAAGACAAGCAAAAGCAAGAATAAAACCATCTTTCACACTCATCACACCACTTCTTTTCGACTAAGCCTTACAAGGCAATTGCCAGTAAGTACATGCAGAAGGAAGCCAAAAGTGTCTCGAAAGAGTGAATTGGGAGGACAGTGGAAGGGCAGGATCCCATTTGTGCTTGTCCTCCTCTGACACTCACAGAATTTTGCAGGGTGAGCCTTAAAACACTCATACATCTCTGTAGCACAATTAAAAGATTCTTCCTGAGGAAAGGTACTATGAAAAAGCTTTTGGTAACCCCTGATACAAACTGATTTCCTCTACCAAAAAAACCACAAAAGCTGCTCACATAGCAGTAGCACTAAGCACACTGGAGGGAAAGAAAGAGATCTCATAAGACATTTAGCTACAGAAACTATTGAGAAACCTAAACAAAGACACCACTACAGGCTCCCACTACATTTTATCTTCTGCACATTTTCCAGAAGGAAGACTTGACAGAAATCTACACAGAGCAAGCAATTACTTGAATTAACAAGGTCTTGGTATCTTCAAATCTGTTTCAGATTTGATATGTAAAAAACATACACACTTCAGCTGAAGTTCCTCCCATGAAATTGCATTCATCACAGAGCTCCTCTGGCAGCTTGGAACATCCTTGTGTGCTACAGCTCTCACCACTGCTGGGACTCAATCTCACCCACCCTTTAGGCTGCTTTTACAAGACCTGTTGGACACTTTTAGACACATAAGGGGCTAAACCAAAACCCAGCAAACCCAAAATATTTAGGAACTTGGGGAGAAGAAAGAAGTGTTAAGGGAAAAAGCAAACTGGAGGGAACACAGAGAGCATAACCACCCCAGGTGGTTTCCGTAGCAAACCAAAAACTTTGAGGGTCTTCTGTTGGTAAAAACCTTGCCTCAAAGCTGTTACGGGAAATGCAGAATACAGTCACTGCAATCTCAGCAGTGACTGCCATGCAGCACAGATAGCCGAGCCAGTGCTGAGCTGAAGAACACTGTCCATGCACTTGCTAGAACTTGACAAAAGCTACAACAGAAAAACTGCAAGTGACAATGTGAGGCATGTTGGCTGACTCACAGGGTGCAGTGTCAGGAAAGACTCTCTGAAAGTACAGCCAGGCAGTATTTCACACATAACTTTTGAAGAGAATTTTTTATGGAGATGTCTTGAGAGCCTACACCAGATATTAATCCAGATTTAAAGGAATACTTTAAAATACATTTTAATGGCCTTAGATTTGACAATTTCTATGCATTTGCATGCATTCTGTTTGATTCCTTTTGCAGTTTTATAGACCTTCTCATTCTCAATTGCTACAGGTCAAGATGCACAAGAGCTCACTAAAACAGGGATATCTAGCAGGCAATTAAAAGCCAAGGCAATCTATTCTGGTATTACTCTAATTTGCAGCATGCCAAGTACTATGCTGGTACTATTGATCTTCTGACCTTTGAGCTAAAACTGCTGGACTAATGCCAGAACCAGAAAGACAACAGCCACGTTAGCCCAACAGTGTCCCTAGGCTTGAAGAGGAAGGCTGTTAGCTCACATGCAATGCTACACTACTGCCATTAAATGCTATTACATGTGCAATACAAACTCAGCAGAGCCTTACATTGTGCCATGCAG
The DNA here is from genome assembly GCA_013398275.1 of Promerops cafer. Lineage (NCBI taxonomy): Eukaryota > Metazoa > Chordata > Aves > Passeriformes > Nectariniidae > Promerops > Promerops cafer. The sequence continues at coordinate 1,354,132 of VZSE01005857.1, read as the reverse complement.
GCACTGAGAGCTAAAGCTGTAATAATAAATAAAATAAGTCCAGGGCACAGGTCTGAGCATTAATCCATAACTGTCATGGTTTTGTTCAAGCTTACTAAAGGGGCCACTGATGTACATGAGATCCCAAGAGGCCATGGACTGTGCCCAGCAAACTCTAGGAGTTTGAGCTGGGCAGAGCCACTCTTGGGAGCAAAAAGCAGGCTGCAGTCAAGTGCAGATGTAGTCCTTGCCTTCCTCTGAGCCGGCTCAAGAGTCTCCAGCACAGCTTTACAGCTAGTTACAAATAAATTTGTCCATAGTAGGATGAAATCTAAAGCCCAAGGCAGCTTCTGCTCTGAACACTAGTAGAGACTTCTCATGTTTGTGTTAAGACACCTTGCTCAAGGGCACCTGCATTTCCTTACTTCACAAAGTCAGTGAGGTAAACTAATGAATGAGTACAAGGCACTGACATTACAGTAATGTCACATCAAAATACAATCTCATTAGTACCCATAAATAGAGTGCACGCAATGCAGAGCAGCACTGGTATCATGCAGCTGTGCTGCACCACATTAGTTATCTAGATGATTCTGTATTTTGCCTAAGATGCCCAATTAGGGCTTTGGCCCCTTCCAGTCTGTGAAAGTACAGACAAGTATAAAATACTTATCTATTGCCAATACTGTAATTATCCTGCTTGATTCACTTCCCTTTTATTTTAAATCAAAACAGGGAGAATAGTCTAAACTAAGTGAGGAGGAGGAGTGAGATATAAGGAAACCAAACTTCATCCCAAAAGAAATCGCTTCTGTAGAAAAGTAGAAATCACCTACAAAACCTTCCCCACAAAAAACCCATCTTTCCTAGATGCAAAAAAGGAGCAGATCAGATGATATTAACCTTACCAGAAGCAACAGCTCGTTCCTCACATGTAATCACGAGACTGGACAAGTCATTTGTGTTCACAAGACAAGCAAAGGCCCTGAGAAGAGAGTATGCTCAAAGCTGTATATTGCTATCAAACCAGTCCTTCCCCTTGCAACCAAGTCTCTGACTGTCCAGTGTCTCAGAACAGGTGACTGAGACCAGATGATCCATTCCCAAGGGACAGCTACACGCTGTAAGCCCTTCTCAATTATCTTTCTTGTGGGGCAGAGTAAGCAAGTTTTTGGTACAACCATTCAGTGAGATAATGACAATAGCTCAGTTTCAGAAGTAGTTTCATTAACACTGCATATGTTCATCTTAATGACATTCAGCACTAATTAACATTATAAACTGAACAGCAGTGGCACTTCAATAGTATCGTGAGCCTGTGGTTCAAAATTTTGAGCATAGGGATAACACACTGACTTGCAACCCAGGGTGCCAGTATTTAAGCACCTAACCTGCTTGAAGCTGCAATGTATTTCAAGAGCTTCTGGCATCTCAGCTAAGTACTAAGGTGATAACAAAGAGAGGTTACAGCAAACAAGATAGCTACTGCTATTAACATTTTTAAACCAACAGAACAGTCACTCAGCACTAACACTGAATTCAAAACAAAAAAAAACACCACCACCCTTCAGAAAGAATTTTTCTACCTGGCAAAACAGCTTTGAACATCTGACACAAAGAGTTTTTTGTACCTCCTTCATCAGCAACAGGAAAATACTGTAAAGCAGAAACCAACCACTATTTAGGGGTATTTTACATTATATTACATATACCATTACTTCATTTTCAAAAGTACTATTAAACACTAACAATAAATCACTTTACTTGCAAGCACATAACACCCACATACTGCTGCAGAGCAGAGTTTTTACTGCAACCTGTAAAATGCCACTGAAATAGACAGCACTGTTTCACAAGTCCTCTTCTTTCACCATGTGAAAATTTGAACATGAAAAACCACACAAGCAGGTACAATGTTTATACAATCCTCATGTAACTTTTCTGTTACAAGAAATAAAGTTCTAATTTGTAGCTAAGTTTCAAAAGAGCATTAATTTAGTTCTGTTTTCGGACAACACCTGGAAACAAAAAAGCTAAGCATTCTGGAGGAAAGCGGGATCCAAACTTAAGAAACTAGTCAGAATTTTAAGCATTAAACTTCATTTTTATTGAGCTGTGCTGGTTCTTCTCCCACCTCCCTTCAAACAGATCTTCAACTGTCTCCTCACTTTTGAAGCTAGAAAATGAGACATGTCTGGACCCTTCTTTTATAAATTGTAACACTTAGGAAAAAGAGGGAGAGAAAAACAGCGAGGCATAAACAGATTATATGATTCACTCGTTCAGATAGTTTTAGCTACAATATTTAAACACATGTCAAATAATTGCTTTCATCAGTACTGTTCTCTACCAAAAAGCATTAGCCATGCTAACTCTGGATATTTCTGGATTGCTTTTATCCTTGCTGGCATCCCTGATGTTCACACCACTACCTTCCAATATGTTCCAAACAAGTAAGTGATCAAAGCATTACCCGATTTTAAATCTGTCCACTAGCCCTACGTTTTACCAATTGCTTTAAGTTTGACCCTTGTTAATTCTAATTACTTCTTCCTATTACTCATAACTGAAAGATTAAATGAGGATTTTATCTAAGAATTCCTTCAACTGCTCCTTAATTTTAGTACTTGTATCAGTTTGTGAGGTCTGTCTATTTAGCCGTAAGTAACTTAAGGCCATGCTTCAAGAACATAAAGACACCTGCAACCTAAAGTTAGACTGCACCACACCTGGGAATATTTGATGACTACCATCAATTGCTTTGTGGAGTTTTTTAAGCAAAGTGCAGGTTTACAAAAAATAAGGAACAGTAAAGCTGTCTTCCCTTACCCAGCACATCAGACATATTTTATCTCTGGGCACGCTGTGCTTCTACAAGAGGCAATGTTTACCTTGCCTGTAATTATTTTTCATGTAGCCAGCTCCACGCAAGGGCAATTAAATGAATTAAAAGAAGTGGTTCCCCCCACTCCTATTTTCAGAACCGATGCATTCTACATCTCAGTTAAAAAGCACATTCACAATATGTGCCCTCTTGCCCTTGGCAGGCATAAAGTTGTTGGCAGTCTGAGGCAAGTCATTACACTTAACATGCACAAACAAAAAGATACTTCAACAATGCAAGAATGGAAAACCTCAATTCAGTTGCTCAGGTATGTAAAGTACCAACTTATATACTAAAAAAATACATTTAATGATGTCAACAATCAGTAGATAATGACTAACTTCTGCTAAAATAACAATGAGGAGCACCCTTCGCAACATTTAATAACTGCTTATTATCACACCTTTGTTTTACGGGAGATGTGCTTTAAATTACCAACAAATTTGAAAGTCTTTACTGCATCAACACTACATATACAAGTGATTAAATCTAGAATACAGAGTACATAATTGCATGTTCACACCCAATCCCAAAACTGTTGTTTGGAGACAGAATAATTTGTCCCTGTTCTCAAATGTTATCTAGCATATTAATTAACCTTAAATTTCCAGCTGAAAATAAAAGTACAATAGTACAGGATTAAAAAAAAGTCCTGATGATTTTATTTTAGCACATGATAAAACAATTGTGTGAAGTTCTGCAGATCTTCTGGCTTTACCTAGACAGGGAGGTAATTGTATAATAAGGCAAGAATTAACTTAAAGCTCTCAAATTATCCCACAGTGCATCACAGTTCAAATAGCAGAGTGGAAGTGTCCGTGGCAGGTAGGTCTCCACACTACCACACTCATGTCACTGTACAGGCAGGCACTAAAAACTCACAGATCTTAATTTTTAAAAAAGCCTTTTCAATTTTAAATGGATGGCATGTTTTAAGATGATATTAGCTTTTTCCCTTTTGTTTATATTAACAGAGGCATTCTAGCAAAGATTCTCCTACCACCTCTGTATAGCAATGCAATAAACAGAACTAGATTTGGGAATTCCCAGAGTTATGTCTAGTACAAGTCAATGACTACCCTGCACGACAAAGCAGAAGTCAGGGAGGGGGAGGGAGGTTAAACAAAACTAGAACTGACTGTCTGTCAATACTTCCCTCTTCAAAGACTTCAAAAGAAGGGCAAAAGAAGGTAAAGAGTCAAGGAAAAAAAAAACATCCAAGGAAAGGATAAACAATGTTAACAGCTTTTACAGAAGTATCTCCTGTTCTCCTCTCTTCTAAACATTTTATTAAGCAAAAGCTGAGGGAAAGCATTGTGGTTTGCTCTTTCTTCCAGCTGCTGTATGATCAATACAGTGCAGTCTATTGAACTGTTTTATTCTGATTCATACAACAAGCTGTTAAATACATTTGGAAAGTAGATAATCAGTGCCAGTATCACGTCATTCATGACGATATATTTATTTTCAAGTCATGAAAATGCTCTAACTTTCTTCTGCACAATTATGCAGTTCTTCAGCATGGACTGAAAGCATAAAACCCTAATTCAGCCCTTACAATTTGAAAAGAAAAATATTCCTAAAAATCTCACCTGCATCCAGCAGAAGGAGGGAAGGCCCTCTAGGATTTATTTGTTGAGGTCTAGTATTGTCTTCTATTTGACACATGCAAAAATATTCCAAAAACAGTATCAGACATTTTAGCTTTTAAGAACTTAAAAAAATATATTGGTAATTCAGAAAGTGAAGAGAGAAGCCTTGTCCACAAAAAGAGATCTTTAAACAGTTCAGAGATAAGAACTGTAATGACTTTCATATAGCACTAACACGTTTAAGCCTGCCATCTGAGCTTCATCACCCATTGTCTTCTTTAATTTTTAAACATGCAGACAAAGTTATGTTACACTTCAGAAATGCAGAAAAGAAAAAACTTTTAGTCTGATCTTTGCTGGAGTTTCTTCAGCAAGAGCAAATTCATGCTGTGGCCCTGCCAAAAGGCAAATGTTCAAGATGTGTATGTTTCTGCTTACATGAGTCTCTTGAGGAAAAATAAGTAAGTACACACACAACCCACTGTCCCCCTTGTGTGCCCGGAGATAAAGGGAAGGCGGATTCCTGCCGCAGGTTTGCAACCTGAGAGCCACCAGCGGTGGTGCTGCTACCCCTGCAAGAGACAAAGTGGGCTGGACACCAAAGGAAAAGTGTTTGACATTAGTTTAAAAAAAAAGCTTGCTATAAGGATGGTTTTCCTTTTCTGAAGTTGTCTAAGCTGTACCTACAGTAGCACTTCCAACAGCAGTGCCCTTTGAGGAGCCCTCCAGCTATCACCAGCTAGCAGCCTGCAGAATATGGAGGTCTAACCCAGGAGTCCAACCTCCACTGGAGCAGGACAGGCTGCCACATTGCTCCAAGTGGCTCATGGCTTTGTCCTGTCAAGCTTTAAAAGCCTCCAATGATACTGGACATTGACCAGTCACTCTGGGGTGGTCTGTTAAATGCTTTGTCTCCCTCAGAATGATTTCTTTTAATTTCTATAGGTTTTCTGGTGTCCATAAACCGGAATTCTCCTAGAGGAAACTAAAGCTAAAAATCCCTGCCCAAAAGTTCACCAAATGTGACCCAACCCTTAATGGTCACAGAGGTCCAAGCCAACAAACCACATCTGTGTTGGCAACATCCAATTCAGGAGACCAGACTAAATTCTGCCTGAAGTAAAACTTTTCAAATGCAAAAAGCTTTGATCTGGGACACTTGATGCCCCCACCTTCAGCCAGAGACCCATGTCTACTCTGCCAAATTATTTCCTATAGTAAGACCAAGTGACAAAACCATGCATATAAAACAGCAATTTTTAAATCAAATGAAAGTACTCTTTGAAACAAAAAGGAAGAAAAAAAAAGTTTAAAACCAGGAAATAACCTCTCTCATAAACACCAATCATCACAGATCTGCACCAGATACTTCCAACGACAGTGTGAATTCATTTTGAGTGAGCAAGTAAGACCAGTACCTTATAATAAAAACAATACAGAAATAAAATTGCAATCATTTGAAAAAGTTCCAAGAACAGTGTAAAAATGTTATTGGGGCTAAGCTGTGGTGCTTAGTTGCTGGCTAGGGTTAAACCACAATAGCAACCTTTGGTCAAATATACAAATGCATGTATCAAAATTGTCTCTAAGTCTTTAGACAGAGCTGTCTGTATGACTGCCAACAAGAAAACCCAAGATATGTATCAAAGCTGCTGATGTGAACAACTGGCATACAGAAAGTTCTGCCATCACAGCAATCATTTTACAGATATTATCTGCCACTCTTAAAAAAAGTTCTGTATTAATCCTATTTCACATCACATCAGCATGCAATAAGCCTGTCATTATTTACTCAAAAGTCAAAAGACAGTTGATTTAGCTGATGGTGCTATAAAACACATCATGACTCGAGAAACTCAGAGAGCCAAGCTACAAAAGCAGCCCTTGGCACCTCCTGGAACCCCACCAACCACTGCACAGAGAAGGCAGCAAGGCAGGCTACAAAGCAAAAGAAGATGCTTGGCGATTTCCCCCACCCAGAAAAGTAAACCTTAAAATCCATAAAATAATCCAGCCAAGTACAGTAAACGTAAGTCTCACAGGCAGACCCAACAGGCAACTTTTCTCCAAGTTATGCTCAACTTCTGACCCATACCTCATAGCAGCCTGGAAGAAGAACTTGTTTCCTGGTGATTTTGGCTAGTTGAGGTTTTTTAATCCACTATAACATCACCGGTTAGGAAAAAGAGGATATATTTTAGGGTTAACTGAAGAAGCTTTCACTAAATTAAAGTCCATGTTAAAGCACAAGTTCAAAGTCAACACATCTCACAGCTGCAGTAATAGAGTAACAACCAGTCTCTCTGAGTATGTGAGTATTTTGAGGTACAAATCCTGTTACCTCAAAACATAAACAAACAACACAAAATTTAAACACTTCCAAAACCTAACTGAGCACTGAAGGTAAACCATATGGATTAATGAAGAGCAGTCTAGCTTTAAACCAACTACATGATACGTGTCAGTAGCTTCGCTAAGTTTTAAAAACTTACAAAATAAAACTTGGTCTTCAAAACTCATTCCATTAATCTCTACAATCCACCTGAAGAAAGCACTCTTCTCATTCTACAGAGCCTAAGACCAAAGGTAAAAGAGTACTAAAACATCAACAAAACATTCAAAGTGCCTCTCAGGCCTAGATATGAACCACTAGTCTCAGTAACAACTCTTTCTTCTCTATGATACACTTTTCTAAGTTTTCTATACAGCCATGCATTTTTCAGGAACTTGATTTCTCTTGAGAAGAGACATCCATCCTGCATAGTGCAGGGAACAAGAGCTAAGACTACTGCACTGCAGCAGCAAGCACGAGCTGAAGCAGTACGAAGACACAGCTTTGCAGGACTCCACTTAGGGACTCAGGCCCTCGAAAGAACCATGATGAATACTTGGTTAGCAATCATACAATTCAACACCTACCAAGATTATGAAAAGTGCTCTGTCTCTGCATTCAAAAGAAGTGCTCTTTAAAACATGCTTCCATAAAGAAAACAAAGACATGTAAATGCTTAGCCTCACTTAACGCGTAACATAAAAGACATGTGGCAGACTCTAAATCAAATAGCTCACCCAGTAAACTGTGCCACAGAATTCAATATTAAAGAGACTGAGACAATGACATAATTTAGCTTTACATATGCAGAAAGAGACATCTAAAACCATTTTATCTGCTGATTCATTGTCAAAAAGACAGTTAAAAAACCCAAACAGTTCTACTCTGTGCAACTCCTAACGGGTTTCCCAAAGTTCAGAGTGCAAAACTACTATCAAAGCTAACACCAAAACTGCTACAGACTGTGTTAGTCCTGCCAGCTGCATAAGAATTTAAAATCAAAAATTACTGTCATTCAGCCTCACCAGTGACCATAATCTGTAGGTTTACAAATTGAGTCTTACGTTCCTCATTGCTGGTAAGGCTGCACCCCCAAAAAATATTGATTGTCCTTCATTAGAGAATATCTCGAGTGTCATAGAGCTATCAAATCCTACTTTATAGACCTCCTTCTTGAGAGTCCTCATTCAAATATTACACTGAACTCTTGTGAAATACAAAGCTTAAGACTATTAAAAGCTGCAATTTAGAGAGATATACTTGAAATCAAGTCACTGAAGTCAAATCTCCCCGGAAACGTAAAATACAGAACAATGTAACTTTTTTTCACTCACAGAAAGATACAGAACATATGATTAATTTTACATGCCAAATCAGCAAAACCCTCGCCTAGCAGTTCTTAAAATTATGTATTTGCACTGATAAAAAAATAACTGCACTTACTACTGCTATATTCCTGTCATAACTTATTAACAAGTTAAACAAATGGCTTTCAGAATAAATGAATAAAATAAAAATCTAAAATACAGATAAAGAAGTAAAAAGAGCAAAGATATAAAAAAATTAAGATAATTAAATCATGTCTCATTGACTTTTAATACTTAAATTAACGAGTTGGGGAGAAATAAAAGGAATCTGCCTGAAGCCAAGAAAGACAAGGAAACAACAGATCAAAACTCTTTGCCAAACAGCCAACACTTAGGGTCAATGAGAATAAATTTCAACCTCTGAAACGTCAGCATTAGGGAAACCGACTTGTGTGACTGAAATTTTGATGAAGGCAGAAGCTTTGCTTCTGTACCCCAGTAGGGCATCCAGGATTCCTAACCAGTAGCAATAAGAACTCAATAGCTTGCAGCAACCCCCTTGCTGAAGGGATTAAACTACTGATATGGAGAAAACTGTTCCTTTTTCTTCTCTACAATAGACATGCTATGGGACAAAACAGAGGAATAGAAAAGAAATTCAGCTGGGCCTCAACCCATTCTCTTACTAGCCTACCTCCCATTTTCCCAATGTATTTCTAAAATTATCCTCATGACCTTACAGAAGTTCAAAATAACCAGTCGGAATATTCTATGTTCTTAAGTTTTGTTCCCTATCTCAGAAATACAAAATGCCTCCACAGTAGCAAAACAAATAGTTCCGAAATAGATATTTTAAAGGATATATTTGAGACAGATTTACAAAACTGAGAAGACAGTAAGAGCTACACAAGAACAAAATGCTCCTAAAGTGCCAGCAGAATGTTTAGAAATATGATGAAAAAAGAAAGAACTCCTTGAAAAGCTGCAAAACAGGGAAGAGGCCACATTTGGACATAGTTTTTAAAACAACAGCTATCCAAAAGTTAATCCCAAACCTTAAAATAACATTTCAGATAAACATGAGAGGGGGGAAAAAGCTCTTCAAGCCTAGAACCAATGATGCATGACTGAAATTACAACAATACCTTTCATTATAGAAAAAACAGATCATGAATTGCATGTCCCCATATTAAGTCTTCATCTTGGCTGCAGCTCCACCCTTTCACAGGTCTGTGTCAGTGCCTGCCTCTACACCTGCTAGCCTTTTTCATCAAGCAAATTTTTGCAGCCCTACAATAGTCAGAGCTGACATCCCATTTTGCTTCTGACTTCATGATCTAAGAGGTTTTATGAACCACAACTGAGAGCTAAGTATGCCTATCCCAAATAGCAATGATGAAACTAAGCATTTTATTAGCATCAGTAAAACCTTCTTAATGCAATGTTGAGCAACTAAGTGCACATCCTTTAATCAACTGGCCATAAATAAATACTTTAAATGGTGAAAAAACATCTTCTGTCCCTAGCTTCCTATCACCAAAATGCGGCATAGTATACATACAAAACATTCAATCAAGAAAATTCTCTTTATAGCTTTACCTAAAAAGAACCTATGGGATTGTTTTTTTGGAATCAAGAAAGAACTACTGTGAAGTTCCCACACTGTTTCTACATTAATAACTGATACAGCATCTGATGGCCTAAGGCATAAAAGCCTTGACATTGAAACACAACTTGGAGATCTCTATGATTATAATTGGCACAAACTTCTACCTTAATACTTTCACATGTCTCTCCCACCACTTGAGCTGAAGGGGAATGGAGTTTAGCCCAGCAGTACATTCCAAATAAATAATAACCAAACTCTCCACCTGAGAGAACACAGATACTTGCTACCCAGTTTGTACCTGCAGCAAAAACTCTTTTCCCTTTTACAAAACTGGTTTATGCCTCAACTTAAAGGAAACAAGCACTTAATTCTCATAGTTAGAAAAAGAAATAAAAACGATCAATCAAAATCCCATCATGAAAGGGCTGCTTTCTAAAGAAAACACCAATCTTGGTTCATCCATACAGATCTGGAACCTAATGAAATCCGACACCTTTACTCTGAAAACAAATTTGCATTGTATTATCAACTAGGGCTCCGTGCTCACAGATGCACTTCATTCAGCATGCAGTAACGGGTTCATTAAAGCAGCATCACTCAAATTTTTTAAAGCAATTTTGCAGGCAAAATTTTTAACACGATTTGGTAAGCAGTATTATTCAGGAAAATGCCTCTGTTTTATTCTACGGGTTAAAACGGGCCTCTTTAATCTAAAACACATAGATGTTGTGGCCAAGGTTATACAAGGAGATCTTCATTAAGTTGAGCAATTCCCATTTTGTGTCGCTGCTTTACCAGACATGAATGAGTGCACTCCTCATTACATGAACTGAAGCTGCATCACAGCTATCCAGTACAAATAATACAGTTATTTTGAAATACAGCATGAAAACATTAACATCAGGACTTCACACAATATAAAAGAGGGGAAGAGCAAACAAACTCGGCTTAGGAAGGTAATCGCCTTCTCATCTACCTTTCCTTGCTTCTCCACCTCCTCCTTCCCCTTAAGATTCAGTTTAAGGCATTCCCTGTTTTCCCACTTTTCCAGGCTCCCAGTGAAGAAATCAACCATCCGCAAACATTTTTGCTCCTCCACCCCGCCTTCTCGCGAGCGGAGCATTCAGAACATCCCCACCGGCACTGCCCCCAAATCACCTAATTGTTATCATTACTGCGGTCTCAGCACCGGCTCGGAACAAAACCGGTCCCACTACACCCTCGTTGGCCATAAAAAGTAAACGATGGAGGGGAAAGAAATAAAAATTAAAAAAAAAAATAAAATAAAATAAAAAAGAGGTTTAAGTGCAACTTACAGCGGCGAACAAGAGACAAGTTATCTAGCGAGCCGCGGAGGCGA
>VZSE01005857.1:1267112-1342637 GCA_013398275.1 Promerops cafer | reverse complement strand
GCTCCGCCCGCCGCCGCTCTCGCGAGAGGGGCCGCCCCGCAGCCCGCCCGCGCTCCGGCGGCGTTCCCATGGCAACAGCCAAGCGCCGGGCCCAGCGGGCGGCTCAGGCCCGCGCCGAGCTCCCTGCGTTTTGATTGACTTCTTACCATTTTGATATTTACATCACTTTCCAGCCTCCTGGAGATCTGTAGGGAGAAGGTCACTGTAGTTGCTAACACAAAGTAAAAACCTACCGGTACCATACGAATAGTATATCCCGAGCTCTTTTGCTGCCAGTCAAATTAAAATGGATTCTCCCTTAGATATCCATCACAGATAACAAATTAAAGATGTGGGAAGACATATCTAAAAAATAGCATACATAAACATCACCCCTTGTTCTGTAGGAACACTGCTCTGTTTTCAAATGGCGAGCATTTTAAAAACAAGCTGTGGGTAACACATTCTGGATTCTCTGCTAGTGGTTGTTACTGTCCTTGGCTTGGCAGAACATTAACAATCTTAGTTAAACCACTTTAAGTGAAGCTTTCCCTGAAATTAGGACACTGTGATTTGGACTGGCGATGTTCCAGCAGCGTGCAGCGTGGTGATAGCTACAGCAACCGAGCTGTGGTGAGCAGCTGCTCTGCCGCAGAGATGCTCGCTTCACACCCCATTCACTTTCCAGGAATGTCTGGACAGCAACAAAGACCAACAAAACTTACATACGGGTCCATGTGGCTTGATACCTTCTGAAGATGTTCCTAATGGATCTTCGGGACTGATGTTTAAATATGGTGTTTGGTACTGTAAAAATATCTGGATTTCCAGAGGGCAATCACTCTTTTACAGGTTCCCAACCTGAAGTCGTGACTCCTGCAGATGTTATGGGGTCAGAAAAAACAATCCTGATCTCATTTTCCTGAGAAGAAGAAACATTATGGATGGATGAAGAACTGATCCCAGTGCTGCTCTGGCATGGAACAAAAAGTAGAATTGACAAGCTAGACAAAAAAACAGGAACATTTTCAGTATTTAAATATGTTTATCTTATATCACCCACCTGAAGTGATTTTTTACTTTAAAAAAAATGTGGGGTTTTTTTGGTTTTTACTTAAAGGAAAACATCTTTATTGGCAGCTGGAGCCCCAGTCCTATAAAGGGAAGTCCAAAGAGGCTTACAGGCCTCAGGTTCATCCACACAACAGCACTGGATGTGACTGCAGCATTAGGAACTGTGGTGTGCAATTACTCAATTTGCCTTCATCAGAGGAATTTAGATAGTGAGGCTCTGGCTTGCATGTTCTTTAATGAGGTTAATGAGGCTAGCACATTCTCAAATGGTTTGTATGATCTTCCTTCACACACTGCTGCTGTGTCAGATGTTCAGATGAGGAAGACATTCAGAAGGGGCGCACACGGAGGGAGAGGCTCTGTGCTATCTGCACACACCCTTGCCTGCAGTCCAGCCAGGAGCTGGCTCCTGCTCCTGGGCCCCTGCAGCTTCTCCCTGAATCCCAGGCCTGAGAGGTTGACATCTGGCCCTGCAGGGTCCCGTGTGAGGGCTGCTGATGTGAGATGCTGTTCTCACCACATTCTCCCTGTTGCACAATTCTCCTCGTCTAGAGCTGTGATTAGGGGGACAGCAGCACTCAAGAGCAATATGTGTTCTCTGAGGTGTCAGGATATCCAGAACGTATTTTTTTCTTTTTGTGGAAGTACAAACTTTTCTCTGTCTTTATAATAAGCAGTCATTAGTTAGGCTTGAGGTGGGGAGAGAAGGAGAATTTAGAGTTTACCCCCAGCCTATGTTATAAAGTCATCAGAAGAGCTGATCTAAAATAAGAGGGATAACAGGGGCTTTACTCCAAAATAATTATCTTGCCTCAATAATGCACACCTAATTCCAGAACAAAGGACTGTCTTCTCTTTTATAGAGCACTCAGACACCAGTCTCTGCTTGACTAGCTGTTACAGAATGAAGGATGCACAGCTGGTTTCCCTGTGTAGAGACAAGCCTGAAAAACTCCAATGATTTTTGAATGCCAACCCTTCTTCTGCCACTAACTTGCTGTGTTACCATAGGCAAGTCATTTAATTTCTGTTTTAGTATTGTCCTTTAAACAAAAAGGGAAAATGATACAGTTATTTTCCTCAGAAGAGCAAGGTGAGTGTAAATTAATTAATATTTATGTTGCTCTCTGAAGATTTGGCTTTATGAAAGAGTAAATAGTAGGACTGTTTCTGAGTAGAGCTGGCTGGAGCTATTGGAAGCACAGGGAAAATCTGACTAAGAACCTGAACCACCCTGAAACTGAGTGCGTAATTTATTCATTGAACAATGAACATGTGAAAGTCTGTATCCAGCACACCCTTCCAAGAAGCATTACAATTTGGATATACAACTCCCCAGAAAAATAGATGAAGCAATTCACGTAGCGATGATTTAATAGAGCCCAAGATCAGTGCATTCCAGGATATTCATGCTCTCAGGAAGTCTCTGCATGTGGGGAAGGCTTTAGGTTCTTGGAGTGTTTGCTAGCATTATTGCCCTGCGGATTAGAGGGCAATCTTTCCTATGGATCATTTCAGTGATCCAGTTTATAGCACATAAACAGTTATCCTGCCATAAGGAAAGGCCAGTTTTGCTTTGGGGCACTGGAGACAGGGACAAGGGGCAACTTCTTTAGCCAGCGTTGGAAGGAAAAGCAGCATCTTGTAAATTATAACTTCTGTGGGTTTTTTTCTCTTTTTTTACTCACCAACAGGCCTTTTCTGACATCAAGTAGGTATAAACACTCCCTGACTTCACCAGTTATAATTCTAGGCAACTCATACAGTCATTTGAACTCTCTAAGGGAATTCAGAGGCATTTTAAAGCAATGCTCTCTGCAGCTTATAAGAATTCATCCTGAAGTAAATCTGTTCCATTTAATTGGCACAGGTAATTACTAATAGGGCATAAAAGTATTTCATTAAAACTCAATGTGAGAAATACACATTAGCTAGAAGTGGGAAAAATATATCTTTTTATAAATGCAAGAAAATTTTTCACACTTTGGTACATTTAACATTGTAGAAATATTGAAGGATTTCTCTCAAAAAGGATTTGAAAGTAAATCATGCAGGAGCATTTGCAACAAAGCAGCACATGGTGCAAAGTGTGCAGGTAAGCCTGAAGGCTGGTGCAAAGGGATTGTCAAGTAGGAAGTACAAAATGAAATGATCAGTGTCAAGTCTGACAGGCCAGAATTGTGACCTCTCAGCTGTGGGCTCACAGAGGCACCCAACCACATTGCTGCTTCCTCCTGCCAAGCCTGTCTGTCCTGCTTTGCAGTCAGCAGCCTCTTTCTCACAATTTGCAAGGATCTGTGTTATTCTTATGCATTTCTATGGTCTGCCAAACCACTGGAATAGAGAAAAAAGCCCAGAAACTGTACTAATGGGAGCCACTTAGGACCTAGACATCTGTCGATTCCTCAGAAAAGAATTGCAAAACACACATTCAGAACATGTCTCAAGTCTGCATTTACAGAGGCATGACATACCCATTAACTTTATGAATCAAGAAGGCTTTTCAATAATAAAGGCACATTTAATAACCTTGGCTGAAAGGTTTTTTTGTAAAAAAACACTGCATTTTATTTGGATGCACATCAGAATACTTAAAAATATTATTTTGATGTTACCTTTTCGTTTTAATTTAGTACCTGGAGCAAGAACACGGCTGATTAGACCAATGTACAGTAATTCAGCATAATGTGTCAAGTAGTAATAGTACTACAGGCTTAGGAGAAAGTGCCAGAAAAGAGAAGGAAAATTAGAAATTTTCCTTGCCTGACAAGAAGGTAAAGCAAAAGGGATGTTTCTGGAGAGAGGGTTCTTTGTTTCAAATTTGCAAGTGATGTGATACAATGTCAGCCATTAAATCATACTATTCAAGTATATAAAAACAACATAAGCAGAATTTCACTGCTTTATTTAATAAAAAATTCCCTTCCCATGCATTAAAAGATTAGGGATGAAAATTCAAATACTCAAAAGTAATAAATCCCAAATACCATCTACATATATCTTTATTTCAAATTTCTTGGGCATAGACACTCTATAATATGAATTGCAATTACATGATTGTATAACTTTCTCCCCAGTTTCTCTGAAGCCTGGAAAATCAGAGCGCAGCTCCATGCCTTCCTTTCTGCAAACTGTTGTTCTCTAGCCCTGAAGACAGGCGGATGTGTTGCCAACTAGGTTGATCTGGAGTGTTCATCAGAACAGAATGTTTCACAAACAGCAACAAATGCATTTTTAGCCCTTTCCTGTAAGGTGATATTGTTATCCCCATTTCATAGATCAAATAGCTAGCACCTGGCTTTGCAATGTGTTAGGAAGGGATAGCTCTTCTTTTCCAGAAGCACATCTCCCCAGGAACTCAATTGTAATCGTGAACACTTTTGCAAATCAAGCCCCAGGCTCCCTGGAGTAAGGCTTAAGCAATACAAGATGGCATATACAGGCACTGCTAATGGAAGAAGTAGATCTGTTTACTCCACTCTCTGCTCCTTCTTCCTCTTGGTTGCCTGTTCCTGCCCCTGTGCTGCCACAACCTTTGCGCTGCACAGATGTTCATGTGACTCTACGGCAAACTAACTCAGAGACCTGCTCCAGCTAGAAACTAACCCAGCAGGAAAAATAACCACTAGCGTTCAGACAGATCAGTTTCCTGATCCAGTTTAGATTGTGGCCTCATAAATGTTTGATACAAGCTAGGACAAAATACAGGAACAGAAACAAAGAGCCGGGAGGGCAGGTAGGTAGGATTCCTTCACTCAGTGGCAGTGTCAGCTTGCTCTGGATAGAAGCATTTGTTGAACCTCAGAATTAGGGGCATAAACACATCCGTTTTGTCCAAGGACTAGACTTGAAAGGAAAAGACACGACTGCAAGAGTGTGGTAGCAGTGGAAAGAACACAATTTCAGTTCAGCCGCCCTTTTACCTTGAGACTACTGAACTCTTTCTTTTTTGACTGCCTGTTTCCCTTGATTCTTCCTTCTCTGTGGGACTGTAGGACTGTTCTTCACTGATGGGGCTCACACACTGAGTTCAAATGTAATATTTAAATTGGCATCTCTTCATAGCTTTTCTGAGCACTATGTACAGAAGGAGGTCCGTTTTATTCTGCAAATAAGTGTAATATTTAAGACAAGTGAGCTGGAAGGAGGAAAGGTGGTTTGATTCTTGCCCCAAGGCTTGTTTCTATGTTTTTTGAAGAACATATTCTGGATGATGTTCATGTAAGGTCCAAAGTGTCTCAGTACTGACTTTTATGCTCTGGCACCAGAAATCCTTCCTTTGCTTTCTGGGAAATGGCAAAATTTCAGCAGCAGCCATGGAGAACATTCCCACCAAGAACAGCTCACAACAACATGCTGATAGCATGTGCATAGGAAGTGGAACATGTAGTTGGAGATTGACATGAGAGAGAAGCATAACCCAAGTGCTCTGAATTCAAGGAAAGTTTAGTCCAGGCAGAAAAGAGCAGCACCTCTTCTGTTGGCAACATCTCAAAATGAAAGACTGCCCTCTTGTTTCTACTTGTAACAAGCATTTCTCTCCAGCAAAGGGCTCTGGGCTGTTCATGCTAAGAAATGGAGGTATCTCCTAGTCTTATCTTGGATGTTAACAGCAGATTCATTTAAAAGGGGAGGAAAATAAAACCCAGTATCCTTAGAAATTTTTAGAAAGTTTGAGCAGCATTCTTAAACAAACTTGAATGATTCATTCTGAAGAAAATATAAAACAAAAAACCCTCAGATACATTTCATTTTTGTGTTTCCACACTTCAAGGTGACTATTTTTTAAAGTATTTTATACACAATTAATCTGAAATATGGTTTTCTAGCTCTCAGTTTTTTGAGCAAAATACAGAATGACACAGTTATTAACCTTTGGGAAACCTCTCCTACACACAACAGAATTAAATTCTACTAGAAAACCGAATAGCATTGGGAGAAATTCCAAATGACTTACCACTCATTTGTTTGATGGATAGTTGGGCTAGCTATAGCTTTTTACAGAGCTGCCAATCACTGAGAGTTCTGGGATATATTCTGAGAACTCTCTTAGAATCACAAATTGCAGTCACAGGGGTCTATGGCTTAAATTATTATGGAAGAAACAGTTACATTGCATGAAAAGAGATGATACTCTTACTGTGAGAGGATAATATTGTGGTATCAGCAGCTTCCACTTTTCAGCAGAGTAAGTTGCTTCTTCTAATATGACTTTCAAAGGTTATTATTTGTTTGGAAGACTGTTCTGTCTGAGGATTTCAGTACCAATGTTGAAACTCAAACTGAGATCACCATATTAGATAGGGAGGGGAAATAGTTGTATCAGTTCATTTATTCTGCATTTGGCAACTCTCTAAATATTCAGTTTCATTCTTTCCATAGCAAAGGGTGTTAGTCACTCTGTTTTTTGTCTGAGGATTTCATATAGCAGAAAGAAGAGGGGAGAAAACACTTTGTGATTTTTGAAGCCCAAAAACTGACAAAACTGGGGCATGGCTAAAACATGAAATTATTTTCCATGCTATCTTGAAAGAGCTGAGCCACCTATAGTTACTATACCTATTATAATAGTATATTTATACTCTCAAAGTACATTAATTCAATGAAGCAAGTTAGGCTGAGTAGCTATACTTCTGTTTTGGTTATTCAGTTCCTCATGGCTCATCCTAGATCTCTGTGGGTCAACAGATTTTTTTGTAGATCTCAGGCTTGAGTTCAGTCCTTCTCATCTTGCGTCCACTATGTTCAAAAGAAAGATTTGGGTGGGAGGGAGAAGTGTGGAAATCAGAATTTCCTCTCCTCTGGTATCCATTCCTTAGGGTTTCCACAGAGAGTGGGATTGCTCCAGCCACCACCCTTTTATGTGTAGGTTCTGATTGGCCTTTCTGCTTCCACAGGGTCTGAAAACCTTGATGTGGGATTTAGAAAGCTACTGAGGAGTGACTGATAAATTAAGATCTCACAAGACCACTTTGTGCCATCCAAACCTCAGTGTTCATCTTCCTCTTCTGTTGCAGTGTGTACATCAGGTTTCAGCTGCTTTGATGTCATCTTCCAGATATTTTTGCCAAAGAAGCTTGCACTGAAACAGGAGGATGTTAGAACTGCAACTGCACTTACAACTGCAACTGGAATTCAGCTTAAGAACAAGTAGGAAACTGAAGTGGTCTTTAAAGGATGACTGCAGGGATCTGTAAAGGAAAAGTGCCAGGTATATAAACAGTTATTTTTTCCTTTTATTTTTGCAGCTTGTATTTCCTATTAAATACATGAAAGAGGGAGAATTGCAGTCTTGTCTTGTGCCACAGAATTTCTTTACCATGACTCTTCAACATGTCACAAAAACTACAAATATATCTTGCAAGCTTTTTATTAACTAGTTATGTTGTAATGGTACCTATATCAACCTATACCTATAGCCAGTATAATTGCAGAAACTATGGAATTATTTAAAGTAAATCAATGAGGATTTTTGAGTGAGTATGATGCATTACTTTTCAGTAATATGAGTGCACCAATACAGATTTATTTTTGCTGCTAAGGTAGAAAATAGAAGGGTCTGGCCTAGCCCAGAGTTACTCTGCTAAAGCATGAAAGCTTTGAATGTATCCTGTGGCCTGAAAACAATATTCTTTGGGAAGATTCTCTTGCTACTTGATAAACATTTTCTTCTAAAGGGTTGAATATACAGTCTTGTGTATATGTCCTTCGTCAAGTTTCACGGCAGTTTCACAAGCAGAATCAATAAGATAATTTTTTTATTGTAAATTGTGGTTTCAGAGCACAGAAATCTGGTTTGTTGATACAAATGTTCATTCAGTGCTTAATGGTTTTTAAATTAGCTTATATAATCACACAAAAATTATTTACAGGAACAAGCCCAAGTGTATTTGCATAACCTTTAGATAGATGTGGCTATAGATATTGTTGAGCATGAATGCCAGGCTGGATTTTTGAGAGCCTGAGGTACTGTCAATTTTTTAAGACTATCAAATCCCAGTGGTATTAGAATCACCAGGAAAAAAAATATACATAGGAGCTTGTAAAATGGGACCTTGGGCAATTATCCAGGGGAGGGAGCTAAGAAAAAAAAGTGACCTAGAGATCCTGTTTTAAGAAAAAAAATTTCTGCAGTTTTCAAGGGACTAATGAACTATGTCTCAGAATGCCAGCCAAAGCCAAAATGTGCATTTCATTCTGGTGAAAGCAGGGAAGAAATGTATTTCAGTCTTGTCCGTTATCAAAACTGAAAAACAGTGGATTTTAAGAGTCAAAAGTTTTTTAAACTGAATAAAAGGTTATCTTCAATTTTCTTTCAAGAGAAGATAAAAGCCCTACGTAATACTGTACAAAATCTATTCAGAAATGATAGGGACTATTTTACATGTAAGTGTATGTTTCCCCCAACTAAAACTTGGAAGTTCATTGCATTCTTGTCAGTTCTGATCTAGAGCAGCTGATATACTTGAACTTCAGGATGTTGTCAAAACTGTAGAATTCCCTGTCCCACTTTCTGGTGAATAAATCCTTATTTTTTTCCTCACTTTCTAAAAGCCTTCCTGAGATTAAAATCTAAGTCAGTCTGTCTGTCTTAATGAGGCATCCTAGTGACATCATTACACACACACACACACACACACACACACACACACACACGCACAGAGTCTCCAGACTTACTTTACATTTCTCCTCACTTTAGATGGCCTGAAAACCTAATATTTTCAGAACTGAAAGGTATTTTGAGTTTCATCAAACTTCCTCTTTTACAAATTTCAAGCTTTTGTATTTAAAAAAAACATAGGAGTTCACATGTCATTTAGCAGAATAATATATGTTCTTCCAGTTCAGTGTCCCTTAAGTCACCTAATGACACAGATGGGTCTGCTGATCTATTTATGAGGCACATGGATTGCAGGACTTCCTGTCTTGACAGAGTCTTTGCAAGTTTTATGATTTCTGTCTTATTTTCCCCCCACAATTTCAGTTTTGTGTGTTTTATTTGTGTACTAAGAATACACACAGAGCTTCCATTCTTGCCCTGTCAGACAGATATTGCTGTTAAATTTGCAGTGATTGTTTCATATGATATTGTCTGGTGGAGTTAATTTCTTTTCTCTAGAGAAAACCCCAAAACACAACCTAGCTGAATTACAGTAACTATGACTCATTAATCTGAGACATCTGTTGATAACCCCTGAAGTCACTCTATTTCAACACTGAAACAATTCATAACCCTCTCACGAAACAAACAGGAAACATTAATGGATTAGTAACTTTTATGTTCTGCCCTGTGATCTCTAGGCTCAATAGAAATGTAAGTGTACTGTAAAAATAGGCAAGCATTAGTTGTCTAGACATCCTAGATGTGGCCATCCTCTCTGGTAGTTGCCCTGGGGTAGTCATTAGAAAATCTATATCCAAGCAGACTCAAGTTCCTTGTAAGTGGTGTTGTTGGCAATACTTTCCAAATTGAATACAATAGGTGTAAATGCAGCAGTGCATTTTTCCTAGCTGGTAGTTCTTGCCTAAATACTTAAATGGCCTTCACTGAATTGGACTTTCAGAAATACAAGAGATGAGTTTTGTGTACAAATACTTTTTATCATTTTTTTGTAATTTGCTTTCCACTCTTTATTTCAGGTCTATATAACCTCTTAATTATAAATTATTGACAAATAGCATAAAAATTATTTTTTTTCTACTATGTCACTGCTTGAAAATGTGCTTATATTAGCAATTTTAAGCCTTGATGAAACAAGTACAAAAATTATGTAAGGAACAAATAATAAGGAACTACACATTTTTGCAAGCAACCAAATAGTTTATGATTGCACAGGATCATAATAACTGAAAATGTACAGGCAATAATTTTGCAGGTTTTTCCTGCTGTAAATCCTTCAGCATTTTTTTGTTATCTTTATCGCTTCTAAGAAATGGGGAGACAAAAGCTGTTCAGTGAAATTCATCACCAACATAAAATTAGAGTGATGGGGGGTTTTGAGATTTATGCTTTAATAGAAATCAGATTCCTGCTCTAACATCAGAGAAAGACATTTGGTTAGAAGTAAGGTATGATGGAAAACTCTTTTCTGTCTGTTTTTCGATAAGTCCCTGATGCCCTTCTAAAACTGTAAACATGCAATTAATGCAAGCACATAGAGTAAAATATTCCTGATGTTATCTTCTAGATGACAGCTTAAGCCCTATACAGCTGTGTTGTGTGTGGATATTAAACTTCCCATAACACTTCTGACTGTGTTCAGTATTTTCAGTAATGTCTTTGGCTCAAATTTCCTCTCTTATGTTGCCTAATATTAGTTCCATATTTGATGTATCCCCTTCATTTTGCAAGTGGCTATATTGATCTAGGCCCTTTTTGTGTCAATATGCACATACTGCCACAGCTTAATGCACATCACAGGTCAGATCAGCGACAGTCACTACTCATCTGAGCCCTGGCAGGAACAGCATCAGGTTTGTACAGTGCTTTATGGGTTTTGGCACACCTTTACTATTTATAGAGTAATTTCTTATTGGCAGTAGAAGGATTTCTAGGTGACATGGTAAAGCCGTATGACACAAGTAACCTTGCTGATGAACCTACCCAGAAATCAATCTTGACACTTTCAAAGTATTTCATGTAAGCTGCATGCAACCCTTTATGATTTAGTGTTTGCCAGTCACTCCAAAATCAAAGTCTGGGACCAGGCAAGACAACACGCTGTCCCATCTGCTATTCTTGATGACTGTCATTATCTTTTATGATGGATGGTTTGAAAAATAATATTTTAAAAAATCATATATTGTCATTAACTATTATAGATTGGCCCCATTGTCTGCAGATAGCATTCTGCATAGCTACCTCAAAATTCAGTTTTGATTATTTGATTTTAGGAATGCTACCAGAAGAGAAACTACTCTGTAGCTATCTCTGTTGGCTGATCAAATATGGGTTCTCATGACAGGACATCCCCTCCCATCTCTTTCCCCAGAGAACAGACAGGCTTAAGTTTACGCATGAGTAGCCCTACAATATTTAGTATTTGTTCTACAATTCACATGCTTAGGGTTCAAGTCACTGTGTGCACCTGAAATGGAAAAGCTTAAGGATTGTTAATAGAGGCACGTGAAGGAGCAACCATTCATATAATCCTCTAAGGGCAGACAAACAGAAAGCAAGCTAAAAAAGCCTACAAACAAGGTAAACTGAGAAATGCACACCAAACCAAGTAATGCTTACTCTAAGTGATCTTCAGAGGTCTGAGAGCACTACTGGTAGGAATCAGCCTCCTTTCCAATGGAAACTGCTGCAACTATTGCCATCACAGCATCCTTTTTGCTAGCTGGCCTGGTTGATTGTTTAATCTCCTCTACAGATGTTCTCAATGCTGCTTTAGCAATCAGCTAACTGCAGGCACTTACCGTGAAGGGCCATGTTAAATCACTTGTCTTCCCTGATGAGCCTGGCTTCCCACCACTCTGAAACTCTGTCTCCCCAACATCCTGCTTTTTTTTTTTTTTTTTTTTTTTTTTTTTTTCGGCAACCTGAAGTACTGCTGGTGTGTCACTAGATGAGCCAATATTTGCTCGTTTTGTTTAATGTTATTTCTGTTATCATACTCCTAAAATACACAGCTATAGCCCAGAGGATCTGCAGTTGGATTCATGGGGCCTGATTGTCACTTAAAGAAAAATGCCTTTGTGTCTCTGACAGCCTGAAAACTGGGAGTAAGTGACATACTGAGAGTGCCATAAAAGGGGCAGTTCAGTGTTTACAAGGAGTCATGTGCATAATGTGCAGCTGATATCATGGCTTAAATCAATATGGGGAAGCAGGAAAGGGAGCAGTGAGATTTGAAAACTGTGGAAGACCTAATAGGACATAAAACACCTTTGAAGGAAGAGCAAGTCTAGCAGGTGATTGGTTATCACAATAAAATGTGTCAACAAGTGAATATCAAAATAGTAAACCTGAATAAACAGGGAGTTGAAACTGTATTACAACCTAGTGATAGTAAAATTTTCTCAGTGATTATTCATTTGGCATCTTTGGCATCTACTACGCCACAAACAAAAGATGCTTTTGTGATAGCAAGTTGGATTAAGATAAACTCTGTTCATCCTAAAGAAAGCCTCTTGTGGGCATTACAATCCTGAAGAGTGGTGCTATTGGCCACAGGGGATTGTTATAAACTACTGCAACAGGCCTCTGTGTAATGTATTAGCAGAGGCTTTAAATATATCACAGCAGGTTCTCTAGAGCAGATAGCATTTCATTCCCTCTGCTGTTTAATTGTCACAACTACTGTGACTGAAAATCCCTCATTAGATATTTATATGGGACATCTTTAAAATTTTCTGCTGTGTCATGTATTTCACCAACAAATAAAGTACCTAAGTACCTCTTTGCAATGTGCTACATATTACAAACGTCAGCCACAAGTATGAAGTGATGTAGCTGTCAGCTAGCTGAGAGCCCACCATCACATGAAGATAAAAAGGTAGCATCTGAACTCCACGCTCTTCTACAAAGATCTGCTTACCTCTCTTTGCCCTCATCTCCACACCTGGTCCTGCTGTAGGCTACTTTACAGTGCACTCTATTTCAGCACATTACAAGAATCGCAGCAGAAATAGGAAACTGGAGCTCTTTGTCCAAAACCAGTCTTGCTCTCATTGCACCATACAGGAAGGAGTCAGCAATGAATATTGCCGGTCGTTGAGTTTATTCCACAACTCATCTGAAATGCACTCCTGCATCAGTACTGTCAAGGGAATTACTATTGCAAAATCAGCTTCCACCAATCCTGTCTGAATACTTGCTCATTTCCCTTGAAAGTTCTGCAGCTCAGTTCTACCCATCTTGCCACTGAGTATTTCTTTCACAGCAGACAGGCAGCCCCATTGATTTTGATAGGACATCTCCTGGGATCAAACCCTCCCCAGTTTAAATAAAAACAGCAGACATTGTCTTTAAACATCTGCTGGCTGCTGGAATGGTTCTCTGATTACAAGCAAGCAATGCCAATGAATGTAAAATTACTTATCAGGAAAAAAAAGGCAAATATTTGAAGAGAGTTACACTAGGGTTGGGGAAGGCATTTTTGAAAGATCACAAAGACAACATTGTCAAAAATTGATTTGCCTTATTCAAAGCACTGAGATATGTGATTGTGAGAAATTGCAAGATTTCAATTCCCCTATTCAGCTTAGAGTTTCTTTAGATTCTAATTACCACAGCTTAGAAGAAAAGAAAGCAATTGTCAGAGAAAACGTGACCTTTTACAGAATCTTGGCACTTAAATCCAGTAAGGTTTGAGAGTGTTATTTTAAGAGTTTGTTATATAAAATAATATTATTAGCATTTTATATTAAATAATTAGAACAAAGTTCCCTTAACTGTGTCAATGGATGTCACCACCTCTGACCAGCAGGGCCACTTGTGATCTTGGAAAATTGTGTGCTTTCAGTTGGAAAGAAGAAATATTACATTGTGATTACAAGATGGCAACATGTCCTTGGACTTTGTGCTGAAGGTTTTAAAATGCATGATTCAACTAATCTTGTCATTTCATCCACATGCTGGAGATGTGGAACCCCTCACAAAGCTCCACCACTGCCAGCTGACCTGGAGCAGCAATGCTGCAGGCTGGAGCTGCCCGTTCTGCGCTGTAGCTGGTTCCTGTGCCTCTGTGGGCTGTTCTGTGTGTCTCGGGGAAGTGGAAATGGCAATGATGGATCACTCAGCTGGCTGCTTCCCATACTTTGTAAGGAGGTCTTACAAAAGGCAACATGGAAACCCAACTGATGAGGCTAACAGCAGGGCAAATGTTTTTGCCACAGAACAACCAAGAAAAAGAGCAAAGGAGTACTAGAGCCATTTAGGTTTGAAAAGACATTGCTGGTTATGAAGCCCAACCATTAACCTAACACTGCCAAGTCACCCCAAAACTATATCCCTAAATGCCATTTCTACATGTCTTTTAAATATCTCTAGGCAAAGAGAAGCTGATTCCCAACAGTAAACCTGGCTCTGTGTGCCTGGCAGTCTACTTCTTCAGCACCTGCTGGGAGGGGCAGGAAAATGGGGACAGTCACAAGAATCAGCTGCAAGAGTTCTCCACTACATTCTGAGAATGCTATCAGTGGTCTTGAAGATGGTTTCTCCTGCCTGTGTCCCTAAAGGATGGGAATGGGAGGAGGAATCTGACTCGTGGCCTTGAAGCTTTTTCTCTTGAGCCCAGCACTTCATTGCCACATTGAGGTGGTTTTCAACCATAACTCACGGACAGTTTAAAGGCTCCTTCAGCGCAGCCAAGTTTCTGTGACCAACAGATGGCTGTTGGGACCCTGGCCTGCCACTGTCACACAACGAAGAGCTCATGGCAGGAGAGATTCCAAAAGGTGCTAAAGCACAGTTTGCTCCCTCACATGCAGAGGAACTGACTTGTCAACAAGGACTTGCAGAGATATGTTAACCTCTGGACAGAAGGCAGTTTTATTGCCATTTGACAGGAGACTTTTCCCCCATTGCATGTTACATAGCTGGATTACTGCCTCTGTTGCTGCATTGGCAAAGTTTGGTATCTTGTCCAATAAAGAAGGGCAGACTGTTCTGGAGACTTCACGTCTAAAACCCCTGAACACTTCAAACAGCAGCCATATACCCATATCAGCACAGTGACATGGGCTTTTTAGATGCATTTGAAATTCATATCCAGATTCTATGGCTTGAACTCATCCTAAGTTAAAATGTATAACTTAATAGACTAACATGTGCTGCTCTGTCTTTCCTTTGATAAAACAATTTTAAAAAAGTTAAAGAATGCCTGATTGAATCAGGCATGAGCTTCCCATGGGATAAAAGTATCAGCATTCTGCTAGCGCTGTGAAGGAAAATGCATCAGTTACCACTGCAATGATTTAATCTTGCAACGTTGGAAAAAGAATCAGCAGCATGGATGCCACAGTAATATTAATAGGAAACCCAAAGCTTAGAAATACAAGACTTTTGGTTAAATAAAGAGGAATTTAATTTTTCCTTTCTGTATGATCTTAGAGATTTCTTTTTGACAAGAGAGAGCTTTGTCTTTTTTGGATAATAGGAGTTGATGAGGTGTAAGAAGTTAAAAGGAAAATCTCACTTCCCATTCATTGAGCAAAGCCCTACATTAGCTGAAAAATCAGCTGCTTCTCTATCATCCCTTTGCAGAAGTTTGTTACTTAATTCCCATTGGTATGGCTTCTGTGGAGAATAACAGGCTGATGACATTTCAGTTAATCATAATCTTCCCTGTCTGTGACAACCTGCCAGTAGCCTTTTTGAAAATAAACTTGCAGAATAAAATTTTTTAAAAGAAGGATTTTTCTTACCCTCATGGAGAAGGGATAACTGACAAAATAAATACATGAGAACATTTCACAAATGAAAAAAAATCTTCTGGATTTATTACCATTTCTGTCTCAACACTTTATATGCTATTTTATTGCCCGGAAAATTGTTATTGACATAACTCTACTTGTTTTCCTTTGTGCCCTTTAGGGATATACAGGACTTCTATATATAGGACCCCTATTGCCTCTATAACATACTAGCAAGAAGGACACCTTAAGTTTCCATGGACTGATTTGAGTATCAGGCAGCGATAGAAGTGCAAGTAAAATCATGCCCATGTGGGTGTGCATGCGTAGAGAGAATTCTCTGTAGGGTAAGAAAGCAGGAAACATTAAGATTTCAAGCCATTGCTGCTACTCATGTGTAATCTAATAAATATGATATTTTAACTCAGTTAACATACCAGTAATGGAGTGGAAAATGGAAGAGTGACTTGGAAGGAACATGAGAGGGCTTGGAGGGTTTGTTGTCATCAATGAGCTCATGGGAGCCAGCACCAGCAGTTGAACCTAGGTGATGGCAGGTGTAAATCTTGGGTGGAGGCCACTGAAGCCCAAAGAAATACTATAAGCTGGAGACAAAACCACAAGCAGACATCACTGACAAAGAAAAAGTCAAAGGCAGTCTCACCCACAGTGACAGCTTTTGTGAAAACTCAATCAAAGCTGCACAAGTGTCAGCACCATTTGTTCATGGCAACAAAAGGCAGGATGTTGAACTAAGTGGAAATAGGCTATCTTGTAAACAGCTGCAATGTCATCAAGAAGAAGAAATTCAAGTTTCTGTCAGCTATGGCATGCTGCCAGCTTAAAGTCAGGAATAATATCCCTGGATAGGCAAAATGAACAGCTCTTTCATTAGCATGGTGATTTAAACTATGATGTCTGAGCAAAAAGTGCTTTTCTCCTTCCTGAAGACCAATCTGCAGTTGATTTTCTTTCCCTTAGAAGTAATATAAAAGCCAAAGACAGTTGCTTTACGAACACTTAGGCAGTATTAGCATTGAAATGTATTTCTTTCAGAGAACTTTCATTCCAGATCCTTCTGCAGTGGGTATGAAACTCACACCCACCTCACACCCCCAAGGTCTATCCAACGTCTTCACACAATGTACAGTATAATCACTCTGTACTTCCACTACAGAAGGTGGCCAACCACGTGACTGGTAACCATAGCAGCTGCAAGAGCCCAAAAAAAATTCCAGTGCTGAATGTATGCACAAGTCTGTTGCTTTAGCATCACTCTATTTGCCATGAACAGCATCAATGGTTATGCTTCAAAATGTCCTGGTGTTTGATGAGGAAAGAGATGCTGTTCATCACCACATGGAAAACAGTATGTCTCACACAAATGAATGTTTTCTGTCAGTCTCTTGACTTTTGTAACGCCTAAAGATATTTGTCTGGAAGCTGTAATCTCAGA
Source organism: Promerops cafer (assembly GCA_013398275.1). Lineage (NCBI taxonomy): Eukaryota > Metazoa > Chordata > Aves > Passeriformes > Nectariniidae > Promerops > Promerops cafer. The sequence continues at coordinate 1,325,767 of VZSE01005857.1, read as the reverse complement.
CATCCAAGCTAGGATTTCTATTTCTTGTATGGGAAAAATTGGTCCTGGAGAGTTTCCATGCTGGAATCACTGGTCTTTTTCCTGTCATGTGCTGAGTGCTGCGTGCCAGAGACCAAGAAGTAATGACAGGCAGTAACATCTTTCCCAGTAACAATTCACAAAACACAGTATCACAATACCACTAGCTGTCTCAATGCTATTAACTCTTTCAGATGGAATAAGTGAACTTTTCACAGATGGATCATGTTGGCATGGAATTTCTCCCTTTCCTCTCCCTAACTTTCCAGCTGATCTGAAGCTTGGGAGAATGTAATTCCTTGGAGAAGGCTACAGCAGGAGGTGGCTCTCCTTGTAGAGTATCCCACCTTATGGGATCTACCTCCCCAGCACAGCCCTCCTCAAGGGCCTACAGACCCTTGGTGACCTGCTACATGCAGGAGCTTGTCTGTTGGCTTCTCTCTCCGTTGCTGGAGGAGGACATTATGGATGTACCAGCACACCAGTGCTATATGAGCAGAATGGAGAGAGGAAGTGGAGTAAAAGCAAGAGCAAAAGGAAGCCAAGCAGTGAGGAGCTAAGGCAGTTGCTATAGAAATTTTGAAAGAATATCCTCTTAGTTTTGGTTAAAATTTACTTCTGTGGGCATTTAGAAGCCTGTTAGTATTGCAGTGCTGGTATACACATCAACTATCAAAAGCATTCAGCTCCCGACAGTATGTCACACTTGGACATAATCCAAAGCCAGTGACAGTCTAAGACCTGTGAGTTATAAAGCCAATCCTTGCATGCTTATTTATACTAGAAAGCTCACATTTCAGCCCAAAGCTCAAAAGCAAGATATACCTCAACATACAACATAGATGACTCATGAAGTCTGAGTTCAAGTCTTTTGGACTTCAGCACAAAAAGCTATCACCTAAGCAGCTGCTTGGCTGAAGACTTCCTTTTTACTATGTGTCTTTAAAAAGCAGTGCCCCTAAGAATATTAGGAGCCTCAGAAAATACAGTCCTATTATTTTCAATATATTTTGTTTGCACAGAGGAAACACAGCAAGTGTGGATTAGTTCCCAAAAAATCTAGCATAAAATTTAGTGCTGCAAATACATCTTGGCAGAAATCTAAGAGTTCTCAGGTAACATCTTTACAGGACAGTCTTGTTTTGCTTTCTTATAAAACAGTGCAAATACATAAGGACATTTGGCCAACACAGAGAACAGCTGATCTACGCAACTCCAGAAACAAAAGCACGAGTTGCCACAGTTTTGGTAAAAGTGCTGCAGTTACTGGTTGCAATAAATATTAATCTTTGCAGATAAGCATAGGAAAAGCTTACCAGTTGCAACCTCTCCTTTGGTTTGCAGCCTCCTCCACCAACATGAGCCATAATTTGCTCTCAGAAGACCCAGACAGAAGTGTTTAGGAGAATGTAAGGACGATGTAAACTGCCTCCTTCATTCATAAAAACAAAAGGACAGGCTCCCCACAAAACTCCTTCCATGTTAAGCAGGGCAGTGCAGGGAAAAATGAACCAGGAATATCAGGCTGGAAGGGGCTACTTGAAGAACCCAACACAGAGGTTTCACAGACACCTCATTATTTAATCCTCTTCCTGGAGTAATCAGCTGAGAAGTGGTTTTACCCACTGCTCACACTGGAGCTCCCTCAGACCCTCACCTGAGCAACTAATTTATAGTCTTCAAAGGATCTCTGTCTTAGGCAGAGCCCTCGCCGTGCCAGAGCCTACCTAGTTTGTTAAAGCTTGGGGTAATGACAACCCACAGTGCTAGGGATGAAATTTTCATTGTGTTATTACCAAATATTTTTCATTATTTCTGTAGAATAATAATTAGCCTGTAGACACCAGCATTTTTATATGGCTATGAATAACTATACCATGAAGCTGAGTTAGGGGAGATTTAGGTTGAATATCAGGAAAAGGTTTTTCACCCATAGGGTGGTGGAGCACTGAACAGGCTCCCCAGGGAAGTGGTCACAGCACTAAATGTGACAGAGTCCAAGAAGCATTTGGGCAATGCTCTCAGGCACAGGGTGTGACTCTTGGGGTGTCCTGTGTAGGGCCAGAAGATGGACTCAATGCTCCTTGTGGGTCTCTTCCAACTCAGCATGTTCTATGATTCTATGAAAAGTCTGCTTACCTTAACTTAACTACATGTTTCCATGACTCTCTTGTGTAAGAGAGCTTTTATTTCCACAGACCAACAGTCTCTCAGTTCAATTTTAATTTTGGAGAAAAAATTAACTTAGAATACCATTTTTCCTAAGAAATTTAGCCAAACCCAAGTCCCTTATTAAAATTAGATTTCCAGTCAGGAGAATTATAAATATGTGTTTTCTAGCCAGACATTTTCTATTAAGTCATGACTGCCTTTATTCTTCTGTCTTCCACACAGAGCAATAATTATTGGGACAATAAAAAAATAGGTAAAGTTTTGCCTTTTATTGAAAAAGTTTATTACTGTGATACTTCTGATACTGAAACTTCTTCAAAACCAAACTTTTCTTGTAAAATTGCATATATTTTAAATATTTTTTATAAGCAGTATCACTACGCAGTTTGCATGTAGCTTTTCAAAGCTGATAACAGACATGCTTACATGAGCTCTGATAACATTCCTAAATTCATTTAAAAGAGATTTCATTATGTCTGAAAAATTATATTCAAAAGTAATTACTTCCCTTGCAGCATTCAGTTTACCTTACTGTTGAATATGGTCTTCAAATATTAGTATATTACACTTTTGGAGAGGAATTGGTGAAGTAATTGCTAGTATAGTGAGCAGTGATCATCATTCATCTCGCACTACAGCCTTGCTTTAAAAAGGTAATCTACATATTAAAAATTGTGTGAGAGATTCAGATATTTTATAATTTGGTTGGTTATGATTAATGAGTAGGCTTTCTTTTTGTAACAGATTAAAACAGCCATGGGAAATTATGACACCATGCCTTCCTTTAATTTGATGTTGTCTGGGAGAGTGTGTGGTGGTTGGCTTAGCATCAATTTTTTAATACTCCAAAGATTCAGTAGATACAGATGTGCTTTTTAGAAGAGCCATAGGAAATGCCTGACTCTTCATGTGCTTGTTGCTGTTGCAAGAGGAAGCCTTGGCAGTACAAAGCAGAGCAGCACTGCATCTGATAACTGCATCTGATAACAGGTTTGGAGGGTCTGACCCTCCCTTAGTTGCTGTAATCATTAAGCTGCTCTTTTTATGCATCTTTTCTTCCCATACATGCTCAGCAATAAAATGTAGCAGGCTGTTAAGGATGAAGAGCAATGGAAGCATTTTGTGCTCTTTGATTTGTAATTGGGATAAACCATTTGTGACTGTAACTCACTCAGCAATGCAGTGACTCACACAGATCATACTGTTGAGTTTGACTCTAGCACCAACTCTGAGTAAGACAGTGGGCTTGAACCCCTCTTGTCAGAGGAGAGAGCCAGAAACAAAACTGGTATCCTCTGAGCACACGGAAACTGCCTAAACCCTGCCATGATTCCTCTTCTGAACAGCTCATCATGTGCAGGGTGTGGAGGTTTCCATTTGATTCACAGGATTTCAGAGGTTGTTCATTCCTTTAAATATAGCACCACCTGGGAACTAAAGCAAGAGAAAGCCTTACAATGGCTGTAAGAGCCTCATAGTATTTACAAAAAATTTATTAAGATTTCAGAGGGTTTGGGGTTTTTTTTAAAATCTGTGAACCCTTAGGAAAAAAATCAGAAATTGGTTCCAGTTACCATATATGAAGGTTAGGAAGTTGAACTCTGCTCAGTCTTCCTTTCACTTGAAGGATTAGGCTTCATTTACATGCTGCAAATAAGTTAATTATTACTCTGTTTCTCTTTGATCTTATTAGCTATTGATTGCACTGCTTTTACAGCCCATCCTCTTCAGTTCTCTGAGTCATATTTTCTTCCTTCTGTGGGTGTGTTCCCCTTCCCTTTCCCTTTCTTCTTATATTGCAGGAAGATTTGCACACTGTTAATATTATTTTTATCACATTTCTCCTTGCTCCCATGTTAAAAATAATTTTTGCCATGCAAAAACTCTCTTACAAGTGCCAGTCCTTGTTCCCAGACCATTGGTCCAATTACCCTAATTCCATCCCCATCAGCTAGAGCAATGAAGAGGGGAGAGCTGTGGTGGTGAAGCAGAGGTTCCTAGAGACTTTCTTAATCTCTCAGCTGCGCAGAGTGGTTTAGAGGCCCTGAGGGCAATACATGCAGCCGCCTTCCTTGGGTCTGGTCCAGGAAGGAGCAGCACACAGGATCCCCAGTACCTGCTGCTGCATGCCAAGAGGAAAGCATGATGAGCAGGAATCTGAATAACCCCTCCAGAGCCAGGGAGAAGGCTCAGGTACCACCTCTTCAACAGCAGGGTGTTCAGTCACAGCCCCGGTGAGCCTTTGCTGTGAGTGGGCTGTAGAGCAGAAAATTTCAGGCATCTTCTTCCTGATCTCCCTGCTCACATAAAGAAAGGCAGGATGGAGCCCACAGAAGGTCCAAATACTGTTTTCACTGTACAAGGACATAACACTGGCCTGGGTTTCTCAGCAGTCAAATATTTGCCTGATGGGGTGCCTTCAAAGCTGTTTCCAGCAGCTGGGCTAGACTGCTTCCTGCAGCCACAGAGCTCTGCTCCTCCTCTAGCCCATCCCTCCTCTCACACAACATGCCAGAGAGTATTTAAACATCCACACGGAACCTCATGTTTGAGATTTCATCCAAAATACACCCTTCTACCACCCACTCAGAGGAAACTCATTTTATTTGTCTAACAAGAACAAAGGGCCAAGCAGGTTAACCCTGCCAAGCTTACTGCCAGGAATCCAGACTTTCACATCCCATTTATAACACCCAAACCCACCCATTCAGCTAATCCTTACACAACACTGATAAATCATCCCATCTCAGAGGCATCACAGGAGCATTTACTTTACACTTACCACTCAATAAAAAAAATCTAAAAAAAAAAAAAAAAAAAAGAAAAGAAAGGAAAGAAGGAAAAATAGCCAGTGAAGAGAGGCAGAAGAGGCAGAGACTCCTTTTCTTCTTTGCATTCTGGGAAGGTTTATTCCAGCAGGTGCCAGGATGTACAAAGCAAGATGTGCCAGGTTAGTATACTCATGCCCTGTCCATATTATTAATTATACAGCCAACACATTCCAATTTAAGGAATACAAAGTAACAAAGAGATTACTTTTGTGTTGCTAAATCAGAAAAAAACAACTTGCAGAGAGGTATGAAAGAAAATGCCAGGCAAGTTAGTTTAAGTTGGAACTACAGTTGCATGTGCACTGTAATAACATGGAAATAATTTTTCCACAGTTGGCAAAGCAATATATCCCTGAGATTTAAAGCAGAGTGTCAGAAGCACTGCAGTGGAGGAAGAACTGTGGAGAACAGGGCATGGGGGGCTGGCAGACCTGCCATCAGCACGCTGCCTACTGCCCCAGGGGTGCCATCACTCAACTCACTAAGTCTCCCCCTAGAAAGATGAAGTAAAAATGCTGCCACTTCACCTATCTTTTTAGACCATGTGCCTACAGGTATCCCCAAACCCTATAATAATCTCCTGAACTTTTAATTATCTGTGATACACATACATCAGTTTATGTAGCTCACTGCTGAAAGTAGAGGTCTCTAGAGTAACAGTTTCCAAATGCAAAGGGAAAAATAAGTGCTTCCAGAATGGATGATTTATTGCAGGTTAACAAAAAATGAAAGCATGTAGAAAGGAGTAAGATACAAATCTAGACCCAGAATAAACAATGTCTCCATCTTGAAGCAGCTCACAGCCCCATTGCTTGGCAGACAGGCAGGCAGGCTTTTCATTTCAAGGCTGCTACACAGACAGCATACACTATTCCCACACAAAGATGACTAAGACCCTAACTGTTCAATTTGCCAAGCCCCTCAAATAAACCTAAGTAAATACATTGCTTTCCAGAACCCCTACAAGGTCAAAAATTTCACAAAGCCTCCCTCGTTGTCCTACTGCTAGCTGATTTCCTTCCAGGAGAAAGCTCATAGCCACTCCAATAATTTTTTATCCAGCTGAACTTCAAAGGAGTTATTGATATTTATGTGTCCTTGGAACCAGTTCCCCAACTTGTGCATTTCAGGTATGATTTTTCCATGTGTACTCTATTTTAAAAGTTAGTAATGCACAGAAATTGTTTACAGAATTAAAGTTGGTTCATAAGAATTTTCAAGTATGTTCCAACCGACAATCTTTTCCAGCCTTTTTTTTTTTGGTTTGGATGAATGGATGGGTGACAAATATCAAGGAAAAAGAAAAACTTGCAGGTTTATGTCAGCAGAATTAAGGCCATGGTGTTACACCTGCTCTGTTATCAGGACTTGACGTGTCCTCCTGCACTTCTAATGGCACTCTAGGTATATACCCTTCCTTTATTCACTTTGCGGCAAAGTGGCTTTAAATCCACATTTTTCAATTGTACACACAAAAAAAGTGAGAATAGTTCTCACTTCTGCACTGCTGATTGCTTCCAGCTCCCTGCCCATCTGCTTGGCTTCTGGCCTGAGTAGGTTAGAGCACAAACTGTGCCTGTGGGTCCCTTCGTCATCCCCTGGTGCACCACAGATCTAAGATTCCGGTGTAGTAATGAGCCCATTTTGGTCACAAGACATTTGCAAGCATGTAGAGTCATAGAGGAGCCCAGTTCAAAACTGAGAAGCAGATACTCATGAAGAAAGCATTACAGCATCACATCCCCTCTGCAGAATGGATGCTAGCATGGGAGCCTAAATGTAAATCTGACTGAAACTTTCCTGGTGTTTAGGGATGCTTGCAGACGGGATTTTGGCATAGTCTATTAAGGAGACAGGATGCACTTTCTTAAAAAGAGGAAAACAGAGAGAGAAAAACAGGAAAACAGAGAGGAAAACAGAGAGCGTAATCAGCAGGGGGGCAAGGTGGCCTTAAAACTTCTGGTAAATTCATTTTGGTGCGGGAAGAAATAGACAAATTCATCTCTCCTGAAGGAACATATCTGTTAGGATTGCATATCTACTTCCTATGGTCCCTCCCATGGGAGGAAATGCGATGCTTCTTTTCTCCCCTCATCCTGAGGACATCTTCATTATGTTCAACTAAGAGCTTGGCATTACATGACGATGTTGCTAACGAAAGCCTCCAGGCTCCAAAGGGCTGAATCTCAAGAGCTCTATGATTAAATACAATAATTTGCAGTTCTGCAGTACCTTCCATCTGAAGATCTCGACTGTTTGTACAGATTCCTGTGAATTAAGCTCAGTCTCTCACATGTCAGCTATTTCTGATAAATACCAAATACCCTGGTAGCAAGGACACTTTCCCAAGAGGTCACAGACAGTTCTGAGCATTTCTGACTGGGGTGAAAACTGACCCCAGGAGCCCAGTGTTTTGCAAAGTTTGGCTCTGCAGCAGCATGAGCTCCCAACTCGCCTTCTGGCAGTTTGGAAAAGAAAAGGGTGACCTCCTCTCAACTCTTTAAGGGATAGCTGTACATAATGGATCCCAAACAGATAAATATGCCTCCTGGAAGACTCCCAAAGAAGTGGATTTAAGGCTTACGTATCGTCAGCATTTCCCAGCTGGTTCTTGGCCAGTTCATCAAAGGCTGAACATAGGAAGCTCCATCCTATGACTTGTTCAAGTCACATTAGAAAGAAAATTTAATTCTGGTCTTGTGCTGCGTGTAGAATGCTCATGCCTAACATAGGGCTTTACATCTTATGCAGTGCATTTGATGTCATCCTCCATGATTAAATAATTCAAGAAGAGTTACAGAATGGCCTGTCAAGGCACGTTTCTTCTTTCTTTTGTATCTTCTGTTCCAACCCCTGCTTCTCCACTTCCAGCAAATGTGATAATTGGCAAAATATTTCCAGATAAGAATGTACACAAGCTGTTAGGTTAAAAATAAATAAATCATTTAAAATAAGCTATCTGCCTTTGTTTCTGGAGCCAAAATTGAGAATAGGTTTAGAATTCTAATCCTAGAAGTAGTATGAAATGCTGCTAGTACCATTAGACTGAAAGTTTCACTCCCAAATGTCTTATTTAAAGATTCAAACCACCCCCTGTATCAAGTAGACTTCTCATAAGAGTTTTTGTTAGTGAGATGTTTTTAGTATCAGTGAAATCATGTATCAAATGGATGCATGTTCAAGTCTTTAAGTTCAGATCCCTGTTTGTTCAGTGTTTTTCCACTGTTGTAGTTTTAGCTGTTTTGAACAGGAAATCCCACTGCATTGGGTTTGAGTGGCAAGGTTGGGGTGGGGGGAAATCCACAGGAGTGGCTACTGTGACAAGCTGCTAGAAGCTTCCTCCATGGCTGACAGAGCCAGTGCTGGACTGACCACTGGGTGAGCCTAAGGCCAAGCCCATCGGTGAGGTGGCAGCACCTCTGGGATAACACAGTTAAGGAGGGGGAAAAGTTACTGCCCAAGAGCAATTGTGGACAGGTAAGAGAGGAGTGAGAATATGGGACAGAAATAGCTCTGTAGTCACCAAGGTCAGTGAAGAAGGAGGGGGAGCAGTTGTTCTAGATGCCAGAACAGCAAATCCCCCACAGCCCGTGATGTAGACCACGGTGAAGCAGGATGTCCCCCTGAAGCCCATGGACATCCACAGTGGAGCAGATATCCACCTGCAGCCCTGGAGGACCTCATTCTGGAGCAGGTGGATGCTGCAGAAGGTTGTGACCCCATAGGAAGCCTGTGCTGACCAAGCTCCTGGTAGGACCTGTGGGCCTCCTGGAAGAAAAGCCCATGCTTGAGCAGGTTTGCTGGCAGAACTTGTGATCCCAGAGGGAACCCATGCTGGAGCAGTCTGTTTCTGGAGGACTTCAGCATTCAGTAGAAAGGACTCACACTGGAGCAATTTGTGAAGAACTGCAGCCTGTGGGAAGGACTCCTGTTGGAGAAGTTTGTGGAGGATTGTCTACTGGAGAGGGACCCCACATTGGAGGAAGGGAAGAGTGTAAAGAGTCTTCACCTTGAGGAGGATAGAGCGGCTGAGACAAGATGTGATGGACTAATTGCAGCCCATTCCCCATTCTCCTGTGCAGCTGGGGGAAGGAGGGAGGGAATTTGGGAGAAACATCAAGCCCAGGAAGAAGGGAGAGTTGGGGGGAAGGTGTTTTTAATGTTTGGGTTTATTTCTTATTATTCTACTCTGATTTGATTGGTAATATATTTCATTAATTTCCCCAAGTCTGTTTTGCCTATGACAGTAACTCGTGAGTGATCTCTCCCTGTCCTGATCTCAACCCACAAGCCTTTAATTATAGTCTCTCTCCTCTGTCCAGCTGAGGAGGAAGAGTGATCAAGCACCTTTGGTGGGTGCCTAATGTCCACCAAGGGTCAGCCCACTACACCCACTGGTCTGTAGGTTGTGCAAAAATCCAGAGAAGCAGAATCACAGAATTTAGTGGGGTAGCATTAATTAACAGTATGTTGTTAAGCAATACAATGAATCGATAAAATAGACATCAGTCACAAAGGCTGTTTCTGCATTCTTTCTAGCACCGTTTGATAAGTGCTAGAGGCAAAATAACAAAATTTCTTTCAGTAAGATGGGAAGAGAAAGACATGGTTGAGACAGGGCAGCTGATGAAATCCTGCTGGAGAGGGAGGTCTGAGAGACGTGCGTGTCCAGGCAGCTGGAGGGAAATGCATCCACCTAGCCAATGAGAAAGACTATCCAAAGGTCAGAGGGTAGCTAAGCAACAGAAAGGAAAAAACGTTCACCACTTCCAGCTGGAAATAAAGCAAAAAAAATAGACTGCTGGGATTTAATCACAGTACTGTCCAGTGGGTAGGCAGCAAAGCTATGTCTAGCTGTGTCTAGCTTTACTCTGTTTGCAGAGTTGCTATGTGACATTAGCCAAATGAACTTTTTTTGCCTCAGTTTCCCCATTTAAAAAATGCCGCAATCTGTATAATTGTAACACCTTAACAGCAGGGCTGGGAGGTCTCTATTTCTACACCTCTTAAAGACCCTAAGGTAAAAGAAACTGTAGAAGTTCAGACTAACATAGTTATTTTCTGTTTATTTCCAGTAGGTAGACACACAGTAGGAACCATTTTGACATGTGTTAATGTAGGTGGAAATGACTCATTTGGAAATGACTGGAAGCTAACTGCTGTAGATTGGCTGCTGCTACAGTCCTAAATAAATTCCATAAAACAGATCTTGAAAATGAAGTAAAATGTTGCTGCTTTGTTACTAATTAACTTGATATTTAACATGTGTACATCCTAATTTATACACATGTGAACATACATTCTTTAAATTACTTGTAAAATGAAGAGTGCCAAAAACGGATCTAGTGGTTTTTTTCCCCACTGTGTTTATGAACACCACAAGATGACCTAGAAAATACCATACAGAAATTTCCTGAACATTTCCGACCTGTTTTTTAAGAGTCTTGTTATATCCAGAAGGGGTTTTAGCATCAGATGTCTTGTAACAGTCTGAACGAAAATGTGACAAAACTAAGGCTCAGACTAAGACCAGAAACGCTAAGGAATTAAGATAAGAGTTTTATTCCAATTTCATCAGAGATTCTCTGACTTTTCAAGGAACAGAGGAGAGACTGTTTGGTCAGTTCACAGCTGGGATGAGCTCCTGTGAATTGCTGTACCAAACAAAAAGTTCATGCCACTCCTCGGGGCATTTCCACTTCCTTACTTCTGCTTGAGCACACATTGTACAAGGTAGTTATCAAGTACTTATGGGCTGAATTTACACCTTCAGATGTGCATCTTTCTCCTTAGGGCAGGGGTGTATCTTCACCTTTAGGGTAGAGGCTGCAATGTGTCTCCATGGACAGGCAAAGAACGATACATAATAAGCTGCAGTCACCATTTCTTTCTGTTATGATACGAAAGCACATCATTATTTCAAAAAAGTGGATGTGATCAACTTGCAGCGTTTCCTTCTGGCCTTAACAGCTCTCAACCAGCACAGCATGAGAGCTGCAGCAAACAGCATTACGTGGTAAACAAGGAGGCTCTTTCACTAGCTGAGCTGGGCTCCATCTAGATTCCCAGACCTGGAGTGTCCTGGAGACACCCGAGCATGGTGGCAGGATGAGACCTGCCCACGTGGCCCTCCTGGGATGGGGACAGAGGTGCCCAGCAGGGTTGGTGCTCTGTCAGCCCCTTTGGCTGTGCGGGGCAGTGGTAGCCACCGGCAGCCGAGAGGGGTGAGCTGTGCACCTGCCCACCCTGGGGAACAAACAGAGCAGGGCACGCCAGATTTCTGCTCACATCCCAGGCACACGTCTTCTCTTGCCCGCTCCCACACGCCAAACTGCACGCAGATACTAAACCAACTGCTAAGAGACAGCTAGTCAGAGATGCACTGATTTATGTCATGCCTAACACTGCAGAAGCAAACTTGGAGGTGGAGGCAAGGACGTTTCAGTGGCAGCATTTCAATAGCAGATTTAAAAATCAGGGCTTAATGTGTCTGTAAATTAAAACAACCTAATTAGTCAACAGGCTGTGAGAGTTTTCCCGCTAGGAAAGGACTGTAAATGCAAAGCCCTGCTCCAAAGCCTGTATTAGGCATCTGGTAAAATAACAAATCTCCCCTTACAGAGTGTCAGTGGGTTAAAATACTGAGGAGTGCCCGCAGATAAAGCTGCTAAACTCCACTCCAAGCTACCTCTTGCTACAGATCACAGGGGAGTTCACTGAACAGACCTTCTGCCACTGTCCTTGCCAGAAAGGAAAATGAATTCCGTTAACTGTAAGACTGCAGTTATATTTTTTGTTTCACACTCACCCACCTTCATAGTCCTTCATGCACCCCATTAGAGATTCACTTGCCTTGCAAAGGATCTCAGAGTGTAGAGCTGGGACTAGGTTTGTATTTTGAATTTACCATTACTATTTTTGTAGTTTCAAGTCCCATAGTGTCTTAGAAGTCACTTATTCAGCATGCTTAGAAACACAGGGCATAGAGTAGCATTTCAGAGGCACCCAATTTCCAGCCTATGCCAACTGAAAGCATTAATTTCTTTAACTCTTTCTTACAGCAAATGTTGCTGTAAGTTTTTGACTCCCAAGCATTTTGAGAGGAAAGGAATGGATGCACACAACATAGGTCTGAGATCTACCCTCAAGGCCATGCAATCACCCTGGAGGATGTAATCACAAAAACCAGAGCCAGCCTTGGAGCTTGAATGCTCCCTGAACTGAAGAAGCACCCCACAGAAAGCCTGTGTCTGTCTGTTCCACATAACTACATTTCCAAGCATTTTCTGTAGCCAAGAGGTCACTCCCATTTTGGCATGTGAAGTAAACTGAGTGACCCAGAGCTGTGTGAGTGGGGGGCAGCTGGGCATATGAGTATGTGACTTGCTAAAATAATACCTAAGCCCTTGAAAACAGCTTAATATAATCTTGCAGGGGGTTGGTCAAGCCTTCTAATGAGAAACTCTTATTTTCCCTTGCATCTGGATAGGAGTGTGCTATTGCTAATAATGAGAAAAGAATCCTCTTCCTTCATTGATTTGAACTTGTGCTTAGCATCCACACAGATGAGATTTCAGGCAGCAGCACTGTTCCCCAGCCTTCATTTGCTGCTTCTTTCTCAGAAAAGTACATAAGGCTGACCAGGGAGGAGAAAGTGCTTTTCTCTCCAATGGTGTGTGAGGGATAAAGAGAGAAACAATTTAGAAACAAAACTATCCCCAGCTGGAAAGCAAAGGTTAGTCCTGAGAAAAGACAAACTGAAGAGAAATTGCTAAACTGCTGCTGAAGATAATGAAAAACACCTGTGATGTAGCTCCCCAAGGAGGGTAATTAAGTGAGAAAGATTGGTGCTTATTGGAACTTACAGACTCTCAGCAAAATTTAAAGTATTATCTCTCACATGACTTATTTGCTTGCTATTTTAGGAAAACATATTTTTCCTTTGTTATACTAATTAGATGACAAGATTGATTGACTTCCTATGTTACTTTGAGTGACTCACATATATCTATACACTCCTAAATAGGTATTCACTAAAGTATTTACAGCTTCTGCATATCATTACCTAAAAACCTCATTCTTGTGTTCCTCTGTTTGTTCAACCTACCATGGGAGTAGAGTTGTGAGCTCATAAATGGCTTCTCTTCTTCTACAAATACAAATATGCAATCACTATAACACTATTTTTTCTTTTACTTTAGGCCTCTTACTTTAGGTTTCTCCCATCTAAACTGGTGGTATTTACCTATCTCACAGGCTGTTCAAATAATTTTGAGCATATTCAGGGTTCTCTGCAAATACAGAAAATGACAGTGTCAACCCTGGGGAGTGTAATATAGAAAGAATTAAAACACGTAACAGAGAAAAGAAAAAGGACAATGTGCAAGTACACAGAGCAATCATACTGCTAATGCATAACTTACTGGCTTGTTCTGTTTATTTGGCATTTATTTGGCAATACTTTTTTCAGTTCACTGTACTACTTTATTAGCTGATGCTTCCCTTGCCTCTGTAATCCATGGCAATGTACCTAAAACATATGGTACATGATGAGTGAGATGAGGGACTGGCTGGTGTCATGGTTACAGGTGGATGAACATCAAGCTGCACAAATAGACACTGTCCCAATCTGAGACACAGATATCGTATGTGACATTAGCTTAAGTCACTCAGACTTTTCAGTTGGTCAGTTATTCCAGGTGCCTGAACTGAGGCTTTGAGATTACAGGAGATACTGAAGAACTAAAGGCAAAGCAAGCTGGAGCTAGAGCATGCAAAGTGCTGTGTGTCACCAATATGTGGAATATGCAGTTCCACTCTAATATTGGGCACTTGAGTGCCTTCAGCTTCTGCTCTGCATTCTTCAGCTCTACATTCATGAAACACAGGTAGTGCCCTGCCATCTCCAAGGGGAAGAAGGAAAACAGATGAGTTAGTATTTGTGAGGCACACAGTTACTATAGCAATAAGCAGCACAAAAAAACTCATGAGGAAAGTAATTGCCTTCCATGCAGATAGTATGCAGTCAGTAAGGCATGGAGACACACTCTGAACAATGAAGGAAAAAAATACTGAGCAGCTGCTCCTTAAATGAGCATCATCCATCTTGTGCACTGGGTGCAGCCAGGCCCTGTGGAGTCCTGTGTGACCATAGAATTAACAGTGGCCCTTTAACACACACACAGCCATTCTTAACCCTGCTATTTCCAACCATTGAAGGCCTGACTTTGAAATCTTGCTGGCGAGGCCAGAGAGAGTGCAGTACGTAGTTATTCAGATTATAAAAGTAGAAATTCACAGTTGTAGCATCAGGCTGTTACATGTCATCTGTGACACTTAGGTCCCCCTACACAGACCTCTGTAACCTAGACCAAGAAAATAACTGACTGTGATGGTAATCCCTCACCCTTGTGATGTGGAGCAATGGGAAAGTGATTGCTTACAGAAAGAGATTCTCTACCCATTTTTTCCCTCTGTCCCTGCTTTCCAAATTGTCTGTATAGTTCCTCCTCTCCCTCTCCTTGCCCAAATTTCTCCCTGAATTTAAGTATGTTCCTGTTGTCAGCTTCACCCATGTTTTGGCTAATGCCCAGTTTCCCATTTAGGGAAGCTTCTACAATTTTGTTAGTCATCCCAGCCAGTTTCTTAGTTGCCTCTCTTAAGCCATGGGAACACTGCTTCTTGACCTCTTGTAAGCCCTGTCTTCCTTGCTCCTAATACTTATTCTTTGCCAAGTCAGCTTCAGATTCCTCTTCCCTATCTCCTCTGATTCAGTTTTCATGACCACCCATTTGTTTCTATTTTCAGAAGATGAAGATTCTCCTAAGAAGTCAATTGTAGCAATCCTGGCTAACAAAAATACTTGGTACTGTGAGATGAATTAAAAGTCACAGGTAGTGGTAGCACTGCGGATTTTGACAAACATATTTTTACATGCTAAAAATACACAATAAATACTGAGATCAGCTCCTGTTACAGAGTACTGTTGTAAGTGCTCCATTATGGCAGTTTGCTATGATTTTTTGGTAGGATGCTTTGCATGTTCTGAGTGTGATGAAAATTGCTGCAGGCACTCAGGTAATTAGCTCTACATGGCTTTTCTTAAAGACAGTTTCAAGGAAAAAAAGAACACTTTACTAGCAACTGCAAACTACATTGCTACATTTGGGTTTATGGTGACTCCTAACACTCCCTGACTTGTCTCCTAAGAGCAGGCTGGCAGTGATGTGAAAGGGGGAAAGTGTTCTTGTGACCCAATCCTTCCTTCCACCTTCAAGACAAAACTGTAAGAAGGTGAGGGTGCCAGAAAAGGCCACTGTCTTACTGCCAATAAGGGATGCTTAGCAAGGGGCAAGCACAGGGTGATTCTTCCCAGAATACTGTCTAGCAAGCTGCAGCTTAAGGACTCCTTCAACTCTGCTGTACTCACATCCACTAAACCACCCTTGACAGACCTTTCTGCCATAAATATAGCCAAGAAATTGGGGGTTGTTTGGTTGGAGTTTTTTTCATATATTATCTTACTTTTTTTTTTTAATCTGCACGTTTTTTTTAGCATCCAGGCCTTACAGAATTCACAGCCATAGACTAATGTGCTATGGTAGAAAGCACTGCTCCCTGTACTTTTTGAACATGCAGACTTGCTGGGCTTGATGCATCAATGTGCCTGTTAAATGAATACAAAACTGTAAACACTCAAGAACATAAGGGGAAGAGGGATGCAGGGACTGTAAACTGACCTGAAGAACAATGAGAAAGCTCACCATAATGACTGAGCAGTTCATTACAGAAATACAACAGAGAAAGAAGAGTGCTTTTGAGTATAGAAACAATTTTCTGTGAATGCTTCCAGCTTTATTTGCAACCAGCACATTTAATCTGATGCCCTAGTCAGGGTGTTAGAGGAGCAGCCTCCAGAGTTTCATGTAACCATTCCAGCTGCCAAATTAATTTTTGCAGTTTACAGCTAACAATCCATCATACACTACCCAGTGTTTAACTTCCTTTGTTTAGATCATTTGGATAATTAAAGTACTACAAATTCCATGGTGTCAGCAGGTCTCAAACAGACCTCCTGCTGGCTCTGCAATCTCTTTCAGAGATCAAAAATTAAAATAATGAATAATACTAGAAGAAGGAGTCCAAGTAATTCATATCTTACTTTTCACGCTTTCCTAATGACAAGGTCATATAGTAAGCAGTGTGATCAATGCAAATACAATATGCCTTTGGAAAAAGGCCAAAGTGCCTGTGGAAAGGGCAATCAAGGGAACTCTCATAATAATACACTTCATGGGTAGATAGCAGAGATCCCAAAGCTCTTTATCAAAAGAAAAAAAAGACCAGTGCCTCAAGTCACCAAGTTAAAAAACGAGTCTATGGCAAGTCCCATGTGGGCATGGTGTCCTGTCCTTTGAACGTACATCTCTCTCTCATGCATACTACATTTGTGTCAGCATCATTTTCTATGGCTCAGAAAGCCTATCCTCAGCAAATATCTGGAGCTAACAACTGTTCTGCATTTAGTTGACATGCACATGGCCATGCTATGCCTGGCCAATCACTGCTATCTTGCCTAAGACGCAGGCAAAAAAATAAATCCACAGATGTTAAATTGTTTCAGCTTGTCTAACCGTTTAAAGTAATTAATTCTGCAGACTATTTCTGACTATGTCTACAAAAACAACATAATTTCTTTCTATTGTTTGTTCTTTGCTTATTGTATATATTGTATCTTTCCAAATCATTGCCAGGGCACAAATTCTGTGGCACACAACACTCTGAGCAAGCAAACTCCCTGATTTACTTAGTCCCCTCTGTGGCTTTTCATGATTATGAGTAACAGGCTTCTTTTTGATTATCCATGTGAAGAAGATTTTGGAAGTAGGTAAGATTCACTTATTTAAAATTGAGTAAACACACTTGATGACAAAAGTAAAGCTAGAGATGGATAAAACAAGGTTGTAATGAACAATAAAAAGCTAGAGAAAAGTCCAACAGAGCTCTGAAAAGCCTCTGGAAGCAAACTAGGAGTTTCTGGTCATTTATAAGACTGAGCAAAGGAACATTAGAATATATTGGGGGTTTTATAATTCTTGGATCAGTATTAATAGGAATACACCAGCTCAGTACTTGCCTCTTTTTTTCTGTCCTTATGGCACACAGGACCCACAGAGAACAGGAGGAAGCCAGGGCACTGCCCCCATGCTCCAGCAGGACCGAGCTCAAGTTTAATATGCTCTCGTGACCTTAAAATAGGGATTCAATATAAAAGCATGGTAGAGTTTGTGAGTAAATGGAACTGCCCATGCAGACAATATTTGTAATCACATCTGCACAGTCCTGGCTCTATTGCTGTCCACAGGCCACTGGAGTGCAATTACACATTCACATGCTACAGCAGTCGATATGCTTTTTCCCTAAGGACAGGCTCCAAAGTCCAACATTTTCACAGCTTTGTTGACCCCAGGGCCAACCAGCTGCGTGCCTGTGCAACCCAGGCTCCCAGGGACTCCAGGGTGAGCTGATCCCAGCTCCCAGCCTCAGCCACAGCTGTTACCACTGCCCTCACTACAGGGAGCTGGCAGCAAGCAGCTGGGGCAGCATCTCTCCCAAATCTCCCACCATCCAGGGCTTTTGGGAAGGACTTAGCTTCTCCTGTTTGCTCAGTCCCCTGCAAAATCAAGCATTAAGATGCCTGGACCACTTTCTCATCACAATTGCTAGCTGTGGGAATGTTACTCACCAGTTGTTCATCTCCTCTCAGGACTTCAGTGCTAGAGGTTGTCACAAAAAAAAGGATTATATGCTGTTTGCAGTGCCTCACTAGTGCTCCCAGGAGACACTATGCTCTCTCTTTGTAGTTACTTAAGTGATGAAACAGTTATGGGCATCTACAAATAACCACTAATGCTGTTACAGACTTTAGAAATGAAGCTGGGGAACAACGAGTGGTGTTTGCACTGCCATTTTAAGGTGAGTTCTGAAATCACATGGATTTAGTTGGATTGAATGTAAAATCTGCATTCTTTGCCCTCAGAGTCACGAGGACAGACTACATAATGTGAATTCAGAAAACTTATACACAAAAATTAAATGCAGATGATTCCACTCCCTTTTTAAAGTCTCTCCTTTCTTTTCTTTTTCCTTTTTGTTAATAATGTTTATATTTGCGTCTGCTGAAACTTATGGTCACTGAACCATGCCCCTAAATGTCAGAAGGCTAAACTGTCCACCTAGTAAGCTGGAAATGGATGTAAAGACCATAACTACAGGCAGAAAGGTAAATCACCGTGACACTAGTGGTTTGTGGTCAGGATGCAGTACTCAACTTGAATAGTAGAAGAGAGGATGCAAAAAGGCTCTTCCTTTGATAAGTGCTAGGATCTTGGAACTAATGAAAAAGTGTTTTTAAACATGAAAAACTGAGATTTGAGTTCAATTTCTGTTTGATTCTCCTCACTGTTTTTTCTGGAAAGCTAATTTCCAGTCTTTAGCTCCAACATTACAGGTTGCTTTTTTTTGCATTATATGCTCTTTCATATGATTTCTTTTTCATATGTCTTCCTTCAGCTGTCTGCAAGCTGCAAAGCTGCTGAACCTGGTTGTCCCATCCCTGTGCACAGTGCAGGCTCATATTCATCTCATAAAGTGATACTGGGAGCTTGCAGCATTCACTTTGGGCAATTATAGAAAGAGGACAGGATGAGATGGACCAGATAAATCTAAAGTGTATTTACACATGTTTATAAGTGTCTAAGGGAATCCCTTTGACCAGCCAACCACCAAGGGGCAGAAAATCACCAAGAGACAGCTCTGTGTATGGAAATATGGTATAGTCGTTGAGCACAAAGGTTAAACAGACAATGCTGATCCTTCCTGACCAAGAGAAAAACAAAGAGCTCAACAAAAAATATCTTTGCTCTAGCAGCTGTATCTATTCCTTTACTGGAAACAAGGCTCTATCAGGAAAAGGAACTAGGAGGAGGAACTAGGAGAAGCTTTGAGACACATGTAACTCTGCAGAATTAAAACAACAACCCCCCTCCCCCCACCTCATTTTCCTCGCATAGGACGAAAAGTTACCTTCCAAGCCCAGGGAGGTTTCATGAAGTTATTGCACATTATTACTGTAAATGACTAATGTATGCAATATCATGTCTACCAGTCTCTAGCAGATTGCCATGCAGAGCCCAATCCAATAGGAACTCACTCACTCACTCCATCCATCCATCCATCCATCCATCCATCCATCCATCCATCCATCCATCCATCCATCCATCCATCCTTGGTGTAGTAAAAGGCCATTTGAAAACTTGTAAATTCCATACGTGCAGTAGTAAGACATGCACTATACACACCTTACACAGGAATGTAAAGCCTGGACTGTAATACTAAGTCCATATATATGTGTTGCTTAACCCCAGCTGGCAACTAAACCACACACATCTAATTGATCACTCCTCCTGATGGGATGGGGGAGAGAATCAGAAGGGTGAAAATGAGAAAACGGATGGGTTGAAATAAAGGTAGTTTAATAGCGAATGCAAAAGCTGCGGGTGCAAGCAAAGCAGAGGAAGGAATAGTTTCACCACATCCCATGGGCAGGCAGGTGCTCAGCCACCCCCAGGAAAGCAGGGCTCCGTCATGCTTAATGGTTTCTTGGGAAGAAAAATGCATCACTCCGAATGTACCTCTTCCTCCTTCTTCCTGCAGCTTTACATGCTGTGCATAGTGCCATATCCTGTGGGATATGCCTGTGGTCAGTTGGGGTCAGCTCTTCCAGCCCTCCCAACTTCTTGTGTTTCTGAAGCCACTGGCTGGCAGGGTGGTACAAGAAGCAGAAGAGGCCTTGGCTTTGTGTGAGCACTGCTCAGCAGTGACCAAACATCCCTGTATTACCAGCACTGTTTCCAGGACAAATCTAAAACCTGGACCCATACTAGGTACTGTGAGGAAAATTAACTCTATCCCAGCCAAAAGTAGCATAACAGTAGTGAGGAGTGCTGAGATTAGCTCCATAGCAAGGCCTTTTAAGTCATACGAAGGAGTGAGGAACATTCCCCTTGAGCCAGCCCTACTGACCACCACTGAGAGAGAGAGACAGGAGAGCAGGGAAACCACGGCACCCTCGCAGGCAAACATCCTCCTCCATGTGACCTCCACAACACCAACAGCATCTCATGCTGAAGGTACAGGAAATTTAGTAAGCAATGTGGTTGAAATTCAATGCTAAATTGGCACTGTGAGCACTCCCACCTGGGTGCTTCTTGTAGCAGTTCAGTGTTTCTGTCCTTGCAAGCCTTCCCTCCATGTGCCTGTGTGGAACAGATTAGCTTCTCCTCTGGGTTTCACAGGAAACTGGGTGTGGAAAACTCTTTGCTGGGCATACTGAACCTCAAGTTACCACTACTAGGCCAAAGCATTCTTTTTTCTTTTTGGTGGAAAAATCCATTGGAGAAGGCCAGGAAAACTGTGTGGTTTCTGCAATAGCTTTCTGTCTCATAATTTTGAACCATTCTCCCTCTCTCCTGAGGCTCACAATCTAGGTTTTCAGTAGAGTGGGATTGCCACGAGTTCTGCTTCCAGCCACTGCCTTTTTGAGAATCATTTTAGGAGGAAAAATGAGGTGGTATTAATCTGAAGCAGATTCCCAGCTGGTGTCCACAAACAGGAGCTTATAGTTAGGTCCCCAGTCACCACAGTTCTTTATTTCACTGGATGCCTTATGCTGCTCAGTGGGGGTAGGAAAAGGAAGGAGAGCTGCAGGAAGGTGTTTGAAGTCCAGGTCTCAGAGACTTAAAAATTCCTCATTTCAAATTGTGCCTAGCAATTTTGCATCAATTCAGAGTTTATACCCTTCCTGTTGAGTGTTATTTTTCCACAATGCTGAAAAAAATGGGTGGCTACAGAAGTGTAAGGCAGGTTTTCAATTTTGTGGGATATTTTTTTCCCTTTACCTCATTTGAAAAACAGCAGTCACCAGAATAAATGGCTAATTCAGCTTTTAGAAATATCCATATACCCCGTGATAGATTTTTCAGGGAAGTTGGTGCTGTTTGGATAGGCAAACAGCTCCAGTTTTGTACTATTAGTCCTGACATATATACAGCAATACAGACACCCACCATGTACCATGAAATGCTTCTGTCTCATCACAAAGAGGACTGAGATCGAGGCCCAAAGGTACCGTTTTGCTGCTATGTAATGTCCTGATGCATCCACAGCTGAGTGCAGCTTAGGTCTCCACATCTCAGGAAGGATGTAGCAGAGTTAGAGGGGGGCAACTAGAACAGCTGAGAGGACAAAGAAGCTGACTTAAAGAGACTAAAAAGGCCTGTGTTCCTCTCTTTGGAGAGAAAATTAAGGCTGAATGTGATCAAGACCTATAAAACTGTGTAGACAGCTTCTCTTAGTGACCTGTTCCAGTGTCTCACCACCCTTATAGTAAAGAATTTCTTCCAGTATCTAATCTAAATCTATACTCTTTCAGTTTAAAGCCATTTCCCCTTGTCCTATAGCAGGCCCTTGTAAAAAGTCCGTCTCCAAGTCTCTTGTAGCCTAATTTAGGTACTGGAAAGTACTATAAGGTCTTCCCAGAGCCTTCTCTTCTCCAGGATGAACAACCCCAGCTCTCAACCGGTCTTCACAGACGAGGGGCTCCAGCTCCATGGCCCTCCTCTGGATCTGCTCCAACAGGTCCATGTCCTTCTCATGTTGGGGGCCCCAGAGCTGGATCAATTACTCCAAGTGGGGTGTCATGAGAATGAAGTAGATGTGGAGAACCACCTTCCTTGACCTGCTGACACTTCTTTTGATACAGCCCAGGATATGGTTGTCTTTAATTTGGTTGGCACATTACCAGCTCATGTTGAGCTTCTTGTTAACCAACATCCTCAAATCCTTCTCCTCGGGGCTGCTCTCAATCCATTCTCTTCCCAGTCTGTATTTGTCCATGTTTTAATGCCAGTAGCCTTATGGCTTTTAAGCTTCCACCTCCTAAAAATTTGCTTTGAATTCTTTTCCAATAAAAAAACACACAAATAGATTTTAGCAGATGCCTCAACTAGTCTCTGTTCTTAATTAATATTAAATTAATTAAAAATCAAGGCTCTTATAATCAGGGAAAGAAGTGATACAGGTTAATGAGTAAAAAGAGATCCTTCAACAGTCAGACCTCAGCTGAAAACCTGCAATTACACAAGGTAGGCTCTTTTGAAAGGTCTCAGAGGAACACACATAATTCTCAACACAAAAACATGCTTCCAGCAAACAAATTAGAGTCCCTGAGCTGCTGTTGCTGCACAGAAAGAGAAGTAAGTGTAACTCCTTTGGGGGTATTGGTGAGAAAAGATAAAAAAAAGAACACCAAAGCAGATGCCCTTGGAGAGACTTTTAAACCAAACCCACAATGTCTATGAAGGTGTAAAATGAAAACCAGGAAAAAGTGAATCAGCAGCTTTGCTGTTAAAGTAGTATCCAACTATACGCACTGTATAGCTGCAGTGTATCTGCACTGATTTACACATCTCTATTCTGTATATTTATTGGAGTTTACTGCATTCTTTCCAATCACAGTCTCAGCAAAAATCTGGGTTCTAAGCTGCTCTTATTCACTTGAGACACCCCTCTGACTTGGGAGAGTACAAGCTGACCATACCAACTTCATGCTGCAGGGCAGGAGCTTGTCATTGTTACTTGTCTACAAAATATCATTCTTTGTTGTTGTCATGGTATTTTACCAGTTGCACAAGTAATTAGCTCCCTGTAGACGTGGTATTGCCAACCCCAGCAATCTTTAATGGCTTAATTAATGGTCTTAGGACAAGATGCATGGTGTTCTTTGCTGTCTGAGCCATTGTGTTTTGCCTTCACTCATGTCCACATTCAAACAAACTTGGAAACAAGCAATTGCAAAAAAAAAAAAAAAGGCCAGCCATTAAATGTATTGTTTCCAAGTCATATTCTGTGGGAGGTTTAATGGAAACAGAGGGAAATGTAAACTTTTGGATCCAAATCAGAAAGAAGGATTGATCAGTACATCCTCTGTCTTACAAAGGCACATTGCTTTCAAAAATACAGACTGCATTCAGTTCTTCATTGCTACCTGTCCCTTCCTAGATCATAAACAACTGCATGTTAGTAAAGCCTTACTGTGACATACCTATGTGTTTTGTTGTTATAGAGACTGTGAAATACTCCCCTAAAACTATTTTTAGCTTGCTGTCCTCATGTTCATTACAAGGAGACTAAAACATGGCCACCTCCTTCAGAAACAAATCAAAACAAAGAAAGCTGGGGGGGAGCGCCTGGGGGGGGTTGTGTGGAGAGAGAAACCCAAACCATGAGTCATACATACCCTTGCCTTCCTGACAGCATTGAATCCAATGTTTCACACTACTGCCTTAATAAGGGCTTAAAAGTAGTTAATCTGTCTTTGCATTAGGTAGCATGTTATTGAATTGCTGGCCACTGTATTCCCAGCCCAGCAGAGAATCAGTTGCAGAAAAAATGAATAGACTCCTCACCTCCTTCATAAGCTCAGATGTCTGCTATCTATTCCAGATAATTCATCTTTGTCTGCTGTAAAGTACACATCACCTGTATCCCACTCAGGAGCAGTAAACACTCACTGTAAGGAAGAGGATGGCCTCTGGCACATTAATTGCTCTGACTCTCCTTCTCCTTAAGTAAAACACAATCTCCCATTTTTCTCTGGATAGGTTTTTTCAGTACTTCACCCAAACCCTTGGCAGAAAGACAAATGCCCTAGACACTCCTTAAAACCCCAAGACCAAGCTCCTCAGTTTATTTAGTATTTTTGTAGGCTTGGGTGAAATAAATGCAGTACTTTACAGGCTTATGGTTTCCAGGAATTCACTCTGTGTTTTTGTTTTTAACAATTTTTCTTAATTTCCTCCTTTGTTTTGTCCAGCAAGTTACATAAGACAAACCTTTCATGAATATAATTCTGTTCTTGCCTTCTGCATTTTTGCAATACCCTCCCAGCAGCTGCAGTTTGAGTTACTTATGGTCACATTGCTGACCTTGAGTGAGCCTGGCACCCATGACAGCAGAAACTCTGTATGATCTACACCTGCCCTGAGCTCATTTCTGTGTAATACAAGGCCTAGCACAAATCACAGACACATAGTAAGCTTTGACAGTACTGTGGGAGAACATGCTTATCCTTCCTGTATGCTTTGCAGAGAATTCTGGGAAAGCTGTGGAGGACCACAGGTGGTCTAAGGCATTAGCCTGCAGCTCCCCTATGAAGTGATGTATGTAGGATGTCCACTTGACCATCTCAGCCAAGAGATCCAAGCTCCAGCAGGGTTTTGTGCACAGATGGCAGCTAAAGTAGGGCAACACCTGTGCTCTAGCTCAAGTTAACATTGCAAGGAAAAACACTTTTGAAGTAATAGATAAAGGAAGTTTGAGGAGCCATATGGTCAAATGATGACAAAGGAACCGGGTAGTAGCATTTGGATTATCCATCATCAGCCCCAAGTGGGACGTGGCTTGGTGAGATACAGGAGAGCATCCACGTGGCTAACTTTAGTGTTCTGCAGAATGGTGCTGTCATGTTTGCTTGTCTTGCAAAGTAATTAGGGAAGGCTAATACAGCAATGCAAGATTTGTAAATCTTTTTGAAACCTTTGAGTGGCAGGTCCACTCTGACACATGTAACATTGTTTCCTGTTCTCAATATTGCCAGATCATATGTATGGGTAGCCTCAAGTGATGGTGCTTTCTCTTCAATGACAAATGTCAGTTCCACTTTATCAGTACAGGATGCTGGCTTCACCTCTAACACAAATGCTCTTCCTGAGCATGGCAGGCAGGCTCCAACATGGAAGATTGAACAACCCTTTCCCTCTGGTCCCTCACACCAGCACAGCCATGGAGTTGATAGCCTAACCAGTAGGAATCTGAAAGATGGAACCACACCCAAGGACACCACTCTTCCAATAGCACATGAGATCTGAAGGAGAAGCTGAGGTCTCTCCTGGTTTTAAGGACAACCTCAGGAGCTGGGGTAGTGCTTATCCCTACCTTACTCTCTTATGCACTTGTGTAAGACTTGTTTTGCTACCAGTTTGTCTTTGCTATTTGTCCTTTTATTTTCAGGATTGTTTGTAACCACTTCCTGGGGAGCTGAACTGTAGCCCCTGAGCTTCAAGTGATTCAGCAGAGCAGTTAATACACATCAGAAATGGTCACTGGTGCAGCAAGCCAGATCCCTTCCTGGCAGAAGGCACCAGCCTGCTATGCACAGTGCAGAAAGCTGGCTCTGCCAAGAGAGCACATCGTGCCCCTGTAGGCAGTGGAAGGATGCCTCATGCATCCCCATACAAGGCACCTGCTGCAGAGTCCAACAACAGTATGATTTTTTGCCAGTGATATGAAATATTACTATATAGCAAGCAGAAAAATTGCTAAAGACAATTTCTGTGCCTTAGAAATATACAAGGATATCAGCATATGCTATAAGAAAATATTAAATAAAGACATTCTTGGATGTGTAGGATAAGATTAAATTCCCCTGGCTAGTCAGTACATAGCCCTGTGCTGCCTGTCAGTGTATCTCAGTATTTGTCAGGAACGTCAGTGCAGACATTCCTCTCCTCCTGACAAAGCAACAGGTATGGCTACCAAAACAGTTGTGGGACAAGAGAATTTTTTTTTTAAAGTACTACTTTGAGGTCTGAGAACCACAGGAGGTTTTTCAGAAGATTCTGTCCAAAGGGTGGTTGGTTTCTGTGGGGTTTCTGTGATGGATTTCCCCAGGACAGCTCTTGGCAGAGAGGGCACAACCCATAGCACTAGTGGTGCTGCTCCTTGAGTGACTCAACTTTAAAATCTTAAGGACAGTGTAACAACTACCAGTGTTAGCTGACAAAAGAAGAATCCCAGCACCAGTTGGGGCTTCTATGCCATGGACAATGACAACTTCTCGAAGCAAGCTTCTTATGAAGTCCTGACTGTTAAATCCTCTTACAAAAGCAAATGGGCTTCAGAGAAAGCCCAAGGGCATATTTCAGAGCACTTTGGATTTTAGCCTGTTTCAGCCTCTACTGCCAACTATCCATCTGTCCTGATAATGTGCTTCATTATGAAGCTAGGTAATGAGCCTAGAGCTCCTTTACTGGTGGGATTATAATTGCAAGGGGACAGTGAGACAAACTTGTTATGTGGGTCACAGGGGGAAAGGTCTATAGGGGGGTTTTCTTATTTTTCATCCAAACACAGTCAGAGTACCTATCATTCCAGTGAAGTTATCCCCATTAGTAGGAAATATGTCCCTTTTCCTTGCCATGGGGAAGCTAAACTCTGGTTCAATGGACTTGCCACAGGGACTATCAGAGGTGATGTTTCATTGACATGAAGTGATGTCTCTGGATCTGGCCGTGCAGCCTCAACAAAGCATGGGAACAAGGGGACTGATCAGGGCAAGAGGACACAATTTTTCTATTATGTTTTCCCTGCACATTAAAAGGCAAAGGTTTCTGATAAAGAGCTCAGAAATGCTCCAACTCCAGCAGTAATAGTCTGCCTTTTCTTCATGCCTGGAAACTACTCAGCTGGCACAGCTGGCTTCTTATGGTCCAACCACCATGGACAGGATACAGCAGGATCAAGCTTCGGCCAAGCATCTGCTCCTCTGCAGCTCCCCTCACCTTTCACTGCTCCCCTTACTACCTGAAGAGATCCCTGAATGTCCCACTTAGCTGGGTCAACCTTCCCTAGGCTGCTTTGTAGATGTTCCCTTTTGCAAAGGAATGGTAGTAGAAGACACTGTTGACGTTTACCCTACTCTACAACAGGTAGAAACTGATCCTTGTAGAGTTTTGTGGCTTAAAAAGCTTTTGTGCTTTCAGTTAATTACTTGATTTTAGCTGCCTAAGTCATTGATGACCTGACTGGTTTGATTTTAGTAGCTTTTATTTTGCCTTCCTTGGAATGGCATTGCCCAGTGGTAGGTGGTTTACCATCTAAATGGGCTAAATGTAAAAGAGTTGTTATATCTTGCAGTCATGATGGAGAAAGTGGACTTGTTTTACTTTGATGAGTAGTCTAAATATTATCGTATCAGATTTTGGCATTTCAAATGCAGAAAGGGCTTCCTTTGAACTCCACTTAGCTGCTGTGAAATGGCACTTCTGATTTATGTGGCCAAGGCATCATCTTCTGTAGATTTGTAATAAGGTTTGGATTTGACCTACTGTGAAATCATAATGTCAGAGTAAGTTGACTGTTTTCAAGTACGTGTCTCATTTAAGTGCTTACCTTAGTTTAAAAATAAGAGCTAAGCTGATATTTTAATAATTTTACATTTCTCTTTGATTACAAGCTTCTTGTGATTATAAAAGTCAACGGTAATATAGTCATGGGAGCATAATTATACAAAGCTGGTGTAGCCAAAAATTATAAAGACATACAATTTTAAAAATAAAAGGATTCTATACATGCTCTATTTCTGGAAGCAACCACAAATAAAGGAAGTTGAAAACTGTCAGCGACCTCTACAACAGAAATCAGAGTCTTTGGAAGAGGTGTGCAAATAGTGAGGCTTTCAAAATGAAGGGTTACTCAGAAAAGAGCTTGATCCCAGTACTTTTCTCCAGGGCACAGGCAGGCTGACCCCACAGGCAGCTCAGGTCTCCTGACAGTCAGCAGCGCTCCAGTTCCAAGGTAAGAGGTTCCTTCTCTTACACTATGGTACTTCAAATGGAATTGAGTTTCCTCTAAGCTTTATGCTTGATAGAGTGAAAGAATGTACTAATTGTTGAAAGATTGGCTACTGGCCATAGTAACTATAAAAAAAATTAGAGTCTGAATTATAAAATAGAAAAAATAAGTTTATACTCAGGCTGACTTTAGTGCCACCAAACAGACAGTGTTAGTTGTGGCTCTGCCTTTAAATATCAGCTTGTACCCAGCACCATCGAAGAAATACCCCTTTGAGAGAGCCCAGCTCTCCAGCAGGACTACTCTGCTGGGGAAATTTTGGAGAACAATTCTTAGATAGAAATAAAAGGACAAAATGCCTCGTGTATTAATCTTAAGCCCTTTGAATTTAGTTGTCTCATCCTTTGTATACAATAAATCTTATGTCTAGTGACTATCACTTTTCAGGTGGATTTTGAGCATCAAATGCCTAGGACATGTTGAATGGCGATGCAGGCACCCACATACCCTGCATTTACCCAGAAAGTCCCATCACCCATTCACCCCAGCTTGTGAAGCCTCAGAAACCATAAACAGGTTGTCGACATCCCTGGGAGGTACTTTACATATAGCAGCATCTCGGCTTTGACAGGCTGGCCTAGTATCATGGAGGGCTTAGGAGTCCCTGCCCAGCAGGGCAGCAGCTCTCATGTACACTCACACAACCCCTTTTACAATTACTGTGCAAATTATTTCTGACCTGGATGGGACTTTGTATGGGCTTTAACAAACGTCTCAGAGCTTTGGTAGCCCTTGCACATTAAGGGAGAATGATCTTCACCTGGAAGGATAAAGCCTGGGACTCTAAATTTGAGATTTCCTTTTACATTTTCAGGCTACTCTTCATAGGAAGAGTGAATGACACACACTCCCACCCTCCAGTCATTTCCCCCTCAGCTCAGGTTGTCTTTTGTCCTAAGCTAGAACCAGAATCAGCAAACATGTCGAGGCAGGTTCTACCACCGTTTCCTTAATCCATTCAAGCAGAGTTTAGTCCTACTGAGGAATACTGTAGACAAACTTCTTTACACCTGTGCCGAGGGCACCAGTCGCTCTCGGACAAAGCAGGAAGCTCCTCAGTGCCAGCACTGCTGAGGTCCGATCTGCCACAGATTTACATCCTATATCCTTTAGCCTTTCCCGCAATTTCCTCTGTGTCCTATGCCTGACCCCTCCCGGTCCTTTCCACACCCTCCCCTTACCGCCTGTGAGCCAGTCGGGCTGGCTGCGAGCCCCCTGTGACACAGACTGGGGCCAAGCTATTCCAGCCTACCTGCCGGCAGCAAGCTCATGAGCCGTCTTTGTGTGCCTCTCTCCTACCCACAAGCCAGCGCTGGGAGTTATCCTTCACAGCTCTGAGACCTCTGCTGCCTCTCAAATTTGTTTAAAATTAGCATTTGAATGTAAAAGCTACGAGTGCTTGCGTGTGAGGGGCAGGGAGGGTAGGGCTGCAGAGACGTAGTTGTGTAAGCATAATTCACTTTGGAACATAGGCTAAAAATAATAAAGCTACATCATCACATTCTTTCACAATGCCTCAGAAGAACTGGAGTAGTGCTTACAGCTGCAACAAATCCCTATTAAAACCAAAGGGAAGTAGGTGAGGATGGAAAAGCAACCTCTGTGTGCTGCTTGCTCTGCCAGGCAACAATGGACCAGGATGCTGGAACCCATCACCCCATCCCACTCCGCACATCCCTGCTTGAACATTGTTGGCAGTACAGGTGCTGAGCAAAATCCTCACCTCTCTGCTCTAGGTGAGCATACAGAGACCTCATTAAAACCTCCTATCAGTGAAGGGCTCCCCTACCTCCTAAACAGGTTTTTTGAAGACAGCTCATCAGCTGAGATGAAGCCAGGTGTTAATCTGTGTTTCCCCCAAGCAAGCTGACTAATTAGCTAAGTCCACAGGCTGGTTCTCTGGGAGCTCTGCTTGCATTTGTATGAAGGAGGATCATTCAGGTTAGGAAGGACTGTAGGAACATCATGACTGGTCAGACTAAAGCTTTGTTAAAATTTAGGAATACTGAATACAAAATAATGTGCTTATTCACCCCCTGACTTTTTAAACACTGCTGCCCTAAGATGACTACTCCTGTTATTGCTAACTTTTTAGTATTTTGTGATTAAGAAGCTATTGATGATGGAGGTGGCTGACACCTATACAGAAGGTTCCTGCTGCAAACAGCTGACACACTGGGGCTGAGATAGGAAGAAGAGAAAAGATACAGATATGAATGAGGCTGCAACAAACTGCTGAGACTGTACTGTCCCTACAGCAGGCAGTGGTCTCAGCGCACCAGGAGCTGAATCACTATGAAACACTGTAGAGCAGGGTGTAGATACAGGCTAAGTTACATGTTTCTCAGCAGAGCCTGCAGAAAGAGAAAGGAGAAGCTTTGGCCATGTGGACCTGGCACAGTCTTACAGGAGAAACCTCTTCGTTGGATATAAATCCAGAGGTCAAGGGCTAATGGCTTTTTGGGCAGTTTGGAGGTGCAAGTCCAGCTCTCAGTCAGTGAGTGATGAGCAGGAAAAAAAGGCCACTTGTGTCTCTGTACCCATTCTCTGACCCCTTCCCATGTGTGGAACTGCCCTTGCAGTGTAGAAAGGGATGGTAGTGGGGCTGTGGTTGAGCAGCTCCAGCACCAGCTGTGGCACTTGTGCTTCAGGATTTTGTTTTCCCTGTTGAACATTTACTGTATGTAATATGGGTAGACAATTTTAGGACAGGTTATAGCTAATTCCTTTCCTGAAGCTATGTTTTTCTCTGGAGACTCTCATCTGGTCCCATCCTCTTAGCAATAAGGGACAATGCTGTAGCAGAGGCATTTATGTCCCTCATTTATATCCATCTCCTGGGGGTGTCTTTATGGCATGTTGGTTGATGCAAAGGAGCACCACGCCTGGGTGTCTGTTCTACATGAGACATGAAGGAAAACAGGACAGATGCTTTCTGGTAAAAAGGGAAAGAAAAGGCTGACAATTCATGTGGTGCAGTGCTGTGAGGGCCGCAATAAAAAGAGGAATCAACATTTCTTTTTGACAGAGCCACGTTCCAATGGCTAAACAGGCTTTAAAGTCAAGAAAAAGCCACATTGACACTGCAGTAGAAAATAGTGAGTGTATACTTTTATTATCTCATTAACACTCTTTCCCCTCCTCCCCAGGATCATTTGGCTCCAAGACTGGCAGCAGGGTACAATAATGTTCCCAGCAGAAACAGCTGGTATGGAGACGGGATATTGTTTGAAATGGCCCGAGAGGCGTCCTCAGCAGGTGGCATTTATCAGCTGTATGCAAACACCGTGCTTCTGTGAGGCACTCTAAGAAAGTGTAGATATCCAAAGAAATAAAAGCAAAGTGCAACTTAGCAAAGGGAGGATTTGTAGCTGAAACCCCATTTTTGGTATAGATGGAAGGGGAGGGAGTAATAAACAGCTCTGTTAAGCTAGTCTGTTGGCTTTAAACCAAGGTAATGAGGCATGTGGGTGCCTTGACAAGGAGCCAGAAACTGCATTTTGCCACCAATTTGACTTCTACCTTTTTTGTCTCTCTTAATCTGACAGTAAATTCCTCACAGTCCACTGAGCATATCAAAATGGGGCTGAGGCTAGGTCTAATGCCTTTTAAAGTACTACTAGGAAAGTAATTCACTTAATTAAATATTTCCAGTTGTGAAACCCTCTAGGCAAATTGCACCACCTCTTCCCCCTTTGCATACACAAAATATAGAACAACAATGGATGTGCTCATTTTTACCCCACATACAGAGTTTCATACTCCCTCCCTCCCTCTATCCCTCCCTCCTTCACTCCTTCTAAGCTGTCCTTCCTAGAGGTTTTTCACCAGGAAGGAAGATTACTCTAGTGACTGGGTCAGAGAAGTGTGAGAGTCAGCTCCTAGCTCTACTGCCTACTTGTTTTGCAGCCCCAGATATATATCTTAGCCCCTCTTTGAGACAGCTTCTGCATCTATATGGCCAGGAGACAAGCAGTGTCCTTCCACCCTATCACTCTTCTCACTGGTTAAGTGTTCACAGAGCAGTTTAGACCTCCTTTAGTAGGAGATCTTAGATAGAAAAGAACTAAGTTTGTTCAGGCCAGAGCCCTGCTGGTCTGTTCCCTGGACAGGATAGCTCTGAAACCCCTGCCTTAGGGGAACTGCAAACAGGATGACCCCAGCACCTGATCAAAGGTGTAGGACCATACCAGGGAGCCACTGGTGGCCTGCATTGGCAGAGTCCGTGTAGAAGGACAGGAGACCACAAGAAAACAGACCCAGTGCTTTTGTACAAATTTGCCTGACACTTTAGAGAATACCACCATGAAAGAAAACTTGGGGTTTGCACAGAGAAGCCTCCTGAAAGGAGAGCATGAAATCTTAAACCCTCTTGCAGGAGTACTTTTTTTCTCCACATGCAGTACCATCACAGCCAGACTGAAAATGTCACCTCTGTGCCTGGATCCCTTTCATGAGATGAATGCAACCTTTCTACCAGAGAACAAAGCACGTTAGTGATCTTTTAACAACCATCTCTAACTAACTTGCAGTGCTTGCTCTGCAGTAAGATAAGCTCCTTGTGTCTAAAAGGTGCCCTGCAGTGAAAAGATTGAATCAAAACATAACTGTTACTTTGTACACAGTAGCCCTTCAGAGAATAACCCGTACCAGGTCCCCAGGCAGTTCCTAGCGCCTGTATTTTGTCCAAGGGCATGTCTATGCTACCACTGGTAGCTGCTAATATATCTTCTTTATGACAGAAAAAAATTCCCTATCTCTGTGCATTTCGCCTGCCTCCTGCTAGGTACCTCCACAAATACATACAAGTGATGGCTTGTAACTGAGGAAGGCACAACTAGTCACACATTAGATATGCTTGTACTGCTCCCAGGCTTTTTAGCTTGCTCTCCTCTGCAAACACTTCAAAAGCTGGGAGATGCTCTCTCCAGCATCCACTGCAGCAGCAGCACAGCACGGAAATGATGCAAGCCCAGCTTAGGCTTGGGACATTACAAGCACAGCACTGCTCTGGGGGCTGCTGCATATGCCAGGTTTGAAGGTAGCACCAAAAGCATTTTGGGGCATCATGCACTGTCAAAGGATTGTGTTCCTAACCACAGGAGGGATGCTCACTTTAGAGTCTGTTCATTCCTCAGGATGAGAGCATAGCCAGCTGCAGCACAAAAACTGCATTTCATTTTTGCTTCCTTAAACCAAAGGAAGAAAGGCTTGGGGTTTTTTGTAACCTATAATGAAAACGAAGGGGAAGTGGGGAAACCACATTCATTACCTGGGTCGACATTTTACTATCCACTCCAACAGGAAGAGCATTTCCTCATAGGCTCTTTAGGACACCTGCTTTTCACTGCAGCACACCTCCCAGCAGTGCTGCCACTATTGCTCACTGGTGTGTTTTGACAAGGAACTATGTTCCTTCTGACACTATAAACTCAGAAGAGGCCAGAGTAATCTCTTTGCCTGACCTCCTTCCTCCTGCAGACCACACAACAGCTTGAGTTCTTTCATATCTGAATTTATTATATATGAAAATTAGTCTGGACTAACCACTGCAAATTTTATCTTTAACCTCCCTCAGATGTAAAAAGCTTTCAGAAAGACACTGTTCTGCTGTTTCAGCGTAGCAGTAATTATTTGATCACATGGGACATTTCAGATCCTTGCATATGGAGCTGTTACGAGTTGTCCTACCTGTCCCTGTTTCTGAGTGAGCTTCCATAAGGAAAATGAGAACTATTTGGCAAATCATCTGAAGCCAGTTGTAGGTCTCAGATCAGGCCAGAGTGGAGAGATGTCAATGTCACAGGTCACTCCCAAGTGTTCATCCCACAGTCTAAAGGGCTGGGAACCCCTCCTTTAAGTGATACCCTTGTTACAGAGGTTTATGTAAAGTCTGGGTAGATGCCTCCGGTCTTTGATCCTGTCACTGTGATGCCTTTCACTAGCAATCAGTTGAAGCTATTTTATGATTCAATGGGGAAACAAACCTTCCAGTGGTCTTATTGCTTAATTTCTCTCTATTGCCTTAAGTACAATGGCTAATAGCTAAAGTGGACTTCAGGGTGTTGCCTACAGAGCTCTGTAATGGTTTCCTGCATTTTTCTTCTATTTGGAAGCTATTTTAAGTTGTTCTACCTTCCCTGGACTGCCCAAGAGGAGCTGTGCTGTGCACTTTCATCAGCTGATTCTGGGAAATGTCAGTTATGCTGTTCTTCTGTTAGTAATATGTTTCTTGAACGATTTAAAAATAGCACAGTATGAAACATTTCCATCTTCTCTCTTCTGGATGAGAACTGAGGGGGAGTTAACTCTTTTCTGCTTCACTGGAGCAAGAAGTACTGCAGTGTTCAGGTGCTCTGGGGCTGGAGCCAGTTACTGGTGCTGGGAGAGGCAACACGACAAGGGCACCTGGTCAGAGCCTGAGCTAAAGAAGATCCCTGCTCTTGTCAGAGCTGCCAGCAGACCTGGCACATGTGGCAGCTGTGTCAGTGCAGGACACAGCAGGACTGGACATCTGGCTGCTGACCTGCCTCTGCTGCTTTTACAGCTTGCTTGGGGAGCTCCTCTCTGTGTACTGCTACAACACACCCTGATCCTAGAGACCAAATGCAAGCTGGGAACACCTCCCAGGCACCCACATCAGTCCTATAGTGCCATTCCATTTTTACTCTCAGCTGGAGCACCTCATCACTGGCTGCTTGGCCTATGTCTTGTGTTCATTAGCATCTCCTTCCTCAGCTGTTGTTTCCTGTTAACCTCCCCTCTATCTTCTTTTACCTTCCAGCATTTTTTCCTTTATTTTTTGGTTCTCCCCACTCCAGCTTGTTCCTTTTACTTCCCCCATTGTTGATATTTCCTCCAGTGGTATCTTCTCCTACACTCCCCATCTGAAGGCAGCTTGGAAGACAGTCACCTACGGTGAGGTCCTAGGGAGCTGCTTGGCAGCAGCCTGCTGTGATACCCTGTATCTACACGTGTTAGAGGCAGAGAAAGAAGAAAGATCCTTTTATCATCCAAGCAGCAGAAGTATATATTCATCAGACACAGCTTCCCCTACCCATTTGCACTTGCCATGCACTTCTCCTCTGGTCTGTAGGCCCTCTGGGACTACTCTGGTAACCACAATGTTGGGAAATACTGTTTCAACCACAAAATACGGCTTCCTCTTTCAGATGACGATTAACTTTCCCCCCTGTGGACAGCCTAGAAACATTTAAACAACAACCAGCCTTGTGTTGCTCACATCATCTGGAGCTGGAGAAGGAGTAGAGAGGCTGGCACATGGTGGCAGTGAAGGGGAGAAAGAGTGATGAAGTTAATTATGAATGACTTGTCCTGGTTCTGGCCAAGGTTTAGTGCTGCAGGAAGGGCTACACAGGAGAGCGTTTGCTTTGGAGCCCATTCCATCAAAATGAATACGAATATTCCCATAAGTCTGGGGCTATGGGGCATCTCTTTTCAGAATGATATCTAGAGGCACATCAGGGCTTTCAATTGCTTCCAGAATTGGTGTGATCTCATTCTAGTTTCTTTTTATTCTCATGAGCAAGTAATACTTGTGGGATGTCGCCCTTGCTTTCTCTGCCCATTACTGCTTTAAAGCACTAATTAGATGCTTATAAATCACAAGGGATCTGTGATGTTTTGAATGACTCCAAACTTTGGCATTATAACTGAGGTCTTGAATGCATTTGCAAGCAAATCCACTCAACACTGGTTTCTGTTGATTCAGCAGCGATGTCATATCAAACTTTCCTGAGCACTCTGACAGACTTAAGTTTATTAAAAGAAGTCTGGATAGCAGAGCCAAGTTTAACTGCAGCCAAGTTATTCAGTAAGACAGCAAGTTGAGTACAAAAGCAGAAGGACAACTCTCACCTCTGTGCTGGTGACTGGTTTGAGAGCCTACAATTGCTTTGTCTGCAAATGCTGCCATGTGCAAGGGTCTGTCCTAAACAGGAATTTTCTGCACCGCAGTGTGACCTAGGGTTTCAACCTTAGGTCATGTTAAGAAGACACCTAGGTGCTATTTGTCTCCACTTGAAACTAATGCTGGGCAAGATGCATTTTCCACCAAATAAAGGCCCTACAGACATAAGGGGAAACAGTAGTAAATTTTGCAAGAAAATGTTTTCCAGTGGAAAAATACTAAGTTGCTAATAACTCTCAAACCTTATTTTCCATGGAATTTCAAACATGAAGGATGATTTCCAAAGGTGCTTGGCAAGCAACATTGCATCAGTACCACACATGGATTTTCCCCACAAGTTTCCTGGCTCCTCAGGAACCCACCAGAATTTACCACACTTCCCCAGCCCTTCACTGAAAGAGATGCGATAGCTGGGAATGCAGGGCTTTTACACTCCCTGATAAAGTGTTTCCTGGGAGATATGGACTCAGGAAGCCCTTGACAACTGCTGACTAAAACTGGCATGGTCCTTGTCATCTCTACCACTCTCTGCAGCTGAGTATGTGCACTCAGACCTCTCTACTATAACAGCAGAGATCCCATGACTTCAAAGCAGCAGCTACCCCAGGACTGTGAATTGTGTCTCACCAAAGGGAATGCAAAAAAGTAGCTATGTCTGCTATGTTTCGGGTTATTTCTGGTTCTTGGAGAATTCTGGAAAGAGTATCTTCATTTATGCATTAGGAAAATCCCAAGAATAAGGGCTTAATACAAACTAATCGCCACATTTCAAGAAGCCCTCTGCACATGCACATACATGTTCCCTAGCCAGGCTGGAGGGGGATCTTCTCAATCCACCTTAATCACTAGCACTTCTCCAGAGGAGTGGGAGCTAACCAGAAAGGGGTAAAAGCAAAA
Organism: Promerops cafer; assembly: GCA_013398275.1. Lineage (NCBI taxonomy): Eukaryota > Metazoa > Chordata > Aves > Passeriformes > Nectariniidae > Promerops > Promerops cafer. Next base: position 1,289,167 of record VZSE01005857.1, on the reverse strand, counting down.
TATTTTCAAGGATTTTTTAATGCACCTAAGACAAACGTACTAGGACTAACTCAGCTACATCTTTCTATGAGCACAGCATTGTTTTCCCAGTGGCCGTGAGTTGTGCTGCTCTAAGAGGCTGAGCTGTGCTTTAAAGGGCTTCATACTTTTTCGAAATCCCTTGAGAATGCCATGAACTGGTGGCCTTCCTGAGTATCTAGGAGGGAACTAGTGGCTGCTACAGGGCCAGGGCACAGCCTCTGTTCAAAAGACCCTCCTTTTGAAGGCTTGTTGCACAACCCTAGCCAAAGCACTATGATGTTGCCTGCCAGGCTCTCAGGCAGTTAATTAGCAATAGCACAAGCTGCCTCACATAAGGAAGTCAGGTGAACTTCAATGTTTATAAAGAGCAAGCAGAATGTCCCTGGGCAGTATAAAATATTATCTTTTTTCCTTTATTGACACTCAGAGGAACAGTTAATGCTTGGTTTGGATAGAGCTGATGACACTGCTGTTACTCATCATTTATCATCTCTAGATTATTGTGGTTGCAAATCATTTGGCAGATTTCTCTCTCTTTTTCCTGCTCCACAGATGGCAGTGTCCATGAAGCATGACACCCTTGCAGGCATCTGACTGGGAGGCTGGAAGCTTGAGGACCTTTGGGGGTAAAATGCCCCTCAGTATCATCTGACCTCTGATGTTCTTGGACTGATGTGCTGTAATTTGCACAGTTCTCTCTGACAAAAACTCCCTCTGCTGGGATCTTAGCTTGCAGACTGTGCTGCTTCTGAGAGGAGCCTGTGCCTGTGAAAGGCCATCACACCTTAGAGTGTAATTTTATTGCTGTGCCACTAAATGTTCATGTTTCAGCTCCAGTTCCACCTCTTCCAGGGTGGGGGTCTAAGGCACTTAAGCTGTAGCTAGACTAAGGGAGCATGGAGTAAGCCCACCACTGTAATTTTATGTGAAAGGAAACATGCAAAGCTGCCCTTCTCCAGCTGATATCCTGTTTTTTTTCCAGCTAACAGAGCTGAGCAGCTCCTGCAGCTGCAAATGAGGGTGTTTCCAGTCCCAAGACACACTGAATCAGTCAATGAGCTGTTCTCCTCTGCTGGCTTCTTAGCAGTTAAAAACTAAGAAAACACAATGTCTTGCCCAAACACCTGCCTCATTTGCCTTCCCCTCAGCATAGCAACAACCCCCATGATGGACTAGCCCTCATTTGGCAGCTTGTGGGGAAGCACAGGTCAAATTTTTTTGCAAGATGAGCTGTAACCCTGTGATCTTTAATAGGATTATACTGAGGGAAAAGGACAGGACTCAGCCTTGTGATTGCAGAGCAACTTATGATTCATGGATATTAGTGTACTGTGTGGGGACATCCTGGACACGGCTGATGCCTTCTCCTCCTTGCATTAAGATCTCTTTGTGCAGAAACACAGGGTTTGTTCAGCTGTCCCTAACCTCAGACCCTGACCCTAGATGGCCAGTACTGTCCAGCTGGCTGGGGCTGGGCCAAGTCCAGAGCAAGGATGGAGCAGCCAGTGAATAACAGAAGTGACCAGCCATGCTCTCTCTGGGTTTGTGCCCTGGGGTTAACTGGCTTTCTAAGTGAATCACAGTACAATTTGCTCTTCCCTCCTAACCCTTCAGCTTTTTCTGCCTTACAGCTCTCCCCAGAAGCGTACTTTGGTGACAACATGCAAGCTGGCATGTGCTGCAGCACTGGTGACTCTCAGAGGAAATCCTGGGAACAATTTATTTTTCCTCCTGCATGCAACGTTTTTTTGGTGAAACTTAGAGGACCAGTGCTATTTTTTACACCCCTTTATGGCTGAAATTAGCTAACAAGTTTAATCATAAGGGTGACAAAGAGGGTAGTCCACAAGATCCCATAAAAGTTCCATAAGAAACAGGTCTAAAACATACCTAAAATTAAGTGGGGGGTGATGTGTTAGGAAGAAGGGCAGGTTTACAAGACAGAGACAGAGCATGTGCAGCAGCACATGCCCCTCTCCCGGGGCAGGAGAGGGACCTCCAGGACCACCCTCACAGCCAAATAGCCTATTCTAGCCCTCAGCTAGAAGCTCTTCCTAGTGTTTATGATGGGCCTGTACTGAAGGATAAAGACCCAGGCACCGCTGAATCATGCATTTGCCACCTCCCACCATCATTAATGCACCATACACCACTTAGGAACGAAGGTTTGGGGTTTCTAGAAATAGAGTGAAATAAAATATCATGTCATCTGCCTGAAGATTCAGCAGCCCACATGTTCTCCCACACACGCTGCTATGAAGGTACCGTACCAGTGCTTTGGGCAGTCCTCGGGCTGTTGCTTTGGGAGCAGATTAGATTCAAGCTCCAACTCCTGAGCACAAGTGTGCTGCAGACACAGGCACTCACACCAGCAGCATTTATCAGGGGTAGTGGTCCTTTCTGCATCAGGGCAAACTCTGCAGGAGATCAGGACAGAGGAGTGTTACCAGTAATATTACAAGTACAGCTTCTTTTTTTCTCTCACAGGAACAGGATGATCTTACTGTAACCAAGCCTGAATTCAAGCCCCTCTTCTCAATATACCCCATCCCATCATTGCAAAATACAAAAGCTGGTAAATAAAATTCCTAATGTATCCTAGCAGGGAGAAGTGTTTCTTCAAAAAGTGTCTATTTAGATAATCTCTGCAGCGCTCAGATACCATGGAAATTAGTAAAGAATAATATCATAGTGAGCCTGCTGCACTGCAGCTTAATGTATCATTTACTGTTGCCAAGATTACAACTCTTTTGGGGTCTCTTCCCCCAGGCTTGCCCCAGTAAGTTGATATATTTTGGGATCATTTTGCATTTTCCACAAATTTCACCATCATATTGTTTCTAACCATCTTACCTTTCCCTGAACCTACAGCTCCTCGCTGTCCAGTACTCTCAAGGAAGAGCTTCCAGGTAATGCCTATTCTCTCATTTGGTTCCTGCATGGGGATTTTTCTGAATACAGATTTCAGACTATTTAACATTGCATATCTCATCATCGCTCCCCGATTCCCTTGTGCTCTCCACTGATACCTTGCTGCCAGCTATCCTATATTACAGAACCCTGGGCAGTTTCAAAAATGGCTACGTCTATGACAGAACCAAGGCAATTTGAATCACCTTTGATGAACTCTTTTTAAATGCTTTACTGAGACCCAAATATATTCCACCTTATCACATGCTCCTTGAATCTACTTAGCTTGCAATTCTACAAGGGAGATTCATTTAAGATTCATTTTGCTGAGGCATATGTACATTTGCTAGACTGCTTAATCCTATATTCTGAGGAAACTGCCTTTTAGGCAAGCTTCTGCTGCTGGGAAGTCTGAAGACCAAAGTCCAAAAGGATTTAGTTCACACCCAGCCCCTGCAGTGGTTCACTCATTAGAAGCAATTTCATCTCAGTCTCCAACTTCATGCTGCCTTCTGATGGGTCACAGATGTGTTAGAGACTCTCGTCTTCTGCTCCTTTTTTGTGATCAGTCGATTGTGATTGCAAGCTCCCAGCCCCAGTACTCCCCTTGCCAGAGTCCTGCAGGAATATCTGATTTCTTCCCAGCCCTAGCAACTACTGTGGAGCTCAATTCAGGCAGATGGGCAGCATCCAGAAGACCTGCCTTGTGGGACAGAGACTAGGCTACAGATTTACCTGGATGGTTTTCTAGCATATTCATCTGATGACAAAGAAGTCATGCATTGTTTTCCTTAAGCACTTGAGGTATTAGGAAAAAGCTTTGGACTGTCTGTAAATATGTGCAAAATATTAATTTTTCAACCTTGCTGAAGATTTTGGGGTTTTTTCTCTGTTTTTTTAAAATCTGTTATTCAGGGAATAGCCCAATTCAAAAACCTCTCCAGATGCAAAGAAGTACCAGAACAGACAGGAATAATGGGTGACTTAGGCTATATAAACAGTGCATTATCAAAACACATGGTAGGTCCTAGCCCAGGGGTGGCTGCCCATGAGTACATGCATGTTGAAGTGGCAGCTGCACACCCCACAAGGTGAGAGGTATTTGCTTGCCTTGAGCTTCCCTCACCTTGCAGATTCCTGATCAACACAACTGTTTGATCTCTGACCTTTGTAATCTATTCCATGTGCCAGTATCCACATTTATAGATTCTCCCGAAGCACCTATCCCTGTACCATGCAAGGTCAGGGTTTGTCAAGAATATAGGTATCTAGTTGGGAAGCAATAGAAAGACTGAGAGGGTTGCAGAAGGGAAGGTGTTTTATTGATAGAGAGGAGCAGATTCAGAAGGTATGGTTCAGATACATGGTAAGGGTGAACAATCAGTGACAAAAGGAATCTGTCTCCATGTAGGCAGCGACTGGAGATGTACCACAGTCAGTCACAGAAGACGACCTTTTAAATACCCCCAAGTACTCTGTTCTTCCCCTACAGCAATTCAGGGGATTCTGTTTGAATAAGCAGATTCCTAGGTAAAGACCAACTCTCCCAATCAGCTACTGCAATGAGTTTTTAACAGGAACTCCTGGATCCTGAGACCCCTGGTGCCCTTCACCCCTGCCCCAAGAAACACAGCACATGCACCACTGAAGGAATGTGTCTTTCAACACATGTCAAAAGCATGTCCTCAAAGTATTTACAATCATCTACTGTGGCTTCTAAAGCAGTGAATATGCAAAAGCAAGCTTTTGTGCTGTAAGCATCTTCAAATGCTACAGCTTTTGGACTATTAACCTTCTTACTTTTGGATGCTGCAAGCATTTAAAGATCTGCCTGGCTAAGCACCCTGTCATTAGCTAATGTAGCTGGAAGTTAGTGGAGTAGATGAACAAACTAAACAGAATGCAATGAATGACTGCAAAAAGGTCAAGGTGGACTGATAAAAACAAAGCAGTTTTATTTTGCAATTTCTCATCAAAATTAACATTATATATGTTATTTCTCCAAAGGAAGCAAATTTCTCTGTTTGTGCTGACATTTTTTCTCCTTTTATTTTTTTTACTGGGGTGGTTCAAAGAATAATTTCCACTACTCTGCCTATAAGGCAGGTTTGAAGATCTGTGGTGTTGCCTCCTAAGCTGTTGGCAAAACTTGCATTGGTTACAAACAGAAGACTAAGGCTCAAGGGGTTAATGCTTGTAGCACAGTCAAGTGATGACAGGAAAGACCTGAGAGGGTTTGTATACTATGAAGAGCAAGGACACAATTAGCAAAATACACCAGGATAGAATTAGCATTCAAGGGTAAAGATAGGAAGGGAAAATGTGGAGTTTGAGGAAGGACTTGGCAGTGAGGTATACAAAATTATCTCTCAAAAGTAATGTGACAGAAGCTCTACTGCTTGGTACATTTAAAATTAAGTTGGACAAAGCAATAGTGAGTGAATGAGAGATAACAGTTCTGGTCCAGCAGGAAGGCAGACTCAGGCTATTTTCATCCTCACCTCCTTGGAGCTGGCTGTTAGCATGATTGTTTCCAAGCAGGAAACTAAGAGTCTTCACAGAATAGCAGGTAGCAGAGAGCTATGCCTGTATCTACTACCAGCTCTGGCAATTTTAGGACAGTTTGCCAGACAGATCTATGAAGAACAGGAAAAAACATGAGGACTGAGACTGCTTTTGAACTCCATGCTAAATCCAGAAATATCAAACACAAAACAAAATTCTGAAATAAAGAGTGTGTGAGAGAGAAATTTAAAAGTACCTTTTACTTGCCTTGTAAAAGAGATGTGTCATCAATATTTTCTGGAGCCAGACTAAATGAGGCAATTTATTACAGGAGATGAGGAAAAAAAAAAAGCTGCAGTCTTGGGGCAATAGAAGAGTCAGGGCTGGGCTGTGATGGGTTCTTCCACTGATTTCCTGCAAAACCCAAAGTCACCTCCTCTTCCCCAGAGCAACCCTGATAACACGACAGTGGACGGGACTGTTTGCCAAGTTTGCTTCATCTTACGCTTCTTGCTCAAATCCCTCTGAAGGCAAACCTCTCCCATCTGGGCTAAATATTAGTCATGCACAGAAACAGGGACTTCACTGAAGTGTGGGCAGCAAAATCAACACCTACTATAGTGAGAACTTAATGTAAGTATTTAAACTCCTGAAGGCTAGGCCAGCACCTCTGCAAAGCTTCTCAGGCAGGTGCTGAGTTTCAGGCAGCCTTAACATGGTGGTGAGCCAAGAAATTGGGTGGGAGGCAGGGTCGAGGGCAGCTTGCTGCAACTGCTCACAGCAGGATCTGATTGAAGGCATGATGTGATACACGGTGGGTCTGGCTCTGTACCTGTTGCAGGTCTGGTGGTCCCTGATCCTGCACTACAAGACAGACAACCCTCAGGAAAAAGAGAAATTGTTGTTGAAAAAGCCTGGCATAAATCCTGAAGACAGCAAGCTTTTGAACTGGCACATAACCAAAGTGACCTACTCATTTCATGCATTTCCTTCAACAATAGCTGAGAACTTCAAGGCCCAGCTGTGCAGCACCAGCACACCATCATACAGCCAAGTGATACTCAGATCTGACTTCAGCAAATTAGGCAGTCCATTTACTGCCTATTTCTCCTAATACTGGGGCTTGCATATGGGCAGTACACAGGGAGGGAAAAGACACTGCAAGTTGGATTTGTGCTGCTGCCAATGCCTATTATCACAGGAGGAGCATTGTTTAGAGTCTTGAGATCTTGGTCAGAGTCATCCCAAAGCTGCAGGATAACTTCGATCACCAGCAGCTCCCAGGGAGCAGCCAGGCTGACAGCATCACTGGCTTTACAGGGAAAGGACTGGCAAAATGGAAGTATATTTTATGCTTGACAAATGGTAACAACTAACAGTGATTGTCATCACTTTTTCCTCAGTCCACACTTTCAAGTCGCAGGCTGACATTGCAATCTGGTTAATGCTCAGAAGGGAGAACCGATCACACGCTCCTATGTATTCTTCTGGGAAAAGTCACACAGTTGTAACAGGAAAAATGGGACAGAACTGAAACATTCCTCAGCTACAAGCCCTGGCCGAGCAGGGAGAACCGTGAGATTTTGGGACAGTTTTCAGGCAGAAAGGACAGATCCCAGTTTCATGCTTCATTCAAAACTAGGTTACCTAGAGCCCTGGAGAGCACACTGTAGGCAACAGTCTTGAAGGGATTTCAGAGGACAAGTAAACAGAACAACAAAAATTCACCATATACACCCTTCATTTCAATTTCCTGAAGTTCCACAAAACCATGCATGAGGAAACCTGGTTTATGCAGTAGAGGCAATTTTTACCATATAATATCTGTGCACGTTCTCCTGGAAAACCATCTGGAAGTAGCTGGTACTATGTTTTCCATTTGGCTTTCATGGCTGGAAGATTAGAAATACATATTTGTCATATATATTGGCATTCTTATTACCTCTGCAATTAATCTCACTACCTCTCCTGGCCAAGCAATTGCTTTCTGAAGCAGCTGATTGTACCCAATTAAGGTATAAGCTGTGTATATGAAATCACACATTCTCTCAGGAAAGGGGATTTTCAACTAAAGTTTCTATTAAGTGAGGTTGGAAGGATATCTATCCTGGCTTTTATCTTAATAGTCTTTTGAATGTCACCTTCCCATTTAGATCCTCTTGTGATAATCAGGGGCTTCCCACTGACACACAGAGGCTTTGGCAGTTCTTTTCATATTACCTGTCCCTTCAGGCAGTGCTCTAATTCAGGCAGTTTGAGTGTCTATGCAAAGAAAAGCAGCGCTTATTAAAGAGAGCACACAAACTTCATCCACCCTGAGCCTCGTACAAACACCTGGTGAAAAGGATTTCCAGTTCCTCTTCATGGAAGTGGAGGCTCATGAATACAGAAGACCCAGTGGATCAGTCTGTTACTTATGCCATGTCCCCTAGCCTTCCTCTAGGACAACAGAAAGCCTCAATTAGGAACAAAATGAATCAGTAAAATATTGGACAGTAAAATGATCAGACATCAAATATCTATGCAAGAATTATTAATGGCACATGAATAATTTCAGAGTCACAGAATGGGTCAGGTTGCAAGGGACCTCAGTGGATTATGAGCCTTAATGTTCAAGCAGGGTCATCCTAGAGCACATGGCAAAGGATTGCATCCGGGTGGTTCTTAAGTATCTCCAGTGAGGGAGATTCCACAACCTCTCTGACAACTGGTACAGTGAACATTCACCCACAGAGTAAAGAAGTTCTCTCCTTTTGTTCTGCTGGAACTTGCCGTGCATCAGTTTCTGCCCATTGCCTTTTGTCCTATTGCTTTGGCACCCCAGAGAAGAGCCTGGCTCCATCCTCTTGGTACCCTCCCTTCAGATACTTAAACACATTGATGAAGTCCCCTCTCAGTTGTGTCTTCTTGAGGTTGAACAGGCCCAGCTCCCTCAGCCTTTGCTCTTAAGAGAGATGTTTTAATCCCCTCTTCATCTTCATTGCCCTTTGCTGGACCCACTCCAGGAGCTCCACTTCCATCTTGTACTGAGGAGCCCAGAATTGGATAAAACACTCCAGATGTCCCCTCACCAGGACTGAGCAGAGGGGCAGGATCATCTCCCTTGACCTGCTGGCAATGCTCTTCCTGATGCAGCTCAGGATCCCATTGTCCTTCTTGGTCACAAGGGCACTGCTGGCTCAGGGACATCTTGTCCACCAGGACCCCCAGATCCTTCTCTACAGAGCTACTTTCCAGCAGGACTCCAGAATGAGGTACTCTTTCCCTTTCCAGGGACTTAGGTGAGGCTGAATGGCCAGTAGTTCCTTGGGTTCTCCTTCTTGCCATTTTTGAAGGCTGAGGTGACATTCACTTTTTTCCAGTCCCTCAGGCACCTCTCCTGATTGCCACACAGATGATGGTGAGCCGCCTGGTATGGTATCTTCCAGCTCTCTCAGCACTCATGGATACATCCTATCTGGGCCCACGGACTTGTGGATGTCCTCTAGCCCAATCCTCTTCAGCCAAGGGAAAGTCTTCCAACATTTCCTTTTTCCTGGGCTCCCAGGTCTGGGTTTCCTGATAGCTGGTTTTGTCAGTGAAGAGCAATGCAAAGAAGGCATTCAGTGCCTCTGTTATCAGGACCCACCCTTCATTTGCCAACAGGCCCATGTTATCCTTAATTTTCCTTTTGTTGTTGATGTATCTTTCCTGTTGTCCTTGACATCCATGGCCACAATTAATTCCAGATGGACCTCGGCCTTCTTTGTCTTATTTCTACTTATTCTGCCAACCTTTCTATATTCACTCCAAGTGGCCTGACCTATTTATTTTCATCTAGAAGGGTGCATCAATTATGGTTGCACGACATTATGTCCTGTCTGACATAACCTCTCTGGACCTTTAAAAATTCTGCATTCAACTGCTTCTTGAAGGTAATTTTCTTCCTGTTCCTCCCACAAAGACAAAACAGCAGGTACTGCCTTTTATTAATGTACCTATTTAAATACATCTGCTACAAAATGCACCCTCACTGGTAATAACAAATCTCTTTCTTCATCCTGTCTTAACCCTCTTCACCATCACCTCCTTCTATGACTTCAGAAAAATACAGCAAGTAAGCAATGCAGGGTAGCCAGTAAATCTTTTTTACACTCCTTATCCAATTTTCTGCCATTACAAAAACAAATTTCTAGGGATGAGTGCTTACCCCAAAGAGGGCAACAAGGCAAAAGAAGAAGCACACATACCGTTCCTTCAAGCACTGGTGTGGTCAGGATGGCTTCCTGCTTTTTCTCTTCACAGACTCACCTGAGGGTGATTACATTGATTATTAAGAGCTGTGGGCAATTAATCTATCAGGGGCTTATTTTGGCAGCACTTTGAAGCACGCAGCATTTGCAGGGCCCCTCACCCAGCATAAACTGATGTAGTTCTGTTGCAATGTGATGGTCTGGCCTAACACAAATGAAAAAGTAAGCATAGCTGCATGTTGAATGGAAAGATCAAGCTGAATTGCAATGTAATCCTTCTCTAATACTGATGTAGAAGCACAGTCCCAGTGTCACAGGGTACAGACAACCAAGAGCACAGAACTGCTGATTAAACAAATAAACCAGCTCTGATGAGCAGAGAAATGCTGAACTCTTCCATCAGCAGTTCACTGAAGCAACCACTCAGCACACAAAAAAACAGATGCCAGATGCCCCCCAGAGCAGTGCAATGATATCAAGAAAAATTCAGATGATGGATGGATATCTAAAGCATAAAAAAAAATCTATTTCCTTGAACCACTTTAGAGCAATAAAAGGAAGTACATCTGACACAAAAACTGGCCACCAACACTGGATGTTGCACTTCTGCCTGCTTCCTGCCCATTTTAGTTCATCAGCAAGATTGTCATGAAGGTCAATGCATTTTAATAATGTCATCCAGAGAACAAACAGTTCCCAAATTTCAGTAATTGCTTTGTAAAATCTCAATAGGATTCCCATCCATTCACAAAATTGTCATTTTGTGGGGGAACCTTAAATTGTGTGAGAGGTTCAATGATAAGCTTATGATGAAAACTCACTAAACACAATCTTCACTGCTCTTTGCAAGGAGAGCAGAGTATTTCCTGCTATTCCTATACAAAAGAATGCATGGGGTGAAGCTGGCCTTGCAGCACAGCAACCCTGCACTGCTGCTTTCACCTGCTGCCCCTCAGCCCTTGGGGTGCCTCATCCTGGGCTGTGCCAGCGCAGCTCCACCTCACCTCTGCAGCTCCTGTGGGTTGTCTGTGTGGAGTAATGAATATATGGGCTCCAGTCTTGCACTTCTCACTGCACCTTGTGGCATAAATTATGGCAGCATGATACCACCCCCTCCTATCTAGTTGTGCCACATCTTTTCCCAAAAGATTTATTGCCAAATGCTCTCTTTTTTTCTTGGTATTAACATGCTGTAAACATACATTTATCAGAAACTCTCACCGGCATTTGATCCAGCCCTTGGCAACAGTGGCTCTCTAAGAGAGCTGCACTATCAGCCTGACAAGTTACTCTTTGGGGTTTTTCAAAGGATTTTTATATGATTTGAGATATGAATCACACAGGTATGTGTGGTTACATCATTATGTCACCCACAAGTGGCATAAGTATTTCAGTTACCAGTGGGAAGAAGCACCATCTCAGTTAGCAAGCCCAGGAATTTTACAGGTGGAAATAAATCATCCCTTTCCAACCTCAGCTCTCATGAGAGCACAGCTGTGAAATGACACCTTCATCAGCATTTATCCACATGGAAGACGTTAGCCCAGCTTTCCAAATAAGCTGTCACCTTGGAGCAAGGGAAAGAAAAACCTCTCACACCCAGACTGACAGACATACAGACTTACTCACTGGAGGTATTCATACCTGACATGTCCACATGGCCTCTGTTTTTCTTACTCATTGGCGTTTTGTTTTAAAACAAAACATGACAACAAGGATAAAAGACCATTTAAAAGACCCTGGACATTTGAATAGGTTTAAATCTTCCCATCAAACGAAACAAATGCATGCTTGCATAAGTCTAATTTACAGCCCAGTCTGAGGGAACAGAGTCCTTATTCTTTTGATGAACAGCTTGCATTATGCTTACATCATGTTTGAGTTAGCCTTATGAAGCCTAATGACTTCACCTAAAAGGTATTAGATACAGTATTTAGTTTAAATTGACAAAATGCATATAAATGACTTACAAATCCTAATACAACTACATGTCCAAGCTCATGCAAATCTTTCTCCAGTAGCAGAACAGTATAAGCATCCTCATGCACAAGAAGCACATTTTTTTCCAACCTTTGCCTTGTGATATAAACACTTTATGCAAAATGTATGCATATATAGGTATGTATGCAGATGTATATGCAGATGCAGAATTGCTGACACAGGTTAGTTAACAAAGGTGCATGCATCTGAAAATTGCACAGGAACAAACTGACAGTTTTCTGTGGTGCCATAATTCTTTCACCTAGTTTGTGTCTCGTGAGACTCTTAATGAAGCAAAGATCTAAAGGGGAAAAGAAAACCCCAAACATCTCTAACTGTATCATTAAAATGTGGTGTCTCGGTGCACAGACAACATGTAGAATCCAGTCCTGACAGCAATCCAGCCTGCACTAACACCATGTGCCTTGCATGACCAGCTGTGTTACCCAGCAGCCAAAAGTCCCTTCTAGGAGAATGAGTTCCAAGATGGTCATGGGAACCATTCTCATCTCCCTGCCTGCTGATGGCTGTCAGGATGTGGGTGGGTCCCTCAAACTGGATTGCAGAGAACTGCTGAGCAAGGCTCTGACTGATGAAGTTGCTCATGTTGACATGCTTTCTGTTCAGCATTGAGCTCATGGTCATTGAGCTCAAGGTGGGTTGAGGTTTGAGCTACTGGTGCTCTGTTGCTCCCGAGAGAGGAGAAAGCTCTAACAATTCCATTAGGAAGCCCCTAGTTTTCCCTCCAGCATTTGCTTTAGAGAGGATGTTTCCCTACCCTCAGAAAGCACATTTGGTTCTGTAGGAGACCGTAATTTTTCTAAGATATGCAAAGAAAAGCAGGGAAGTAGTTAACAAGCTCAGTCTACCAAAGTAGAATTGCATGGGGCAGGTGAGGGCTTGTTCATACTTCCACAGCACAGCTGGGAGCTTCTCAAAGAGAGAAATCACAAGAATGGTTTGCACTGAAAGTGAAGGCACCCTGAGCATGGAGGCTGTCATGAGACTGAACACCCATCCTTCTATTCAGTTTAGTTAAAACTAATTTACAAGCCATCAAATAAAAAAGGGAAAGTATGTTACAGCACTACACTAAGGAAATATTGGTTATATCCCAGAAGTGCCAAAGGGTCATAGCAGCAAAGTACACAGGGCTCAGCAAACGCATATTCAGCTAAATTGCATCTGTGGGAAGGTAAAGAGGATGATGCCTGAGAGGCAGGATGCCATCCAGAGGGACCTGGATAAGCTCAAGATGGGCCCATGTCAACCTCATGAGGTTCAATGAATAATAAGGTTAAGTGCAAAGTCCTGCACTTGGACTGGGGCAACCCCCAGTATCAGTACAGGCTGGGGGTGACAGGTTTGAGAGCAGCTCTGTGAAGGAGGACTTCAGGGTGCTGGTGGAAGAAAAGCTGGACATAATGGACAATACTGCATCCAGGAGGACCAGGGCAGTGTTCATCCTCCTGTACTCAGCACTGGTGAGGCTGCATCTCAGATCCTGTGTTCAGTTCTGGGCCCCTCCTGACAAGAAAGACATTGAGGTGCTGCAGTGTGGTGAAGCACCTGCCCTGCTGCATCTAGCTCTGGGGTTCCCAGCACAGGAAGGACAAGGACCTGTTGGAATAGTTTCAGAAGAGGGCCACAAAAATTATCAAAGGGTTGGAGCACTTCTCCTGTGAGAAAAGCCTGGAGAAGACAAGGCTCTAGGGAGACCTCATTGTGGCCTTTCAGTGCTTCAAACAGGGCTTATGAAAAAGATGGGGACACACTTTATACTAAAGCCTGTACTTAAACAATAGGAAGGACTAATGGTTTTAAACCAAAGGAGGGTAGATTTAGGCTATATGCAACAAAGTTTTTTTACAGTGAGGGTGGTAAGACACTGGAAGAGGTTGCCCAGAGACATGGTAGATGCCCTATCCCTGAAAATATTCAGTCAGGTTGGAGAGGTCTCGGAGTAATCTGATCTAGTTGATGTTCCTGCTTATTGCGGGGGGCTGGGCTAGGTGACCTTTAAAGGTTTCTTCTAACCCAAACTTTTCTGTGATTCTATGACTTTGCTCTGCTTGTCTCCCACCACTGACTGCAGAGGAACCCTACAGAATTACAGATCACTGCTCACTGCAACAATCTAGTGGCTTATGCTGAGCTTTGAGCTTCACTGGATAACCAGATAACCAGGTACTGCTACCCAGAAAAAAACGTGTTGGTGCCTGTGGTGTGCGGGGTAAGGTGGGTCCCTCTAATGTCACTGGAAAAGAGCCTGCACTGTTCAATGCAGTCACTGGATTTTCTCCAGAAGGTTTGGGTTTTGAAAGCCTTCTGTAGCTGTCCCTTACTTGGGGAGGGAGGGGGCATTCAGGGAGAAACAACCTCCTGGTGAGCAGGTTTGTCTGCTCTTCATCAGTGCCTGGCGAGTGTCTATCCTGCTGCACCAGGACTGCACACAGAAGCCCTGTGGACAAATAGTTCTCTCACCTAGAACAGGCCATGGTAAGCAGGGCAGTTCATTCTGCAGGCACTTCATTTTGTGCAGAAGAGAGTTTGTGTGTTGTACCTTGGGCAGTTAATTAAGAACTGAGAGCACTTTTCCTGGGGCAATGTGCTTGTTCCTTAGAAAGGGTGGTTGATATTATTTATGGCTTGCATTGATCTAACAGCTTGCTGCCAAGGAGAGAAGTCCTACTTTTCCCTCCCTGCATTGACACTAGCCCTGGCAGCCCTCTGAGCTGGCTCTGCTCCCTGAGCTGGCAGAGGCAACCTCCTTAAGTCCCAGGGGAGCAGAAACTGGGAGCAAGAGGACCCCTTGACTGGGAGCTATGGCAGAGAGAAGGAAGCAGAGAGCTGTTGGATCGCGTTGGCTCCAAAGTGCAAATTTCCTTTTGGTGCTAAACAGAGGTGAGATGAAACCTGCTTAAAACACTGATCCGGCTTCTTGGCATACACAAGTAACAATAAAGTTGTTTATGGCATTATTGTCCTGCAAGACATCAGACTCATTCTCTAGGCAGAATGGGCTGTCCAAAACTCTGTTTCATTCACTGCACAACATGAAGCATGCTAGGCAAGAAACACAGGCCAAAGAGACATATAATTAAGTAATGAACCACCATTGTAACAAATAGGCATCAACTGTCAAAGTTAAGGAGGAAAGCACAACTTTATTTCTGTAAGTGCTTGAATTTGGAGTGCTTCCACTAGGAAATATATCCTTTTGCATATAGCTCTTAGTGTAATTTTGGTTTTACTATGAGAAACTGCCTCAAAAAAATGATTTACGAAACCAAACCAATGCCCAGTTCTGCACAAGTTTATATGAGGGTGCATCACCGTGCCCCCTCTGTCTGATAAACAGTCAGGTGTTTTAGCTAATTGATCTTGTGCTGCCTGCACCACTTTAGGGCCAAGGAGTGCTGCCAGCACCTCCTGTAGCTCTGGTTAATGGGTATGAACTTCTACACATGTGCCAACTCAGCACCTTGGCACAGGACTTGAGGCCTGAGACTTTGAACTGAAACACTTGTAGTGATCAGTAGTATCATGTAAGTACTTCTGTGGATCAGATCTCTGCTCCTGTTCCTATTTCTATGACCTGGAAAACATGAGTTTTGTACAGACACAGCATCACCAAGTATCAAGGTTCATTTCTTTTTTCCTGAATATTTGGTATTTTTCTGAAATCTCTTGCCTGTAAGAATGGGAACATCTTAAATTCCATCAAAATCAAAAAGTGGGGATTATTCCAAACCTAACTTGGTGTGGTTATAAAGAAAAACTTGTAGCCAGGGTGCAGCCTGTAGGTGCAGTAGCAGAAGGCACCACTCCCAGTGCCCGCTCTCCCTCTTCAGCCACTTGCCTCAGTACCAAATAAAAAGAAGTGGGTTTAACACCTCTGCAAAAATCCAGGACTTAGAGGCAGGAACTTGGCTGATGACAGGAAGTACAGATATGTGGCACATCATGGCATGACAGTGCCAGGCAGAAAGTCGGTGTTCAGAGGCAATGAACGGCACCCAGCAAGGCACCTGTCCCACACCCATGCCTGGAGGAATTGTCCTTCTGGAAGGCCCCACAGCCCCACCAGCGGGGCAGGACCTGCTGGCACTGGGTGTGGATGAGCTGGGCACCAGACAGCTGCTACAGGCACCTACAAGCTGTGCCCTGGGCGACGCTCTAGGCAGATGCAGCGGGTCCAGATGTGCGGGGCTGCAGGGGGGCCTGGGGTGCACTAATGAACCAGCACCCACCTTTGCTGGGGGTGCTGCTGCAGAGACTGCAAGCGGCCTTCCAGCTTCATCCCATCCCCACGGACTACACTGCTGCTAGAAAGCTGCTGCTTTAAGCCTGACACTGTATAAAAATCCTGACAGGCATCACCCGTACTTTGGTGCAGCTTGTATTTAGAAAAGCTGGATAACGTGGAATCGTGGCTTTGCTTGTGATCCTGATTTCTTGCTGCATTGATGCTGTGACTTGAGCCTGGGGGCAGCAGTCAGAGGTTCTCTGAGAGCATGCTGCCTGCACTACCTGCTCCCAAAGTCTCTGCCTAGCTCCTTGGCTGCTTTGGCTTCCAACCAGCAAGGACAATACACGTCACTCGTTTTTAACACAGATGGAGTATTTATAGTTTAGGGCTTTTGTATTCTCTTCCATAGCTTAATTAGCAATATAATTTCCTGCAGCTCTCCCTGAACGTGTGGGAATGGAGGAGAACGGCAATTACTGTAGAAAGCCAGGGGCAGAGGGGGGAGAGGAAGAAAAACAGAGACACACACACAGAGCCATTTCTTTGCAAGTGGCGTAACACGGAGATGGCTCTGAGCTGCTGCAGGGGGACTGTCTGCAGTGGGTTTATGAGAGAGTAATGACTCATTTCTACTTCAGGAAGGTTCCCATATTGCATAGGAAGAAATCTCATATATATTGAAATAAACTAGCTTGAGTCTGCATTACCAGCACATCCTGCATTAGCAATACTTTCACATTTAAACAAAAAGGATCTAAACAATACTACAAAGGAAATCTGAACAGCTGTCAATGCCCTAAAATAATCATGTTACCATAAGTGTTCAAAGGCCATATTATCTAAGGACCTTTACAAACATCAAGAAACAGATTTGTGTGCTGAATGTAGCCAATGGCAAAGTACAATAAGGGAGGTGAAGGGAAAAATGAGAAGCAGTGATACAGGGAAGGAGATCCACAGCAAAGAGTTCATGAGGCAGTGCTCCTGCGATGAAAACAGCCTAAGCATCTCTCCTTCCCCTGAGCAGGTATTTCGCACAGAAAATCCTGTCTCCAGCCCTGTCACAGGCAACCTGACTTATGCTGGCACATGGGACGATTATATCACTCCAAAGGCTTTTCTCCTGACCCCTGTGAAGTGCATGGGGTGCAAAGAGGCCTCCTCCTCAGAGATGTGGCTCTGCTGCTGTAGGGAAAGGTGCTACAACTGCAGTTTGGATTTTGCTTGGGCA
The DNA here is from genome assembly GCA_013398275.1 of Promerops cafer. Lineage (NCBI taxonomy): Eukaryota > Metazoa > Chordata > Aves > Passeriformes > Nectariniidae > Promerops > Promerops cafer. The sequence continues at coordinate 1,272,036 of VZSE01005857.1, read as the reverse complement.
TGGCAGTATTCATGGAGCTGGGCTGCTTTCCTGACTGGCTTCTAGCTCAGTGTTGACTGAGTTAATTCATAAATCCTGCCTCCCCACAAAAATGAGAAAAATCTGAAGCCTCCATCTACATCAGTATTAGAAAAATCTTATAGCATGACATATATATAGATAAATAGATTGATAGATAGATCAATATATATAGATAGATAGATAGATATATGAATTGCAGCCCACAACACTTCTCTCTCATGAGATGGATAAAACTGTTTTCATCTATGAGAAGGTATGAAAAGGGAAGTGGAAACAATTAAAATTAACCAAAAGTCACCATAGCAGCAGAGTCTTGACAGCAATCCTGCACCCTGTGCCTTGCTGCTCAGCTTCAACCTCTGCACAGACACATTCTCCCACAGCATCCTTGGCCCCTGCTACAGCAGTTGCCAGCTGGGTTAGAATTCATATTTTAAGCAGTTCTTGCTCAAGCAGTTATGTGTTTTACTTGACTTGGAATTTTCTGCACAATGAAGGCACAGCTCCCTTCACATCCTGCTGCCTTTCACATCCTCCCAAGTGTCATTTAGAGCTGGGAGGAAAACATTTAGAGAACAGTTTAGGAAAGGTGAGCCATCTGCATGTTTATGAAAGAGAGAGAGAGAGAGACCCAGTAAAGCCATGCTTGTCCCCAGGCATTGTTTGCAGAACATTTTCAGGATGAAAAGGAAAAGGCAGTTGCAGTGCAGGTGTGAGCACCCTGTAGCAAATCCTCAAGCTGCGCTCAGATGGGAACACTGAGTTACAGCTACAATTTTTTTCCAGCTTCCCGCTCATGCAACCCATGTGCTTTGTGCCTAAATCTCTGTGTGATGCCTTGTTTGCTGCAGACATCCCAGGTCACAGCTCTGTAAGGCGGTTTTCATTTCAGGAGTGTCTGTATAGATACATATGCACACACTTAGGCAGAATAGTAGATCCTGGGAACATTTTAGCAAACCCAGGACTGCCCCTGCACTACTCTGAAAGGTCTAAGAGACAAACCAAAAGGCTGAATGATTGTTCGCCCTGCCCAAATGCTTTCTGCAGCTGGGCAAGCAAAGGCTCTTGCCTTGAACAGACTGCCCAGTTTATGTTTTGCATGGTGTGTGTAAACTCCCTCTCCTTGTCCTCCATCCCCCCATCCCTGACCACGGAAACACCTCTGCCAGTGACACACCAGAGCTAGAGGCAGTTTCCCAAGGCACAGGCAAGGAACAGATGAGCCTTGGGCACACCACAGATGGAGATGGCACTTGGGCATTTTTAAGCAGCAGCACTCAGGCTGCAGGTCCCTTTGTGGGGGCAGCTGGGCCATGGGCAGCCCCCACACCTGGAGGAGGGCAGGAGGTGCTGGGGGTGAGGGTGCCGGGGTGGGGGCTAGGCGGCATTTTCGGCTTCCTTCAAGGCACTCTTTTTATAGCTGGTTACATAAGGCTGTGTAATTTGGCTCCTGTTGGGAGAGAAATGCGGGCGTAGGAGTACTGGTACACCAAACCTGACTGTAAAAGTCATCTGTGGGGTTTGGGTTTTCTTTCCCTGTCATTCTCCACTAATCTCTAGAACAGCCACCGCTAAATACTTAATAAAAAAGAGAATACCTTAGCAGTAAGTTATGGTGTGCCTCCAAACCCTGGGCTGGCAACTGGACAATAATCCCCATACTGTTTTCCAGACGTGACCATGCCAAGGGCTCACAGGGGCAGCACCTCAGCGTTCACCCCCATTCCTGCAGTGGGGGTACCAGGTGTGGAAGAGGGTGACAATGAGCTCAGGGGGGCCCATCTGCTCCCACCCCTGAGGAGCTGTAGTAACCAGGGATGAGAGAAGCAAGGGGCTGCTCCCCTCCCTCCTTTTTCCCTTGGTGCTGACAGTTCCTTGGCCACAGAGAAGGGTGAGCATGGGTTTTTGGGCTTGGAACAGCAGTGGAAAAAGCACCACTTCCCCCAGACTTGACACTGATACGTATTTACATGGTGTGTTTTGTGCCCAAGATGAAGCCCAGCTCTGCTGTGCCACCGCGCATCACCGCTGCCATCTCCTTCGGGGAACGCGCTTTCCATAATAGAAACCAACTGTGTTGAAAATCGTTAGGGAGCTGTGCAGTGTAGCATCTCGTACAGATGAAGCTGTAATTGCGGCCAGCGCCGTGCCCCGAGTCTGTTACTCATTACACGGGTCACCCGCAGCTCTCATTACGCACCAGGGGCTGCACTGTGCGAGGCGAGGCCGTGGAGCGGCTGGGCGCTCACAGGGATCGCCCAGCACACACTGAGGGCTCCAAGGAGCTACAACAGCAAGGCTGAAGTGGTGGCGAGGCTCAGGCAGAGACGTACAGGGCTTTCACTGAATCACCCTCAGGCAGGGCCTGCTTTCTTGTTTGAAATCAGTCTTAGCTGATGGTCAGCTTTGCGGTTTCTGATGTCTAGAGCCCCCAGTTTCTCACACCCAGCAGGTACCTCATCTTTCATTGTATTAAGGGGGCTTATGAGAAAGAAATTTTACCAAGGCCCCTAGTGAAAGGAGGAAGAGCAGCAATTTTAAACTAAAGGATGATAGGTTTAGATTAGATATTAGGAAGAAATTCTTTACTTTGAGGGTGGTGAGGCACTGCAACAGGTTGCCTAGAGAAGTTGCAGATGCCCCATCCCTAGCACTGTTCAGTGCCAGGCTGGACGGACCTCTGAGCAACCTGTCTTGTGGAAGGCGTGTTTGATTAGATAATCTTTGAAGGTCCTTTCCAACCCAAGCCATCCTATGATGCTACCCCATGCAGGTACCCAACCAGTACAAGTTATCCAGGCGCAAGCTCTCAGGTGGCATCTAATCCTTACCTGGGCTGGAGGGTCCACACAACAGATGGAAGACCTGCCCATGCACAGGGTGCCCACTTGACTCAAATATCACCAGTAGAGGCATTTCCATATGATGTTAGGGCTCTCTCTTCTCACAGGTGCTGCCTTCCTTGATCCTAATGCACTCTGCACCATGCCAAACTGAAAAAAAGGTCTCAGACCTCAGACGTGGCTCCCTGTGAGCTGAAAGCAGGCAAACCGGCTGGCAGGCACTGTAGTAAAGTGTGCTGATGGGCAGGACAAGCAGAGGGGTCCAGGCAGAGGTGGATGCAGCATGTGCAGCAGTGGGGTGGGACAGCAGCAGGCTCCCTGGATGGCACTGAGCTGTACCTTACCAAGGTACTTTCCTGACAGCAACTAACCTACCTTGAGGTATGAGGCATTTTCCAAATACAACTTTGTTTTTTTTTTTTCAAACTGATGTAAGGTACCAGGAAAGCAGATCACCCAGGCCACAGTCAAGAATCATTTTCAGGGATCATTTTCATGTATTCAGTGACAAAAAACAAGAGTGCTGGAGGAAGCTACCACCCAGAGGTTTCCAAGCCCTAGGCAGAGGTAAATGAAGAGCACTAAAACCAGGGTGCAGCAAGGAGGTTATTCAGAGGAGAGATCCTGAGGAGGTAAGAAATAGAAGCTCCAGGCTCTACCACAGCTGGGAAAGAGAGCTTGGGAGGAAGGCCTTTGCAGCTCTAGGGGAGGAAAGAAGCCCAGTCTCGCTGTAGATGTACACAGCACTGATGGACCAAAACTCTCCATTAGTAGCAAACAAGAACGACAAGAAGCATGAAGCTGTGGTATATAATTGCCCTGAACATATCTGAGCACTGCTTCTTCCAGAGACAGCTGCTGTCTTGCTGCCTGCAGAGGGACGAGCTGCTACCGGTTTTGCTTTCCGCACTTCTGAGTGATGGGCAGAACTTGCAAATGTGCCAGCAAGGACAGATGATGCAAAGGGCATTGGCTTTCTCCCTCAGAGAAAGTCAGGGAGCACAGAGAGCTGACTGCTCCACGTGCTGGTAAACACAAATGGTACAAGAGAAAAAGTTAATGTACCACAGCAATGACAGTGCAGGGGAGGGGGAGCTGGTCTGTTCTAAACCTCTGATACTCCTACGCTGAAAAAAGGAGGAGGGCTGGAACAGTTCCTGTTGCTGGGGAACATTGCTAAGGTCTCTCCGTCCCTGTCAGCCACTGCTGGGACATGTAAAATGTGCTCCACTAGCAAGGTAAAAATTGTTTTCTACAAAGACAGCACTGACTTCCTGGCAACAATCTCTTGCCTGCCTTTTCTGGTACCTGCATCAGACACCACAGGTAGGCTCGCAGGAGAGCTTCACAAGTGCCCAGGTCCGAAGCATTTCTTTCCACAGCTGAAGTTAAAAAGAGATACTGAACTCTGTGCAAAGTCACGGTACACTGCTCTGCACCATCCTGTAATGCCTGCCACAGCAGAATGGATGAGGGGTCCAAACAAGCAGGAGAGGCTACTCAGATCCTCATCAGCTGACACTTCTAATGCAGCTGCAGTATGGATACTTATTTGGGTTACAGGAGTTAAGACATGCATTCTTAAGAACCACATGTGGAAACAGCAGCCATTTCATTCCCAGCATCACAAAGGGGCAAGAACACTGTGCTCTTTAATCAAGGTTAAATCTGTAATTTTACCTGAGTGTGACAATGCACCATAATATATACAATACACTGAGTAAAAGAAAGGTGCCCATTATGACCTTTTAGTAGTTTCTAAGACTGCTGTCTGCTAAATCAGAATTACATTCAAAATTAATTTGCACTTCTGAGGAATTCACCTCTGGTTCACTTTGACATAGGGGAATTACTAGAAAGAGGCTGAAAAATTATATTGGGGCTGCCATCCATCTCCTTCAGCTTCTGGAAAAACAAAAGTGGTCTTTCTCTTCCCTCACGTATCCTTTCCCCAATATATTTGTCTTCCTTTTTCTTGCTATTTGTTCCCCTCTTCTTACTCCCCTGGCCATGGGATCACTGGCGTGAAAGAAAATAATTAGGTGGGGGGGAGGGGG
>VZSE01005857.1:1175744-1266617 GCA_013398275.1 Promerops cafer | reverse complement strand
AAAAAAAAAAAAAAAATCAAACAGTCAAATTCATTCATCCATCGTTCCCTCCTGTGCAGAGGGAAGGACACGGGGGTCACGCAGGTTCCCAGGGTGGCCCAGCAGCGCGGACTCACCGCTCGGTTTTGCAGGAACAGCTGGATGCTGCGGTGAGGGTGGGGATTAAAGCGGCACCATTGGGAGCACAAGCCCAAGGCAAGGCCGGAGCAGAGGAGCGGGCGGAAAGGCAGGTGCGGGTCCCACGGNGGGCACAGCCCCCGGGACACGGGCACAGCCCCCGCGGCACGGGCACAGCCCCCGCAGGAGCAGCTCCAAGCTGGCAGAGCAGCGCTCGGGTGCCGCGCGTTCGCAACGGCAGCTCGGCGAGCCACCGCAGCAGCAGCGGCCTAGCAGGACACGGTGCTCTGCCGCGGGAACAGAGGAAAAGCCACACAAACCGATTCAGCCAAGGAGATCTATAAGTACCATCTTTCTACACAAGAATTATGGGTCATAGGAAGTCTGGTTAAAAATAGTTTAGGGGACCATCTTTGGCAATACAAGGAAGCCATGCAATAGGCATTCCACTCACAGAGACCAGGTGTGTGTTGTAGAAGCAAAAATTCTGCTTCTAAGTCCTAGCTAGGCTCACAGGGATACATTGTCTTGGAGTAAGTGAACTGTATTTCTCTCAGGCCAAACTACCCTAAGAAATAGCCTCCAACCACTAACCAGGGCTCCAGTTCCCCAATTTTTACCAGTTGCAGGCCTTCGGCTGACACCATCAGCAAGAAACTGGACTACAGCAACAATCTCACCCTTTGCCACCCCAAATCTGTCTGGAAGTGCTGCTCCTCCTTTTTTTGATATTGTCAGCTGAAAGCTCAGCTGCTTCTTATAAACACAACAGTTACAGAACTTATAATCTTTTCACTGAGACTCACTTGCTCACATTATAAAATATAAGGAGTTGTTTTTCCTTAGGAACACTTGCTCTATTTGCGTACTTCTCTCTCATTCTTAAATTGAGGCCTGAAGCAGCTATGGGTCCAGCGTCACAGGCAAGCAGAAGAAAAGCTGCAGATGCTTTGTTTAGGTTCTATACAAAGGAAACATCCAATCTTTAAAGACACAGAGCTGTCAAATCACCATTGTATATGTTAGAAGTGATTTTTTTCGAACTGTAAGGGGCAAGATAATGTTGCCTCTGTCTGAGTGTGAAATATTTAAGAGAATGGACAGACAGCAGCTGAGTATTTTTAAACTAGTATCACTGTATCAAAAAGAGTTTCATGTAAACACAGTTGTCATGAGGACTCCACCCAATGGTGCACTTGGCTGTCAGGTCAAGGATGGCAGAAAATTAGAAATGACTGATTAAACCAAAATAGGTAAGGTACTTCCCAGCAAAGTATGATGAATGAAAAACTACTGAGCACAAAGACGGTACAAGAGTGTTCTGGGCTTTGAAAAACATTCAAGAGAAGGGAAATCACTGATAGAGAAAATGCTTCAAAAAAGACAAAACATCTTAACTTGTGGAAGAGAGGGCATGTGGCACTTATTTATGCAAAAACATGAAAACAGGGATGATGCTGGCAGTAAAATAGGAATAGCTGAGGTTATTCTTTGCATAGCTACAAAAGACAATTTTTAAACAAGAGAATCCTTCATTAAAGGATGATCTGAGTAAACTTAAAACAGTCCTTATAGAGAATTTGTGAAAATGACATCTTAAGAGAATGTAATCGTGCAATAAATGACAACAAGTGAAAAAAGGTTCTTTTATTTATCAGTGTTTCTCCACTGTCAATACTGTCCTTTTGCTGCAACATGTTGCAAAAAAACTCTCTGCCTTTTCCATTTTAAACAGCTACAATATTTACAGGCTGTTTCCAATAACACACGCAGACACATACACACTCACAGACACGCAGGTACATATATCCCTATCCCTGGCAAGGTAACCTTTTGCTGGTAGAGGCAATATATATTTTCATTGTCCATTAAAAACCAAAGCCATCCTCTTGTTTATGCTCTACTCCCCTCTCCATTTCCTAACCAGCAGCTATCATCAAGCTTTCAGGGGCATCTGTGTAAGAAGTTACATATCCAGCTATTTGATTGCCATCTTTCAAAGTTGTGGCCTAAGTGTACTGGGCTTATCTATTCAAACTGTACATACCAGAAGTCATAAAAATTGCTCATATTCAAATGTTCATGACCAAGTGATGTAGGTATACTCCCAAAATCTTTTGGGGCAGCCATCTTAATCACCTTTTTAGAAATATGCATATCATGCTGGGGTGAAACAAGTCACATGCTTTACCTTCCACCAAGGTGTTATGTACCCACTTTTTTACTAAGGCACCAGGAATTACCAGTATAATTTCCGAAAGAGTCCAGCGCCACTGAATGTACTGCATTAGAATATCAAATAGCAAGCCAGACAAGAATAGATGCCTATATAATAGGTATAAAATTCCTTAATAAAATTAAGTACATAAAACCTGTGGTGGTACAACCCCAAATCCAATATAAGTTGAATAATATTGTTAATGGTAAGAAATGCAATTTATCCAGCTCCATTTTTTGAATGGAGACTTCTGTAATTGAGAAAGGTCTTTCAAGCAGTGTCTTTGTTATGTACGCTCCTAGGTTGCATGGTGGTGTGTGCATTATCAGAGAAGGCTGAATCAATCATAAGGCATCTCTTCCCACCCTTGCCCAAATCCAGACAAAGCTTTATGGCCTCCTGCCGAAGGCATGGACCTGTGCCACATGTCTTCATCTGTCATCTCACCAGTCATCCAGGCTTCTCGAAAAGTTCTTCATTTCCCAAAGGCATTGTGACCACGGGATGAGGAATGACTGGTGATAACAGCACTCTTGACCAGAAAACACATCACCACTCAGAGACATGCCAGATGTCCCAGGCAAAGTGGCTGCAGGACCATTCAGCCTACATGGAATTACCTCAAGAAATAATCATCACCATCATCTTCCCCAAACTCTGAAACCAGTTCACACATGCGGGATCATGACAGAGATCCCCAGAATCCAGCACTAGTATCATCCACTGCAAGTAGCACAGAAGTCTAGGTGTCATCAGTGGTGTCACATACACAGTACTAGGTTTTTGGCGTTTTTTAATCAGCATTTTGAAAGATTTCACAGAGAAGTGAAATGGGAAAAGGTTTTAAAACATCATGTAGTATCCACTTTTACTAATGAACATTATTTGATTAAAGGGATTTTCAAGCCCTTTTCTGCAACTGAGTGTTTTAGGGAGAAGTCCTTACATATGTACACATAGATACTACCTCCAAAGAAAACTGAGACAGAAAACTGATTGGAATCTACCTGGAAGCTACAACAGTAGAACTTAACTGGAATGTTCTTATGGCAAGAGAATATCACAATGCAAGGGGACAGAGTAAAAGCAAACATCTGTAAGAGTTTTCATCAAAGTCTAGAAAGATGTAAAAAATTCTGCTCTATGGTAAGGTTCAGTTTGAACTGACAGGACTGATTCGAAAATACCCATCTTTTGCATCCTTACAACAGCAGAAAAATATTACACATCAAGACAAAGGCCAAGAAAATAAAACAAAAGATGAAATAATTTCCATCTGGAACAGAGGTTTCCACAGACAGGTCTATCCTGTGGGGCAGTGTGCCCACATGGCCAAGAAGGCCAATGGTATCCTGGCAGGTGTGGCCAGCAGGACCAGGGCAGAGATTGTCCCCCTGTGCTTGCCACTGGTGAGGCCCCACCTTGAGTGCTGTGTCCTGTTCTGGGCCCCCTAATTTAGGAAGGAAATTGAGATGCTTGAATACATCCAGACAAGAGCAACAAGGCTGGTGCAGGGTCTGGAGCACAAATCCCATGAGGAGCCTGAGGGAGCTGGGGTTTTGCAGCCTGGAGAAGAGGAGGCTCGGGGAGACCTTATGACCCTCCACAACTCCCTGAAAGGAGGGTGTAGCCAGGTGGAGATTGGTCTCTTCTCCCAGGTAAGCAGCTCCAGGACAAGAGGACCCAGTCTTAAGCTGTGCCAGAGGAAGTTTAGGCTGGACGTTAGGAAGAAATTCTTCACAGAAAAGAGTGATTGGGCATTGGAATGGGCTGCCCAGGGAAGTAGTGGAGTCACCATCCCTGGAGGTATTTAAGAAAAGACTGGATGTGGCACTTCGTACCATGGTCGAGTAGTTGACAAGGTGGTGTTCAGTCATAGGCTGGACTCTATGATCTATCTCAAAGGTCTTTTTCAACCTAGTTAATTCTATGTGATTCTGAGTTAGAAGAACACAAACATTTTTGTCACTTGCACGCTAGAAACCAAAGACAAACTCTGTACAAACCAACATACAATCATATGAATCTTAACGAGTTCAGGAAAAACGCTGAAGAGTTAATTTTCCAAAGCCTTATGGAAGAGTGAAATTTCAACTAGGTGGCTTCTGTTGAGCAGATCTGGAATAGGTATGAACACTATGTGAACGGCTTCACAACAGATATTAGCCGAGCACCTGAAAGAAGTGTTAACCTGTTAGCTGTGCACATTAAAATCCATCTCCTGAAGGCAGCACACCAAAAGCCTCATGTTTTATAAAAAATAGAAATATTCATCAATTCTCTTTGCCCTTAAAAAAAGGGTCTCTCTCTCCCTATCTGCTGTTTACCAGTCTAATTCCAGGCAGATACACATATGCGCTAAAATTTCCACATTAACAAGTCATTAATTCCTATCACATCTTTCACCAGCAATGGACATTGTCCTTACCTTGCCCCTAAAAGAGTGAGAGATTGTTCAGTCAGGGTTAACATACTGAAAGTTGTTTCAGTCAGCTTTAAAAAAAACAAAGCAAAAAAACCTAATCTATATATTTTGATTTTCAGTCATTTGTTTACCTCAAGTCTTCAGTCCAAGGGAAAAAAAGCTAACCCTGTGCAACTAATGTCAAATAAGGGCTTATTTTCAAACAAACTTCTCCCTTTTAAATGAAGCAATGGTCCTAGTGATACAGAAAACCTGGAAGGTTAATTAATTAAAGGTATTAATTACAAGTATTTACCTGAAGGGAAGGACATAGAATAAAACCTTCACTAAAAGGCCTTCAATTCCAAACTTAGACATTTTCTTCCTTCCTGAAGGAAGCATTACCAGACTGCTACAGAAGTTTCATCTACTGTACTACATTTTCACATATGCAGGAGATTAATTCAACTACTCTATAAAGTGATACAAATGATAAATAATTTTGCTGTTCCACATAGTTTCAAGGGTGGCAGATCTGCGCATTTATACCATGATTGAATGGGACTGTGTATGAATAAAGTGAATAATATGCAACTTTAGGATGCACAGCATTTCAAGGACGAGTTTGCATAGTCTATGATGCAAGCAAGGTCCCAGTATCACTCACTGGGAATAGTAAGTGGAATTGACTAGCTACCAGGCACACAGACTTACCCTTTCATGGCTAGATGGCATACAGTGACTTGAGCTGGAATACCAGCATTTCTTAGGTAGCTGTTCTTCCTTTTTTCTTAATCACATGTAATTTCACTCTTACATTAGGTACATAATGGACAATGTTTCTCTGATGTCAGAGAAGGAATTATAATAACCTCTGTGGTATATCAGAAGTCTCTTCTAGTTACAACACACATAAAGAAGTGGAGGTGACTGGGAAGAAGATGGCTGCTCCCAAAAGCTAGAACTGTATGCAAATTCCCCACAGAGTCCTATATAATTACAGGTCAGAAACAGGAAACAATCACAACAGGTACATTTCTTTCTTACGGATTAAGAAAAGTGAGTCATAGGAACTGCAAGTCAAGAACAAACCAGTCTCCCTCTCACACTCCCATGATAGTTCTGAGTTACTTGTTTCCCTGAATACACACTTTTAAAAAAATACAATAAAACCTAGGATATGTAACACATGAATAATTCAACTTCACAGTTATAAATACTCAAATTACACTTACATAGAATATATAATCACAGAAAATAAAATTCAAGTCATAGAAAAGAATGAAGACTAAAGGGAAAGAAAAGGCAAGGTGGTAAAAGTGATACAAGTTTAGGGCTGTGCCTTCTATAAAAGATCATTAAAAGCAGAAGTCAAGTTTTGTTGGGTTCTTTTTTTGTTTTGTTTGGGGAGTTGTTGCTGTTTTTTCTTTTTAAATTGGATAGAATAAAAAAAACCTTCAAGCATCTGTGAAGTAATGACCTGCACCTCCCACTACAAAAAAACTAAAACCACCGTGTTTGCCAGAGAAGAGCCAATAAAACAACACAGCCAGCTCTGGGTGTAAAGAAGCAAAGTAGCCATGGCTAGTGAAGGGAAGACAGGTGGAAAGTCATATTGGGGCCCACTTTAAAGCTAGATGTGTTGTACAGGCTGGAGGTACCACTGCCACCACAATAAAGTCTGATGTAGTACAGGGATACTCAGGTGCTTTTCTACACATTTGTTATTTTACCATTTATTGTGAAGAGGATGCAGCAAATGCACTTGTACGAAATACAGAACATAGAACCAAACCCATGGCACAGCCCTTACCATCAACATGTATATGGAGAGGGAGGGGATTAATCCCAAAGGCAATTTAAATAATGGTATTTTATATACTTATATTTATATATATAAATAAATGTTCTCAGCAATCTCAGGGTTGTTTTTAGTGCATTGCTGTAAAAAAATTAGTGCAGTTCTCATTAATGTTTAGCTCATAAGGAATAAGAATCTATACATCTGTTCAGTCTCTTCTTGCCACACCTGAAACCCTTACACTGTTTCACCAAACTGAAGGTTTGTAGTCAATTTCATCAAAATAAGGTGGATGAATTCCACGCACTCTGTGACAAGACATGGCAATTTTTGGCAAAACAATTAGAAAAATATGAGGTGCTCTGATCTTAGAACTGAAAAGTTTGTTGATTTAAAGCATTACGCAATGCATAACAAAATTTATAAACAAAAGATATGTCTCAACAAATCTATCCTTCATGCAAGTGTTTTCTTCAGCAGCTAACAACTTAAAAAAATTTCTTACACTTGTTTATTTGGGGAAAGGGACTTAGACAAATCTGTGTTTCAAGTCCTTTCCTACAACCGGACCAAAGTTTCGTGTCCTGGGAGCTGCTTCTTCTGGACCCTTCTCTCTTCTGAACCATTGGAGAAGGGGAAGTTTCAATCTCAAAGAGATTTACACTTCAGCCCCAAGTTCAAGGACTCCAGTTTCAACAACAGCAACGTATTTATCTTCAATTTGAACCAGCAGGATGGTTTTATCTATATGTGACCGACTACTTGGATCTCTGCTGCAAGGCAGGTAGCGGTGAATCACCTGGGGGGAAAAAAAAAACAAAACAAAAGTATAATAAACTGTAAGCTCCACAGCAAGAGCTGTCATACCAAACTTATGGCTGATAACTCAAGACCCTTACAGGGCCAAAGGAGCAAAAATACAGGTGCTATACTGACTTAATTGCTCATTTTTCAATGACAGCATACCCACAGATAAGCTGCACATTGAAGTCTTGCTGAAGATCTACCTCTTAAAATCACATTTAGGTCTTTTAGTCTGATTTAGATTTGAGTAGGAACAAACAACTTGACCCCAATCAGAACTAAACAGTTCATCCAAAGTGAGTAGCAACTGAAAAAAGTGCACACAGAGATTTGGAATATTTTGATGATCCATTTGTAATAATCTTAAAATACCTCAGTGTTGTGCAGCGCAGAACTGCAGTTTACCAGGAGTCAGGTGTAAACTACTCTTGCAAGTTAAAGCTCTTGCTGTGATTTTGTTACCTATGCACTGTGAATTCAAGGTTGATCTTCTAAATCAAGTTATTCAAAGACAATTTTAAATTAAAAATATTACAAAGAAGAAGGAGGGGTTCAGAAACAGTGCTTCAAATTATTGTATCATAGTCCCATGGATCTATAGAATTCAAGTACTTTGATCTGCTACTTCCAAGGATCCTGCCTGATATTGACTGCCATAAGGACCCTTTTTCATACCTTGTATGTCTCTGTTCATCTGCCTCCTTAAAAACACACCCTTAAACTTCTGGGTGCCCCAAAGGAACCATAAGGATGCTCCCCTAACACAGGTATAAGTATAATCAACTTCATAGAAATAGAATTATCTCAAATTTTCCAATTGTGGGAAAAGAACCCTTAATTCAAGACAAAGTAAGTAAAAAAGCAAGTAAAACTAATTTTTACAAATTCCACAGCAGTGAAATTTAAGAGTCCTAAAGATATAAAGGGAAAAAGTGACAGAAAACCACAATCTTCCAAGATCAGATCCAAGAGACTCACTTAATCTTCATTATATACACATGGCAATTTCTCTTAACATTGGGTGAAGGACATTTAGCTTCATCCATTGCATGAGATCTATGCTGCATAGATACAGGGAGAGCATTTCAGCCAGAGAAGCACAGCATCTTTAGTTCCTCTCTGATGCAACAATGTGATATTTAAGCATCTGTTCAAGTCTGACTTCAAAGTGTGTCCATATAATTTTTATGCTGCTGTATGGAATGAGACCAGGAATATCCTGTCCCCAGACACAATAAAAAGCTTTCCAATGAAGTCCCAAGTACTACATCCTTGTCCAATTTAACACGGGTGCCTTTGAGATACCTACAGGCATCAATATCACGGCTCCTTAAAAACTGTATATGCAAAAAGCTGTACACAGATTAAAACTCATCACTGCCATATTGCCACACTCAGTTTTACCATCGCTTCTATAATGACTGGCATTTATTTGGTACATGCAAAATGTTGTCACTAGGTAGTCAAGAGGTGGTAAGAATCTCTTGGAGGGAAAGGGTTCTTCTACACCCCAGTATCATGTATCATAGAAAGATAATGCTGGGCATACCCTCTCAAAACCTGGAAAAAGTAGCCACATCGCAAAGAGGACTGCTAAATGCAATTTCCTTGAGGAAACCTTATAATGTCTTTCTGCCTTATACACACATTGCACTGCATACTTAGCAAGATAAAAAGCTCAGTTAGGAAAAATGCTTTTTTCTATGTAGCAGCGAAGTTTTAAACTACTGAGTGTTCATACTGAGAGCAGACATAAGATAAACTGCTTAATGAGCAGCAACTCAGCAGGTAAGAATAATTTCTGCATATTTGCAGAAAGGACCACAGCCACAGCATCAGAAAGGGAAGACTGTTCTAAGAGCTTTACTGATACTAGTATGTTTAACCACAGGCAGCTGAAGCAGGCAGTGGAAACTATGTCATTGAGTAAAATCCTTTCCTCCTAATCACACATAGGATAATCTGGTGCTTTCTCCCCTTTCTTGTTAGGTTAAAAGATGCTCTTCTACAAAAAATCTGCCTATATGCTGTACCAAAAATAGATGAGAAGCATTCAGAACAACAGCTTACTCTGACCTTTAAATCCTCTTGCTTTAATCTTTCTATAGCATTAATCACTGTACATGTCAGCATGCTGCAATTCCCAAAACACACTCACAAACTCCTGAAAAAAATCATCCAGTGATACCAGGTAAGAGGACATGTTTCAATATAACATTCACCATCTTTACCACATTCTTGATCTGCAACAGTATGTCTAAACCTAAGATAACGGAGAACATTTACAACAGCATTCTACTCACAGGTGTTACCTACAACGTAACCCTACTCTCCTAAGAGTGGAATGTCAACTTTGGTAGATTTCTTTCAAGAATAATTGTGTTTCTAGGGCATTTTCTTCATGTAGATGCAACAGCAAAGTAGATACAGTGTACACTGTGTTACTGGTATATCTCAATTTCTTACCTAAAGTTTGCACATATATCCAGAGTGACGTGGACTTTCAAATGGCAAAATCTATCCCTAAAATTATAAATAATGTCTCCAACTGAGGTAAGCAAAGAAATTTCTTCAGAACTGATCTGTTCTAAATGAAAATACAGTTGTATTGATGAACAAATGCAGACACAGTGTCAGTGACTCTTCCCTCTATCACTGAAAGAATACTGGAACATCTTTACAGACATCAAGATCTTAAAAAAAAGTACATCTCAGTAAAAATCAAAACATTTCAAAGACCGCACTGGGCTTTTTGTTCATAAAAGGAGCCTAAATTGGGAGATAAGTTTTCTAGCCAATGCAGTGAATTTTTGTAAACTGCAGATATAACACCTATAGGGAAAAGAGAGACGGAATTCCAAGTCATGGGCTTTCGCAAGTTTTAGTTAGGACAGATTTCCTTCTTAAAGGAAACACCCATCATGTATCTATTACATAATAAAGAGACATCTAAAGACAATCTTATTTGGCTCTATTTTGATCAGAATAATTTAAAACCAAATACTGTTAATCTTTCAATTAAGGACTTGTTAGTAAATTGATCTTTATTTGTCAAGGATTGACAGTTTAAAGAAAAGAAAATGAATGTTGGATGAATGAGAGCAATGCCTGAGAGATCATGACAAGCTGAAAGAAGGCAAGGAAGGAGTGGTGGCTTAAAACATTTAAAGCATCATCCTGCATCTTCTGCACAGAGTTAAATAGCTCTCTGCCTCAATTTAGGATTCTAGACCTGCTTTTCCAGCAACAGTGACTTTGACGACAGCTCCTGATCTAACTTACGTACTACATTGATCTTTGCATTGACATATAGGCAGACTGCCACAGAATCAAGACACTGCCTTTTTTAAGGTTAGCTTGTCAACTTCCAAGCAACACTTACATGGCCTTCCATGCCTTCCTGAGGACTCCAGTCTTTCCAGCTGTTTCTTCCAGCTTTTAGCCGTATCACCTCATCTGGCCACTGCAGCTCTTTCCTTTTTGACACGTTGATCCCTTCCAGTACTTGACTGGGATCCATTAACTATAAGCAGGAATTGAGTTTTGACTGTTAGTTCAGCCAAAATTTTAAAAAAACAGATAAACTGTAACCTTTTGCATAATTCCAGATAACTGACTTTAACCCACTGAAATTGATTTCTGACCAATTTCAAGGTTGGGAAACTTGAGCTCCAGGCTCTCCAAGCCCAAACAGCACTGAATTTGGAAATGATGCTGTGGTTTCAGACACTGGTGAATATGCCAGTTCACTGAAGCAACAGCTCTGGTTCCGTTCTCTACTTCTTTCAGTTATACTAGCTCATGGCAGGGTTGGGGAGCTGGCACAACAAAAGCATTGGTAGCACAGAGTCTAGTAGCAGGGAAGTTAAGTGATGATGAGCTGTTAAGATCAGCTCATTACTTCTTACAGAGTATCTTAAGAAACTGGCAATTCATTGTTAGGCAGAAGAAGTATTTATCTACTAGCATGGTTAGTTGAGACCCACCCCGTGTTTTGAAGTAAACTGGCCTTTCCACAGGGCAAGCAGGAGAAAACTCCTGAAAAATTCTTCCTATTTAAGGACAGAGAGAATTCCATAATGTCCACTATCCAAGGGCACATATCCACTTTATCCTCCTCACACAGAGGATTAGTAAGTAGCTTCATAAAAGGGCCCTTGCCTGCAAACAAAAGCTATTAAGCACAGACCTGAAAAATTAATTTAACTTTGCCCACTATGATGCAATTTACTAAGGATTACTCTAAACTGAGATGGTATCAGCAATGAAATCATGTTTATTATGATCTAACCTCTTAAATACACTTCTTGAGGTTTCCCACAAGTATAACGCCAAAGACATGTATGTGGGGCTAATAAAAGCTAAGAAAGCAAGAATACACATTCCTGGATTTTCACAAAACAAGTAAGGCTGCCATGATTAACTTATTCAATAGTGAAATGTTCACTGCTCAGTAAACCCTGAAGTGGATATAACCAAAGAATAAATACATATGAAAGTGAAAGCAAGTATTTTAACACTTACTTTTGTGGAAAATCTAATTGGCTTCAAAGAAAAAAGCTTTCTATCCTGCAAATGAAGCTGTTTAGCTTTACCTGCTGTAATGTATAAAAGGTAAACTAAATATGAAGTGGAACTGAGTTCCACTGACATTCTCAGAGCTGCACTACAGCAAAACATAAAAATAATGCAAACAAGGAACATACAAGGAAGGCTGCTTGTCCAGAAAACCTTTTCTTTACATTAATTCTCCAAATGTAACTGCACAGAAACTGTATACCAGATATTCCAGAATGTGTATTTGTAAGTAGCGATTTCAACAACATACAAAGCAACAACTAAAAAAAGTACATGGAAACATAAGTTAACTTGTTCTTCTAGACTATTCACCTGGATTCTGTAAATAACGTCATCCTTTTTGGCTTGCATTTGATTTGCAGGGCTTGCACTGCCACCTGACTGAGTTTCAGCTGCATTACTCCCTCCTTCTGTCCCTAGAAAGCCCACAAGGGCATGCTGTTTACAGGCTGGGATGCTTTGGCTGGAGCTGCTAGAAGAGGGCAGTCCATGCTGCACGCTGACCCCAGTCTGGCCAGTAGGTTCCATTTGGTTGACCATAGATAGGCGGGACTGGATGGATGATGGGAGGTTGCGAAGGGATATCTGACTGGTGGAAGAGCGCCGGCAAGGCACAAAGCCTGTTGTGGATGTGCGAAGAGATGAATGACGGCTGCCGTAGCAGTAGGATGAATGGCTAGCTACTGAGGCACGGGCAGGGGAATGTCTGACAAGGCTGGACTGCACAGAGTGAGAGCTGTGACTGGTGCCTAAAAGTAAAAGATACAGAATCAGCAAAGTTTGATAAAGCCTCCCACACACAATAGACTGCCAACACACAAATGTTTTAGTGCACAGATACGAAAGTGATTGGTCTAACCAAGATCATCTGAAACAGATGTATTGCAGAAGATCTCTGCTGCATCTCACAGAACAGAACATTTCAATACATTCCATTCATCTTATCTCAGAATTTCATATTCTGTTCAATTCACAGTCCCTATCAGACAAGTACCTTAAAAAATGCTTCAGTCTTGCACTTTCTGCATTAATAATTTCTTACTTAATATTAGCACTTCAGTTTACCTTACTTAAGGCAGTAACAGAGGTACAGATGCCCATGTTTCAAAATACTGACTATTCTTTCTTAATATGCTTGATTACACATTCAAAGTTTGGGTCAGAGAATTTATTAGAACAAAAGCTCTTTTTAAACAAGTTCAACTTTAATACACTTAAAGTTAAAAACAGAAATTGCAGTTCATGAGCACTGGTGTAATTGCTTTTCCTGTACTAAATATTTGCAGATAACTCTCCTCAGCTGATAGATCTAATTATGTTCATTCAACTACATACATCTATATTTTCTTTGTAAGTGAAAGCAATGTTTGAAAGATTTTCTCAGCTTTAGTGTTTGTCGTCTCCTTAACTACAGCTCACTATGGACCCTTGGATAGATTCATCTAGAATACTGTGCAAATAAGAGAACTCGTTTCACTATATAAATAAGAAATATAAACATTCCCAAAAAAATTATGAGTTCAGCATCATAAGTGAAACAACGGAAGTTAAAAGATCCAGTCTGTAGAAACTTGTTATAAAAAGCTATTTAATGTATTTTGTCAGCACAACTATACCCCTACGTATCAGATCTGTTTGGGAACCTTGTACTGCATAAAACAGTACTGTAGTTTGAGATTAATCCAGCAGCTCTTAACACAACATAAAATCACATCAGTTTTGTTTGCTTTTTCTTTCAACTTAGGCCAAAGAGCTGAAAGGCCTGTTCTGGCTATAGGACTGAATTTGTATGAAGTTGTTTCTTTGTTTCAACTTTACCCAGAGTGGAGGGATGAGTTGGTGGATGAGCTGCAGGAAAAGTTGTGGGATGAGCTGCAACAGGAGGGTGCTGTACTGCTCCAGGTCCCTGCCCTGTAGTTGCATTCCCTCCTCCTTGTGACATGCTGCTCTGTGACTCATTGATAGTTGCATTGTTACTTGTGCAAGAAGCTCCACCTCCAGCATCTGAATCTTCAATATTTCCACCACTATTGCAGCCAGCTCCACAGCCTTTCCTTAGTCTGGAAACATAATGCAAGTGATATATTAAGGCACACCACCTAATCATTAGTATTCTAAGAAATGCTTCTTGACAAGCAAAAGGCTCAGCACAATCCACACCACTTCCTAAAATCAGTTAAAACTTGACTTTATTTTCTCAGAATATGCTTTGCAAATATAAACACTGCTTTCTAAGAGATGGCAATTTTTTTCATTACAGCTATTCAAAAACAGTTATTTATGAGAAGTCAAATGCTCATATCAATTAGCTTTTTAAAAATTATGCCACCTCTGAAGTATAATAAAGTGATAAAATTCCAATTCAAATGCTCATAAAACATCCTGGTTATTTTGGAAGAGTTAAGTAAAACTTATGCTATTTTACACACTAGTCATGTATAACTGTTACACTGCAAAATCTTTGTCTACACAGACTAGCAAGGAAAGAATGTTTGCTGGATTTTTAATGTATGTGGTTTCTGTTATCTTCAGTAATGCACTCACAATTGTTTGAAGCACATACTGAACATTCAGACAGTAGGTTAGCCACCATTTTCCAGTATACATAACCACACAGTTTTTTCATCACATTGTTTACACTAACAAACTTCAAACGGACAAAAAAACCACAGAACATTTCCTCCTCCCTTCAGTTCCCACTTTTTATTTTTCTTTTCTGTCACACTCAAGTACACTGAGCACTCCTTTTCAATTTTTTTTTGTCCCAGCAGACAGAATCCTGAAGCATAAACACCCTGGATTCAAATACGGTTGTGTGTCATGCTTTCACCTGTTATTCAATCAAGCTGGACAAGCTGATGGCCATAGGAGACAAACACCACAGACTGCTGGGTGAAGCAGCATGTTCTGTTCTGATATGCTGTAGATGTCTAAGATAAATACAGCCATCAGAACAGCTACAGGAAAGTTCAGACCACGGCACCAGCTCCTGGAACTACTAAGAACTGGGATTCACATTTCTGAATGCCACACAGCTGCCACTGTTGCTTTTGGAGCCACAGCCATAAAGGGCCGGAAGTGCAGTAAAAGTTCTCATGGCCTATAAAACACAGCACAGCAAGAGTTTGTACTGGATTACCCAGAGGTCACGTGGAGAAATAATTATATCTTTCCAGTTACTTGTTCTGGCACTAACATACAGCATTATATAACATATAAGCACTTGTAAGATTTTGAACAACAGCTAAAGCTTGTATGAATATTCAAGGATGTATGCATGCCTTAAAACATTAGTACAGGCACTTTCATGCTAAATATCTGCCAGAAAGGAACCCTACCAAACAGTCCTGATTCTGTAAAGGTGGTATTATAGACTGCAAAAGCCATCATACTGAAAAACACAGTACAGAAACTGCATTGTCTCTCATTATCAGACCTAACATAAGATCTGAAGTTGCAGTTCCTGCATCTAGACTTTCTCCTCTTTCCTCTGAGCTCTCATTTACATAGTTTGTGGTGTATTACTCAACCTTGGAGATGAATCCTGTACCAAACCAGTTGCCATATGTTACTGATGTGCCTAAAATAAAAGTCAAGGTATTTATTTTAATGTGACTGAAAATTATAAATTATGCTGTGTTGGGCCTGTGCAAGACTAGTTAAAGGAATATGAGAGCATGAACATATACTAGTGAGAACCCCTTTCCTCAGCTCACCTGTGCCATGTAGACACTATGAAGTTTCTGATGTTTCCTAAGCTGATGGCTCCCCCAAGAATGTCCTTTAGCTGTTCATGACTATCTGAATAGGAAGTAGTCAAAGGTGAGACATAGATTGGGTATCCAATTGGCTGGTCACAGGAGGAGTTGATCATGTTCCTCAGAGCTTGTTTAGCATTTTGGATACTCCCTCTTTCTGGATTACGATTACGCAGGAAGACAAGCTCCTGCTGTTGTCCTGCCCACAGGCCACGTACACACTCCTTATTGACCTGCAAAAGCCAAGAAGAGAGGCTGTGTCAGTAAGTGAGGAAATGAGAGCATGTGGTGACTGCTGTGTCATACCAAAGCCTTCACGAGCACATGCAGTATTGCACTGCAGAACTGTCAGCATTCCTACGCAGTTCTTTTACAGGCTGAACTTAGGGACACAGGCTGCAACAGTGAAGATAAACAAATCTAAGAATGTGATGAGATATAAGTGAGAAGGAATTGATTTTCTGATACAACACTTGCACTGTATGAGAAAAACCAGCCCTATTAATAACAACAAAACAGTAAAGATGTCGGTTGAAGCAGCACTTTGGTATAGTTACTAAAACAGACCCCAACTTGCACACTGTGAAATGTACACAAAGCTTACCTTAATGACCCTGAAACTGAGATAGCGCTTATTGAGCATAATGATTTTGTACTCATTGGTGCCATCATCCATCACGTGACGCAAAGCAAGAAGGGATGGAGAGTTGGAAAGAACTGCACTTCGCCAAGCAGGGTCCCCCTCATGTGCTATAACTAGATTTTCTTCATGAGTTGTTATAGCTTCATACAGGACAGAAGGATCATCATATTCATCTGGAGAAGTGAAGTGATCCTGTTTCCAATAATACATGTTCATTAAGGTATGGACATTTCAGATGTAACTACATATAAAAATAGAACATTTCAAACCCCAACCTTTTGAAATTACCAGTGTATTACACAAAGTTAGCCATCAAAAGTATCAAACACCTACTTTAGAACAAACACTCTTAAAGATGACTTCTTTTACAACACATTGGTTCTGCTGTTTGCTTGTGTTTGCTTCTTTTTTAACTTAAAACCAAAATGATTGGAAGGACCTGCCTATCACTGATTCAAGTAAATGTCTAGGTGAACTTTACACTAGATTTATATCTATTTATATTGTTGGCAAAAGCTTTTCAGTTTTACCTTCTCTTCTTATTCATAATCCTCCAACTGTAAAACACTTAAGCACTGATTATTCACTGAGACTGTACTACATTAAAATAGCAATAAGAAGAAAAACAATATTTACTATTAAAAAGTTCACATTAATACTTGATGACAAACTTTTTCAGCATCAGGTCATTCAAGACAACTTACATTACTGCCAGTCAAATAAAAACACAAAACCTGCAAGTTCAATTCAGTATTGAGTAACATTACTTTCTGGTTAAAAAAGGATTGTGGTAAATAGCTAAATTTCCACACTGACTGTAGCCTTCGTATGTTCATGCACTGCAAGTGAATAAAATAATCTTTCATAGATTAACAGAATAATGTTCAGAACTTATTTTTTCATTGCTAGTGTGATCTGGTTTTTTCTCACTTTCCATTCTCTGTCTTCGATCAAACCCATTCTGCACAGCAACCCTCTGAGAACACTTAGAGATGTTGAAGTGGTACTTCTGCTGGTTTCAACAATGATTTGGTAATTATTCCGCTTTGCTGTATGTACTCCTAACACACACATTCTCCTAAATTCATAGAGTTTGTGCTACATGAATGAGTCAACTCAATCACTGCTAGTTTTGGAGGACTCCAGACTGCAATGAAGGCAAAAAACCAAACTTCAATAATAATTTTTTTGACTGCAACTAAGATTTGTTTACTTATCATGATTTTCAAGCAATCTATTCTTCCTGAGTACCAACACTTCTCCCCCCTTACAGAGTGCTTATCACTAAGTACATGTTTTCTTGTACTTGCTGAGTTAATCCATGCGCTGGACAGAATTTGAGATCGTTCATCTTCACCCGCACTTCACTACAAAGACAAACTCTAATTTCAGCTTATGGAAAAGCAACCTTCTCATTCTCACCTGAAACCTGTGATTATAACACTTCAAAGTAAAAAGAACGAAAAAAACCAACTCCCACTGGAGGAGAGGACTATGCAGCTTTGAATGCATAACCTTTTAAACCAATTACATATGTGTAGGGAGGGAGAGAGGGAAAATATCAGAGAAGCTCTTCATAAGGGAAATCTCTAGATAGGTATGAAACGGGGCTTGACATGTTCTCTGATCTACAGTTAATGTAATTTTCAAGCTCTGAGCATAAACAGCATTCCCTTTTCCTCTGTATCACCTTCCACAAAAGATGTAATAAATCAAAGGACAAGACCCCCATTTTCAGTTGTCAGTTTCTATCACAGTCCTTTTACTCTCATCCTCTTTTTCCTTTCTCCCGGCCACTAATTTTTAAAAGAAAAAATGCACCGAAATAAAAAACTGGACACATCTTTGTGTAATCTCTCACTTGATGTAGCTTCAGTGACATCCGTATTCCAGGAACCACAACTTTCCTCAGTAATTCCATGTCAGCAAAGATCCATTCATCTCTAATTGAAGATATACGGAAGTCACCCTTAAATAGGGCATGCAGGCCATACAAGAAGGATTCCAGGTTACTGTTGAGGGGGAAAAAATGAAAACAACCCAAATATTAACTGAAGGACAAATATGTCCACAGTTATCATCACTGAAAAGAAACTGAGCTGCACAGAAAGGCACACAGTTCTTCTCTACCAAGGTAAGCCACAGGATAAGACAATGAAAAGATGTGTGTGTAAAAAAACTTGGTACATCAGATGTCTACCTGCACTGAACAGGTAATGAACAAACTATACATGCAACAGACTATTTACATGGACTAAAACAAACAAATATCATGAGGAGTGCCTGATTTCATTCTGAAGATTTTTAAAGGCAAAACTTTGCAGGGTATGTAACACAGTTAAAGAGGGTATGCCACTTCAGTTGTTCATGCTTTAGTACAAAATAAACATGTTGTCAACTTTTCATGCTTTAAAGGCACTGTTTTCAATTACTAGGCTAACTTAAGTGTGAAAAATCAAATATGCTCTGATGAATCTTGCAACTCCATATTTACACAACCTTCAAGAGGCAATTGGCTGGTACTTAGAAGAATTAATCAACAGCTGCCCTGAAATTGAAGTAGAACAGGTTTTAAAGTCAGCATCCAGCTGACCAATAGCTTCCACATCCAATTATGCTTCTGTGTAAGCTATCACCTTGTGATTTCCTGAACCTTATAGCTGTACTTTACATTTGCTTTCTAAAACTGAGGCTGTCAGTCTGCAAGAAAGTTGCCATATGACTGTGAAACTTACACAACGGTCTCATCTAACATCCACCAACACATACCTGTTTTTCATTACAAGCAACTCCTCTTTTTGCCCTTACTTCTATATAGGACATCTAGTTGGTGCAGAAAATGGAGCTTACTTTTAGAACTCTATCAGTTCTAAACCGGTTATAACCAGTCCTTACCCATACCAGAACTTCCATATTGAATTAGTTCAATAAATCAATATGCTTAGCTGCAAGTTCTCCCTCACTTGCTTTTCTTTAATTACATTTCACTGGCTGTTGTAATGAAGACAAGTTACATAGCAAAACTGCCCAGTTTAAGGAAAGATGACATTAATTATCTATTTCTTCTATGAAAACATACCCATCTAAAACCTAATCTAAGAACTCAGAGGGATTTTGAGGATAGGATGCTTACAGCAACAACATTTTATTACCTAGACATATGATGTGAAGCTGTTCCCAATGCTCTCCGCCCCAGAACACACAGTCCATAACACAAAGTCACTAGGGGTGAGTCTTTACTTGAATCCAGTGGCTTGTAATAACAAAAGAAAACATAATAAGTTAGGTGAATGGAATAAAGAAATGGCCACTGAAAAAGAAGATTCTGCCGGAAGGAGTAAAAAGATCCAAACGTAGCAGTTCTCAAGTGTATGTAGCTACCACAGCAGTCACTCTTAATTCTGACACAAAGTCTGAGCAAGAGTTTTACAAGTATTTAAGAATACTTGTAAAGGTAAACACACATATATGTTTATTTGAAATAAGAAAAATTGTAAGCTGAACAGATGCATGCTACATTCCCCATGGTGTGTATCTTGCAGGCAAACTGCTGATTAGCTCAGTTATGGGGTTTAGACAAAAATATTTTCTACGAATACAGTGGATTATCATTGGTTAGGAGCATTTAAGCCTGATTTACCTGACAACGTCCCTGGACTACAGCTTTAGTCAAGGGGTTAGTTAGGGGAGACTTGCCCTCAGTTCAAAGCCAGCAGTATAGCCAGGGTATACAATGCCCTAGCAAATGGCATCATTCAATTAAGTGATTAAATCTGATTTCCAATACATATACAAAATATTTCATGTTCATTTCTTGGAGGGAAATAGTTTTCTTTGACTGTTGTTTGTCTTTTGACCACAGGACACTAAGTCTTACCTCTCTTAAAACTGGCTTTAACTGATCTTTTTACCTCCAAAGCAAAACTGAACCCTCAAGTCTTGGATCCCTCATTAAACACGTAAATTCCAATTATATTCCTGTCCCTTTAATCTCAGTCAATTTCCACTTATTCTCATAGGCAACACTAATTTGACACAGTTATTTCGTCAACAGTAGAAAGTCAAGGCATTCC
Organism: Promerops cafer; assembly: GCA_013398275.1. NCBI lineage: Eukaryota > Metazoa > Chordata > Aves > Passeriformes > Nectariniidae > Promerops > Promerops cafer. The sequence goes on along the minus strand of VZSE01005857.1, from coordinate 1,246,221 downwards.
TCCACAAACATACTAACACTCCTACTTAAAAGGTGGAAGGATTGTGGAAAGAAGAAAAGGTTGAATGTAGGATAATTGTCTTCACAATGCAACAATTCCAGTGGTCCAAAGGAATGGTGTAATGTGATCACTGAAAAAGAAGTGAGGATAAACTAGAAATAGGTATCTTGGGTTTTAGGGATTTTTGGTTTTGTGTTTTTTTGTTTTAGTTAGGGTTGATTTGTGAACACTGATATCTAAATACAAAACATCAATTCTGCAGACATACCCTTCTGCATGTAGATAAATGTCTAAGATTCAACCAGTTGATTTGAGCTGGCAAATAAAATTTATTAATGAACTGGTTAAACCATACACTACTTACAGAATCTATTAAATTCACATCTCAAAACTGGAAGATCAAAACCATTTCAATAAAAATACTTTAATTATACATACTTACTTTAAAAATCAGCATTAAACCCATCTCTAAGTCAAACCAAAAGGAAAAAAAGTGACACCATCCTAGAATAGTGAATGGCTTTGCTTACATACTTACCTTTTCTCTTCGAGAGCAGCAATACTCTATCCAGTTCAAATATATCATACAGAAGCTCTCTCGTGAGATGCCTGCCAGACGGTGGTCATAATCCTCATCAATATTGGGGTTAAATGTTGGGTCTACATCCACGTAATTGCGGTCCGTGCACAGCCGCAGTCCTTCCTGCATTGTCTCGTTAGCCAGCCATTCCTCCAGCTTAGGGGATGTTGTGACATAATAAATGATTCCCTGAAACAGTAGCAGTTAAAAACACAAGTCAATATTGCAATTAAAAAAAAAGTCAGCAATCTCAGTCCTTTCAACTTATTTGCATTATTTTTGTGAAAATGAACAAAACTGATACACAGTAGCATTTATATGGCTCACAGGTACAACAGATTTGCACAGGAAACACAATACAAGTGGCATATAGGAGTATTTTTCAAAGACTGTCAGGATTTCTGAAGCCTACACTGAAGGAATAAGGAAAGGAAAAAAAATGGGATGGGAGCCTCACTGAAATTTTTGCAGAAAACAAACACAGACATTTTTATTTAGTTAACACAGAGGCTTAGATACCAAATTTCTAAAGAATTCTAAATAAAATAAGCTAAAACACAAAACAGTTTAAGACCCCTGTGCTAGGGAACACAACTTGTGTGCATGTGTGAATAAGTACCTTGGAAATATATTAATCTGAAAATTTTCAGCTCTCAGAAAGAGAGTAGCTTATGGAAGATCTCAATTAATACACTGATTACCTGAAAGGATCTGAGGCTTACAGTGGTCTTTAAACTGGAGGAGAGGGTTTGTTTCTAAGAACCAAAGATGCGTCTGGAGAGCTTATGAAGACCAAAGCAGCTTGGCTTTCTCTAAAGAAACAAACTAACCAACTTTTCACTTACAACAGAGCTATTGTATTTGGGTAACAGTTTAAAGTTTCTATCCCAGCTTCAGCTAGGAGGTGTCCTCTCTCTGATCTGGAATACAGGTCATTGTTGTGCTCCTGCACCAGAGTACTGAGTCACCATCAGCGCAACAAACTCTGTCCTCCTTTGCAGAAGGTGTTCATACATCTGTAATTATCACCTCACCCTATGATCCTCATGGGACAAACATTATGAGTTCAAGACACTGAGCAGGTCCCAGGTGTAGCCCAGCCTGCCTCCCCCCATGGGCTGCACTGAGCCGAACCACACCTTCACATAGTAAGTGGTGAGAATTTTCCGGAGATCAAAAACTTGAAGCATGGAAGCTGCACTGTTGTCAGTGATGCTGTAACCCTCCAGAACATACTTTGTTACAAGCACTTCCCAAGCCAGCCAACGCTGCCCAAAGGCAGCATTAAAGGAAAGCATGTGAGGAAGATGGCCTGGTTCACAGCAACAAAAACCTTCATCTTCCTCTACACCTTCAGTGATGGCCTCTACTTCTCGTTGCTGACAGTAAGTTCCTTAGGAGAAAACAGAGGAAAGAAGAAACAGTTGAACGCTTTATATGACTGCTTTAATGTGAACTTGTGTTTAGAAGACTTTAGAATTCAACCTATTCCCAATTAAATTCTTTTAACACTAAGTGAACTATCCGCCAACAAACAAAAAATATTTAGATAGCTTAATTATCACTCTAGGATCCCATTTCAGTTAGGTTTCTCTACCAAGTAGCCATGTTGCACTAAAATGGAAAGAGGGACTTAGCATCAAGTGACAGGAGCATGAAGTGGCCCTGCAGCCCATTTTTAAAGCAATTTATTAACAGGATAGAAGTGAAAATAACTTCAGTTTCCAAAGCAGAAGCCTACTTTTTAGCAAACAGCTAAGGACATCTAAGACAACTCACCTCTGAATTCAAGCCCCCTCAGCTGGAAGGTGACCAAGCCGTTTCCTATCTCTATAAGGTGTACTAGTGCATTGAGGTAGTCAGAGGCTAGGATGAAGCAGTCCCCAGTACTGTAGTTTCCCCAGCGACCCAACAACAAGTCTCCACATAAGCTGTGCTGAAGGGAACGGGTTAAATGCTCATAGAAGATAGAATTCAGGTTGTTATCATCTGAACCTGCAGGAAGATTGGATTTAGGTTATCTGAAACTGCAGAAAAACATCAAGCTTGAATGTCAATTATTACTTCACATTAAATCCTATCTCTTTCTTAACCACAATGCTGTTTCAAGGTCATACTCTACCCCTCAGCTCCCCTTTTTTATGGGGCAACTACTCCAAATGAATGCCAATTGGCATTTGTATTTTGAACCAAATTTTTTCTTAGTCACTGCTCCATTTTCCAAATTATTCCTTCAGTTCCACTCATGCATCTCTCATCAATCTATTCAAGATAATAAAGTGAAAAAGCAAATGAGCACAGACGTATCTCAGTGATGTCTGTTGTACTTGTCTCATTACCAAGACATTGAGACACCCTCAAATAATACTTGGTACTTTTTAAAACTACTTAAGAATAAAAAGCAAAACAGTTTAATGCCTGCTACAATTATAAATAAAAGGTAAAGCAGGAACACAAACCTAAGAGTGAAATAAAAAACACATATAGGAGAGTCTAAAGAATAAAGCAAGAGAGATGATGGAAGAAAAACTAACAGCAGACAGTGACAGAGGTGTTGGGCATGATTGGACAAGATCAGAGGGCAAACTGATCATGAATCCCATAAAAATCCAATAAAAGCCATTTACATTTGAAAAAAGTGCCACTAGAAGAAAACTCACCCTACAAAAAAAAAAAAAAAAAAGGATCCCCACNAAAAAAATCAACCCCCAAAAAACTCCAAACCAACTACCAAAACCCAACCAGGAGAGCTACCTGGATTCCGATCCAGCTGTGAAGCCAGTCTAGTATTTGAATGATCCACACGTTTTGTGCTGAAAAGAATAAAATAAAGCATACTAAATACAAAAGATATTACTGTAAGAATGTCTAAGGAAAGACACTACTAATACAGTGTTAAATATTCCCAGTGAAATAGTTTCAAAAAGTTATTTTAAAATAATTTTAGATGCATATTTGCTACTCTTCTCATATGTAAAAATATTTTTTGTGTATGATAGCATCATAATGCCTAATAAAGTTTGTCCACAGTAAATAGCCATAGAATAATCTTGCACTTTAGATGAAAGTGGATATCTTAGGCATCATAAAGGTTTAGATGTGAGATAAAATTAAGACCAATTAAATCAGCACAGCTAACATTTCAGTAGATTTTAGTGAAAGATTAATTTTTAGACAGTTCTTTCAGTATCTGAAATTGCAACTATAACACCTTAATCTAAGATTTGGAACATTGCATTTAAACTGTTCTAATGTTAGAAGGGAAATAAGAAAAACCAGAACTATCCATTCAACTTGTCCTATGCTGTTTATACAATATTTTATTAGTCTGATATACTATCAGCAATAGGGAGCTTAAGACAAATAAAACAAAAAGAAACATAATCTGACCCGGAGATTCTTTTACTACTGATCCCACCTTGAACAAAAAAAAATACTTACTTGGAAAGATTTTTGTATTAAGTTTAGCCAGTTTTGCTGTGAGCAAAACAATAACGAATAAAGGTAAGATACACCTATGAACTGTTCCCCAAAACCTTTTTATACGTAAATTCACTTTTTGATTAAAATTGCACTTCACAATACCGTAAATTCCATGTTTAAAAACACCAGGATGGCATACTGCTAAGTAGAAATTACTTAAGCAGCCAAAGCAAATGATCCTAGTGTAAAAAACAGCTGCTACAGTATTTCAGAAACAAGTTCAGTGAAAACTTTCAGTGCTTTATACTAGTTTTCTCTGAGGGAAAAAAACAGCAGAAATTCGCAAGTTAAAAAAAACAAACATAACCCCCAAACAACACTTCAGACATATCTAGTCTATTAAAACCAATTTTTTTTAAACTTTATTATTTCACCTACTTGTAGTCTCTTTCCCAGAATTTGACAGGCCTGGCATATGAAGTGATGAATATTGCACTTCCCAGAAAAGGATTCAGTGGAGTAGAGAAGAAAGCTGACACAGCTGCTTGGACAAACAACATGGCAGAATCTGTACGATAAGAGAATTAAGGAAAGCAAAGCAACAACTACTTTTTTCTAGCTTCTTTCGTAGTGTTCAATAAAGACAGCACACCAATGAGGAGCAAAACAAGATCTCTATGAATTTCCGTGCAGCAAAGATGTTTGTAGTATTTCCAGCTATAAGGGGATTATTTTGTTTTTAAAAACAGAAATAGATGGAAATCTGGCACTAGACGTGACAGTCATTCCGAAAAATGTAGTTGAAAATACTAACTTAACACTCCATATAAACCAGCCTACAGAAGTTTAAAATGCAAAACTCAAGGACTAAAACCATAATTACTGACTCCTGTAAAAGGGAATGACTATCAAAAGAAAAGCAGTGGGATTTTCAGAAGTACTTCTGGTCCACGTTTCTTTTACGTCAGGATGCTATTCCTACCGTTACCGTATAATTCATAGCATTGTAATAAGGCAGAAAGTGTGCACAGCTTCTTTGTAAATACTCACTAGACAAACCTGTTCCTTCAGCAGTTTTACCCCATAACACAGAATCCATAAAAATGCAGTACTCAGAAGTTACAAATACATGCCTTCAGGAGAAAGTTTGCATTTTCAAAGGATACGTGGCACAGCAAAGGGCTGGGCAAAAGCATGGAAGGCAGACCCCCATGTGATCTGCCAGGGAGCAATGTAGGTATATACAAATCTCAATTTATAAAACAGTTCCCAAAGCTACAGGGAAAAAAAAAGAAAAACAATTCAGTATTTTGGCTAACAATCAACATGTTTTGCATCCTGAGGAATTTACTGGTTATCCTAAAGTTCTTACTGATCTACCAGAAGCTCTGAGACTTAGAAAAAGGATGCAATTATAACAGCGAGTAACATAAGATGCACTTCATTTTTGTACATACAAACTCAGGAGATGTTTAGAAAGTTACATATAGTTTCGCAAGCCAACAAATGCTTCGGGAAGGAGAAGTCTTAGTTGCCTTACAGTATATCTGTTACAGTACGAAAGACTGAAAATCTGCAAGATTACCTATCAGACAGGACTATCCATCTGTTTTCCCTTTTGGATGAACTGAAACACCTAAAAATAGAGTTAAAAGTTACCTTGCTGAAGAGTATGGACATGAAGAAGAGATCTAGCAGCATGGTCTCAGTAAAACTTTTGTAATCAAAAGTAAAGAAGAGCACTGTGAAAATAACAGTGACATACTGGCACGTTGGGCTACTGAATGATGAACGCAGTAACTTCAAGCCAGCTATTGTGATCATTAAAGCACCCAACCTGTGTAAGGAAGGCACACAAAACAGTTATTGCCTGTTATCTGAAAGGGGTTTAAAGACCACTTAAGTTGTGCTGTCATGCAATATCAGTATCTTCAAACTTTGATGTGGGTTTGCTTTTGGAACTGGGGGGGGGGTGTTAATGATTTGTTGTTTTTTTAAAGACAACTTCAGATTTTTTTTTTTTAAAAAAAGGTTACTATCTAAATCTTCTCATCAGTACTCTCAAGCCAATCAATGTTCAAGAATTAGCAGTATTTCTAAGTATTTCTAATTTCTAAAGAAATTTAAAAAATTAGGAGATGAAATATCCTTGTAGTCTGAAGTGAAACCTGGTCTTTAATTTAGGTTATGAATACTAAAATGCAAAAATGCTAGATTAATCATCAGGAGGATGTTAATGAACACTGGATTATCATTTCCTGCATGACTACACTGCTCTAATTTCTATTGAGGGAACTGCAATTTTTTTCAGACATAGCAACTGACATATCAAAGGGTTATTAAAAAAAGAAGTTAAAGTAGCATAATAGCAACATTACTCCCAAAGGTCTCATAGTGACTGTGATAATGAAGCCAAAGCAAGAGCTTACTAGACGAGATTAAAATCAAGAAAGCCAAAAAAGCCACACACCACCCCACAAAATTAATTGAACAACCTGCCTCCCAGAATATTTTCTGTTTCATTTCAATATTTATACTCTTTTATTCTAAATGAACAGAACTTCAAATCCAAAAAGACACCTGGTTACTGTTTCTTGGAGGCAAAAAATGCAGGGCCTAATACTGAGCTATCACTTGCTGAGACAGTCAGATACACTGCTCAAGGGATTATAACTAAGACTCAATTTAAAGAGCAACGTGCAATTCCATCTGGATATGGATTATACTTAGGGGCTAGGAAGCCTGGGGAATTCCTTGATGAGAGAAGAAAGGGGCAGAGTGGCAGCACGCTGGCACACCAACTCAGGGAACAAGTCTGAAATTTATACCTGATAAAATAGCAGAACACTACCTTGAACTTGCCATCTAGATAATCATATTATAGACTCTATAGCTCAACAAGCAAACTTATCACACTACTAGGTAATTCTGCAACATGCAATCTTCACAGTATATGCTAGGAGTTGAATGATTTATCTTTGCGAGATTGTCTAGTTTAACAGTGTAATACTCCAATCAGTTTATGTCAGCTTTATACACGCTTTCAAATAAAGAAAAGCTTTATTTATCCCTTGTCTTACTCTTAAGACAATACCATTAAGGTATTCTGTCTTCCCATTGATGCCAGATTTAATTTTCCACCACAGCAGAACACTCAAGATTATGTAATAGCCTTTTATACTTACTCAGTATCCAGTTTCTTTGGACTAGCAATATTCTTAGCGCTGCTACTAAGCTCATTGAGGACTATCAGTGGATAGATAACATTCTTCTCTACAAAAAGGAGCCAAATGTGAAGTTTCTCAAACCACATAACATGCGCAGCATCTGTCAAGATATATTAAAAAGAAGAAATCAGATGGCACTGTCAAATCAAAAATCTCTGGTTACAAAATAAAGATTCTTCATCCAATTAACTTGGATTAACCTTTTTCTCACAATAGACTTTGGTAGTTTTATTTAACCAAAATAAAGAGAAGCTCCTGTCAGTAGCCCAGTAGAGTTTTTGTACTGTTCACACAAAAACAGGACAGTTTGCAAGCTACTTGCTTACTGTACACAAAAGGAAAAACTGGGCTCCACCTCTTCAATAATTTCAACATTACTATTGATGAAGCTGTTTGAAATGATGCATTTTATCTCATGCAAAAGGATGTTCTTCAACCCTATTCAATCTGAAGGACTCCTGGTTTACAACTCTACGATACAGAATAGCCTATGTAACCTGCCAACACAAATGTCTGTCACTTGAGCAACTTCTTTTGAACTTCTACAAGAATTGTAAGATATGTTTCAAATTAATGCAAATTAAGCTTAAAAAATTTATTCTACAATATCAGCTATAAGATTTAATGTCAGAAGTTATGGTAAACATTGATGCATACATAAAGGGCACCAACTGTAGCTTTTCTAGTTTCAGATTAAAGAATTAAGGCATACAGTTGCACTTTTCACTTCCAGATAGTGTCTGACCTCATACTACAATTGCTATTCATATTTATCCATCTTTACATGCAATCACTGGGAAAAAAATCCAACAAGTTAGACATCAATGAAAAGACCACACTGAATGGCTGCTACATAGGTAGAAAGTTTGCAAATCAATTCTGATAATTCTCTGCTCCTGAAAGCAGCAGAATGCTTCCTTGTTTTGACAACTATTTGAAAAGAAAAATTAAAACAGTTTCAGTTGTTTCCAAGGCAGTTTAGACAGAAATTTCTTAAGTCTGCTGTTAACAATAAATACATTCCAACAGTGAAGTTCCCACAATCTACCACAACATTTATCCATTCTGGAAAACTGATAAGCAGTATAACTTCATCTGTTCTGCATCTCTGGGGAAAATTTCCATGAAAACATAGGCTTTAGCACAAGCTGCAAGCATGTATCTATGCAAATCAAGTTGTAAGACTGGTCCCTTGGTGTCTTCATCCATCAGTTGACAACTTGCACTATTTTTTGTCGTTAAACATGTCAACAATACTATTAAAAACTGTATCATTGCCAGGATGAAGTCTCCACCAGCATTCACCACACCTAATCCTCTAAAACATCTGAAAACTTGTTGAGGAAATACATAGTGAAACACACTCAATCTTTTGAAAAATTCTTGAGGCAATCATAAGCACTAACTCTGCCACTTAAGATTTGGAAGACTATGTTTTAATGGAACTGCTCTGAGATAACGTTAGCACTTGTATTATCATCATCAGTTAATAGCTACATAAAATGTCATGGAATCAGACCATGAGAAACTAATACATTTATATATCAGACATAATGAAATTCTCCAGTGGTGAGAATAGTAAAGAGATTAAGTATATCAATATGTAACACAAGTCAGTCAAGTGTTACAAACAATACTCACTCCGGACTTCAAACTGATGATATTCCTTGGTTTTCAGCAGCGGGTGAGAAAAGCAATGCCAAGGAAGCTGCTTCCGGAGTTGAGGCAGAACATAATGGGTCACAAAGCCTACCGTACCCACCAATGCATAGAGAACATAACTTAAAATAGGCTAAAAAGAAGAATTGAAGAAGTTAAGATTTGTGTTTTATAAACAAAATAAAATATTACTTTGCTAGTGCATTTTTCAGCATACGGGCAGGTGCTCCTGCAAGACTAATGTATTTCTTCATGAGAAACTGTACTACCAATTTTAAGATAAAACAAGAAAACCTGTGAGAAAAAACCCTTCATATCTAACCCCTTCTGAATTTTCACTAAGTTGAAATGTACTTTCAAGTAAAAATAGTACACCAATCTTCTTTCACAGTCCATTGCTTCTGACCCATATGCATTTCATTCTATAAAAGTATTATTCTCTAAAGGCTGAACCCAATTTACATTTCCATCTGCTGGATAAAAGGAGGTATAAGCATAAGCAAAACCAAATCATTAATTTCACATTCACTTGAGAAGGTAAGAAGCCTCCCACAAGACCAATCCCTTCCACAGAAGTCACAAAATACTGCAAAATTAGCACGGGATGATGGTTGGATTTCACAATAATGCTTTCCACACATTAAAATTTTCTCTAAATTTCTACATAAGTCTAGATAATTGCAAAACTGGGATTGCATCATCTTGTCATAAGCTCTTTGTGAATTCCGTGAAGCCCAAGCCTACTGAAATACACAACTGGTGAAGAGCATACAGCCAAGTCCCTCAAACGTGGGGGAAAGCAACATTCAGCTGGAGTGCTGAAATCCAGCCATACAATACTAGAAGGGATATTTTCCTCAGAAAACACAAGTATACATGCTTAAGTAATGCACTTCACCTGAAGACATGAAGTTACCTAAATGCATATGCTTCGTAAAATTAGTTTCTTACTTGAACTTTAGGCAGCAGCAGGAAGGTAAAATCCTTCTAAAACACATGCCAGAAATTTTCATTTGCCTTACATAAGGCTATTCATAAGCTAGTCAATGGCTCCATTACAGGAATACCAAAACAAGAAACTCAGTAGCTGCAGCTCTTGAGGGAAATGCTTTACTTAAACTCAAGCACAGGATCTAGTCCCATGCTATTATCATCAAGAGTCACATATACACATTAAAAGTATCCGAAGCACTAGCTAGACTGACAAGTCAAAAACTTGAAACTCAAATAATCTTTGAGGTCCTTTAAATAATCATTCCAGTAAAGGGGTACTGCCCTATACTATAGTCTACAAAGAGCCATGCCAGCATGGAACTGCTGAGTCAAGATTCAGCCCCTCAAACTTTAAGCACTAAATATTTTAAACATTTTTTTTAAGTTTCATTTTTTATTATTTCAAAATAATCCTGACTATTTAATTGAGATCAATGACTCAAAAGAGGATGTTTTGTGTCAGAGGCTAAAATAAGTCTTGAACATAAGAAACTAGGAAAGAGCTAGGGAAGATGATCTTTTGAGCACATAAAAATGAAGACCTTCAGACAGTCATGTACTTATCACACTATATGTTTAAAGACCATCTAAAATTAGCCAGAAGACCCAGTGAACTACCAGAAAACACTTTATATCGCACCAGAGTATTTGCATACAGAAAGCAAATTGAAGACATGAAGTAACATCTTACCTGTAAAACTGTAAATACTGTACTGACATGAATTGCAAAATAGAGGACACCAATGACTATACACACAATCAGGTCAGACTGCAATCGTTCACTCTGCAGAGTCAAAATAAAATAATTTTAGAAAATACCAGCTTTGGTTGACCTCTTAGAATCATTGAAGTTGGAAAATATCCCCAAGATAGAGTCCAACCTTTCAATACCTCCTCAATACACAAATCCAGTAACACAAACTGATTAAAGATTTTTTAATTATGCCGGTGTTAATAACTTCAGTGGAAGTAGTTAGAAATTCCACAAGGCAAATCTTATAGCTAAGAGCATCAGTTCAACTACGTGGAAGGGAAAGACTCATAGTGGGGGAGGACAAATCAATATATCAAAAATATTCTGTAATCCTGGACTGTGAGGCAGTGTAAGGATCCCCTGATGAAAGCACTGGAAGGGACAATCAAATTTCCCCTTTATGATTTAAGAATTGTTTAAACTACAGGGCAATTAAGAGCCCTGGAAAAATGCTGCCGAGGCAGAGCTACCAACCAGGTGAAACAACCAGGCTCTTTAACCCTTTTCTGCCTTCATTGCAGAAGGGTAAAGGATACCTTTGGAGTGACCCCGAGGAACGAGTCCGAATTTTCCACTACTCCTGAACAATGAAAACAATCCATTGATAAAGGGCAACTCCCCCAAGACTAGTAATGCCAGACACAGCCACAAGGGGGCAATGCGTACTTAGGGCCGTTGCAGCTCGAAGCCTGAAGTTTAGAGCTGTTGTCACTCTGTAAAAACAGCATCAATACTTACAGCCCAGAAATCATTAAAGGATTATCTACGCCAAAATTGGCCAAATAATTACACACAGCAACTATTTCTGCAACGCCTTAACTTCTTGGGCTATAACTTACTTTTTTAAAATCAGTTGTCCTGATTTTAAAAACCGCTGTAAGAAAGACTATCAAAATCCTCAGCTCCTCTGCCCTCTTGGAGACTAACACCACAATTTGAGAGCTAAAGAGGAGCTTGCAGCTCTTATGGTCACTCTTTCCTGCTAAATGTTAAAAGAATTGCAGTTTCTCAGCTCTAAATATTTATTTGCAGTTTCCACACACAGCACCTCATCATGCTTGTAACTGCTGTATTATGAAAAACCCAGCTATACAGTTCAGCCTACACCTGAGCCCTACACAAAGATAAATGAATATTCAACCTTCTTTTGTACAAGATAAACATACTAAGCTTTTAAAGTCACTTATTGCTACATTGTGTCAAAAAGAATAATGTTTAAATATTACTACTTCCATAAATATTTAGAGTGAATTTGTACTAAAAATTCAAAGTAGTGTTTAAGTAAATGGAAGAGCTTACATCTGCTTCCAAAGAAAGCAAACAATAAAATAACTTAGATCACCCAAACAAACCACAAAAAACCCCAAAATACTTTCCATCATTTTTATTTTCCACTTCTGCAACAGCAAGCACAAAACTCTTCATCACAATTATTAGAAACACCAAGTTAATATAGTTTTGCCACCATTAACTCTTTCCCACTAACTTCTGCACAAAAGCAAGCATCATCTATTATTATCCATGAGCGAAAAGAAGATCCTCAGTGATACTTCACTGAATCCACACTAGGGAATTCCAACTCTCTCTGCTTTTAAATAACTTAAAATTGCAATATCAGCATTATACTCCTAGGTGTAGCAGATGAGTTCAGCCACAGATGGAAAGGAAATGCTGTGATATCCATTCTAACTAGAACCATGCAAAGTGACAAGTGTGAGCTAAGCAAGATCCGGACAGATGCTATATAAGCCAACACAAAGCAAATGCTTAAATGGAATTAAAAAAAAAAAAAAATAATTAAAAAGCCTACTTACCACAGAATTTCTCAGCTTCTCAGGTAAAGGATCTTTTACTTCAGACAGAGGATCCTCAGGGTTTTTGTCTTCAGAATTAGGAAAAAATTTTGATTGCACTAAAGAGCTAAAAAGAAAGACAAACATCCCACTGAAAAGCATGTATTGTTCTATGTGGTTTTATAATAACAAAGTCAGAAGTTCTATTACATATTGATCACAAAAAACTAATTTTGGCACATCAGTGCTTTCACATAGCTGAGCAAATTTACAGATATTTCAACTTTATAAAAGAATTAGTTCTCTATTGTACAGAACAGTGACTATTAAAGAGCAGCAGCCAGATGTTCAAACTGCAGTTTCTCTAGTTACACAGGAGTAATTGAACAAAAACTGAATTTTAAGCAAAATTTAGCATTCATGAAACAAAACTTGAACTCCTAAATAACTGAACAGAAACATGCAAAATTTAGAAGTGGTCTATTTGTCAGCACCATTTAAAAAACCATGAATTCTTTTGTTTAATACAACAACAACAACCAAAGAAACCTATTTTAGCTTGATTAATTAATGAATTAGCCACCCTGACCAAACTTCTAAATTCTTAGCAGGCCTTGGTGATACTAAAGCCCCAAAACCTTACACTTAACCTTTTAGAAGCCCACGTGCAATGTTACTAGCCATAATCAGTTCTCTTGCAACCTCTCAGTGTGATTTTTCTTACAACACCCTACATAGTGCAGAAATATTATTTCATTTTATGGACAGGAAGATCACTACAGAACAAGCCCCAGATCTTCAAAGGCAATTACATATTGCAACGTATTACAATGCTTAACTGTGCCACATCTGGCTAAACAGGTGAAATCACAGGTCAAATGAACATCCAGGCTTTAGTTTTTGAAAAGCACAAAAGAACAAGTATCTAGGGAAAAGAACTCATATCAACTCAACTAAGAGTAATTGGACAAGGTTTACTGGTCAACTCAAAGATAAGAAATTACCTCAGGTGTAAACACTCATGAATCATTAATTTTGTTGTTCACAGAGGAGGTCCTTCACTATCTACCCCAGGTCTCTATTTATCAAATTCATCCAACATTATGGCTACATTTAAATCCAAGTTCAAGCTCTAGCCTAACCTAATGTGGCTGAGCTTTTATTGGCTATTCTGGGGGAGGTGTTTCTCCTGCTGGAACTATTGTATTTTACATGTATCATTATTAACTGAATCAAACACCCTCAGCATCAGATCTCTACTCCAACTCAAAATAATATGAATACCTGTTTCCTCATGCTAGATGGGAATACTCACCACCAAAACAGATCCTTATAATTTAGCATAATTATTTGAACAAGTGCTTGGCGCACACATTCCATACAAGAATACATCAACAAAAGAAGTGAAGGAGCTCAAGAAGTCCCCATGTGGACTTCAGCTTAAACCAGTGCCTTAGGCACCTCTAAACACAGAAAGGGCACATGCTATTCCCAACAAACCCAGGAGCAGAAAGATGGCACCTGATTGACACTTTGGAGAACATCAGCAGGCAGTTAAATCAGATTTTGGCATGTAAGTGATTTACCGGAAGCCAGAAAAAAGGTAATTGTTAGAGAAGGAACTGGATGCAAAACGTGAGAATTTCTAACTGTTGAACCAAGATTATATTATTTTTGATTAATGCTGGTGAGTACAAGTTCAAACAGTACTGAGTAGTAACATTAATTGAAGTTTTTCTTTGCAGTTTGTTTCTTCATTGGGGAAGAGATACCAACTGAGTCACTTACAAAAGTACAGAAGGGTCACTGCTTTGTCTGCTGAGATGATATGATATTGCCACTAACAAACCACAAAATATGGAGAAGAGAACTGGAATATGCTGCCCATCCCAGGAATCCTGGAGACAGAAAGTAAATGTTAATAAAAAGGAGACAAAGTAAACACCCAGTTACCTGACATACAAGAATTATGTGTATCACAGAGAACAGAGAAATCACCTACAATTCCACAAAAATAAGCCAGGGCTTATTGTACAAAAATATTGTTCCATCTTTACCTATGTCTAACTATAGATCAGAAACTCTAACACAGTGTACATTCCTCAAGTCTACACCATCTTAATCATTAAACAGTCATCATCTCTCATAACTCTTATGAAGCATTTCCTGCATTCCTTGAGACCACAGGCTCTTAAGAGCCATATTTAGTCACTCCTTAATTTTGAATATTCCATGTATTTTGACTCAAGATTTATTTTTTCTAATGTGCTGAATGCAGATTAAACAGTGGCTTTATTTGTGTTTTCCTGATCTGTACTGGATCTGCAAAGATGAAACAGTTATTCTTTGCTAAAGTTTGTTTGTCTTAAATGGATGTGTTCACAAAAGGCTAATTAAACAAGTGCACAGATTCACAGAAAGCTAATGAGGTCCTGCAGGTGATAGTATCATGGGAGTAACTCCTCTAGGAAATTCCTATTCTCTGTGATAAAGTGGAAAAGCCAGTCAACTCCGAGTTGGACCCACACATGCTACAATTCATTGTAAACTGAGCATGTCTGCTTATTGAAACACCTGAAATGAATAAAGAAACCAGAACTAGCATGACACTCATATACTGTTTTCAAATAACATTTCAAGCAAGGAAAACAGTGTGTGTGGGGGGTGTGTATGTGTGTCACTTTGCCAGCTAACTCTTTAACTCTCCCTTTCAGATAGGTGCACATCTTCACTTTGACATTATGAAGTATTTCTTGGTTTCTTCTCAAGCAAATATTAATTAGAAAATGCTATTTCACTTTTGCAGCACCAGAAGAAAATACTTACATGAGCCATTTTAAGAGGTTAACAATCAAGTACAGACATGCTGATTCTGCTAGAAGCAAGTCACTTGCATGATATTTTCAAGAATGGATGTAGAATGGAAATGATGGTAAATGTCATGTGTTTTCAACCAAACAAAAGAGAGCCCATTAGAGCAGGCTCAAATCACACACCTTCTAAAAGGAAAAAAATTTGCTTTGTTCCTGCACTGCATCTCCTCCATTGATACCACAGCTGAGCAAGTCTGAAACCCTAGTAAATCAAACTAATCTTTCTAATTCAGTAGTTGCATACTTTAGTTACTTAATACAGAAGGAAGCAGAGAACAAACCCCAAAACATTACTGTTTACTGTGCATAAAATTTTTCTTACCTTCAGGGCACCATAGCACAGTCCATACAACAATGCTACTGCCACAATACTACAGATAAAACTGTAAAGTGCTGCAAGCAGGCTTGTGGTAGCTGAATATCATAGAAATGGAAAGAAAAAAAAAACGTTGTTACCTTCTTAAGTTAGAATACAAAATACTTCCGTTTGTTTAAGTTATCAGCCCCCTAGATTCATCTGATAGAAAAAAAAGGCAATTCAAACCAGAGCAGCTACTTGTATTTTCCCCCACAAGTGATTTTTATCAAGAGCATTTTATGTGGCTTTTTAAATCTCCTTAGTTATTGAACAGCTTTACCATGGGAATTCGTTAACTGCAATAGAAACCAGTTGAGGAAGAAAGTGACAGACTTACTAGCACAGTAATTCTATTTCTCAATAATCAATCAGAAGACTTTCAGGCTTTTTAAAAGTACAATTAAGTATTCTACATTTAGCGGGTAGAAATAAAAATAGTGCAACCACTAAATTTTTTAACTAACATACTGATCTTGGCTGCTCCACATCTCATACTTTTGTCAATAACACAAAACACAACACTCACCATTGCCACCAAAGACATGAATGTCCAGCTGTTCACAGAGATACATCACAAATGTATTCACCTGAGGCAGGAGACCAATGAAGAATACTATAGGGAAACATAGTGTAAACACTACAGGAAAAAAAAAAAGAGTTGAAAAAGTGGTGAAAATAAAAAAAACAGCATAGTAAGATATTTTTCTGTTTCAGTTTTAGGGTATCACACATCCCATTTTAACTCAACATCACTGAAGTATTTCTATTATAAATTTCTAAGGAAAATATACATTATGTAAAGTCCTACTTCAATTACTTAGAACTGACTGAATACAGAGGTCATACCAGTCAATAGTACTTTCCTTTTAATTGCTGTAGACATGGACACAAGCCAATTCAGTCTTTCCATTTTTATGTAGCAAAGATCAGCCAGGAGTGCTTACAGATTAGACTTGTAAGTTTTCACTCATTGTAAGTGAGGCTTATCCAAGCCTAACTGCCTGTCTGGAGTTCCAGGAGCAACCTAACACCAGCCACTCTGACGTAAGGGAGACCAAGCACTCCACCTCCAGGTTTTCTGCTACTAATAACATCTGACAATTTTACTCATTTTCCCACACCGCTTCAGAAAGTTCTAATCCTAAATGACTGGGTTTTCTGTTTGTTTGTTTGGGTTTTTTAAACAAGAACAGACAACTGTATGAATCATGGAAACACCTGCAAATTACAGGATTTCAGAACACAAAGATAAATGAATGTCACCTAATTTCAATACAGAAAATGGTATGTCTCAACCTGTACATACCATTTACTTTCCATCTTAAAGAATAAAAGATGCAGAAATAATCTTCTACACACGTTCAAATATAGTAGTTCAGATCTAATTCACATGTAACAGCATATTATAAGTTCTAAGTTCTGAAAGATAGAAGGATCAAATAACAAAAATAACCCTAGCAGACAAAAATCTGGCAGTTCAGGGAAGATTTTTCTATCATCTTACTGACTTGTAGTTTCAGTGATCAAAAGAAGAAACAGAGTTTTAAGTATCTTGTAAAGCACTACAAGTCTCAAATTTAATTTTCTAATTTTATATGCGCAGAATGATTGGACACTGAAGGACATCACATGAGAAATATCTACAGTGAGATACATAATGAGAATCTGATTTTTCCCCCTACTCCACAGTAATGCTAAGCAATAACAATTTAAAAACATGCAGGTTGCAAGCCTGGGAAAACCACTGAATTCTGTATTTTTTACTGACACTAATTAGGAAATACAGGACTACAGACCAGCTCTTCAATATCTGAAGAAAATACTTTTTCAGAATTCTCAAGTCAAACCTGTATTTCAGATCATTACTCAAGGAAGCTGACATAGAAGGCAAATACAGTATTCTGTCACTGACAGGTTAAAAAGTTGTTTCCTGAAAGTCTGTAAGTCAAACTAACTTGGGCCCATTGGAATCAAAATTTCTACACAGATCTGGGAATACACAATTGTCAAAGAGTAGTACAGCAAAAAGAGAGTATTTATGATGCTTTTACAGTCTGTAACATCATTTTTTTTTAGCAGTGACCAACTAGGTGGAAAGATAAAATAATTATTATAAATGTGGAGTAGATTTAGAGCAATTGATCAAGTCCAATAGGTGGGACAAAAAATAAAGCATTTATGCTAGTCCTCATTTGTCTGTTTGCAAAGAAGCAACATTTACATTATCTAAACACAAAGTTCGCCTTGCCCTGCACCTGTGTTCTTCCAGTACCTTTGCCTGGGAACAGGAAAAAAGGTAGCTGAGATTTTTACCTAACAAAGGATGTTTGCTTGCAGCCAGCCTGGTCTGCAGTACACACAAAGCTTTTCAAAACAGTGCTTCAGCAACATTAAGAGCTGCTCCAAGGGCAAGTGTATTGCGTGGGGGTGTGGGATGGGATGTGCAGGCTGGTGGGGCATTTTTTTTTGTTTGGTGTTTTATCATTTTGGTTTTTGGGGTTTTGTTTTGGGTTCCATTTGAGTTTTTAATTGTTGGGGGGCGTTGTTCTGGTTTTTGGGTTTTTTTTAAGTAGAGTAAGCTGTTCTGGTAATCTGATTTTTTATTGGAAAACCTGCTAAGAAATAAAAACCACATATGCTGCTACAAGATTCCCCAGAAGAACAGTAAAACATAAGGATCAAAACCCACTTAGGATTCTTGAATTAAGTAGTTTTAAAAGCTAATGCCAAGATGGACATGGCCTGGTGAAAATGACACCACATCTTGTAAAACTGGTAAAGATTCACTCTTCAGTGCTTTTAAAAAGTAGCTCGCTTCCAAAGGACGACACACCACCTATGTGTACATTTATCTATTATCTTATGAGGATATGGGTATACGTTATGTCAATGACTCCATGTGGCAGAAAAGGGAAGAAAATACTTCCAAAACTGACAGAGCATTATCAAGAGAAATGAAGCTAGCTTTGTATCGTGAATGAGTCAAAAGTATCTTCTATCTTCTTTTCTTATTACTGATACAGAATCAAGTATGCCAATATATGAGGACAATCAAAGAATTTGTTCTAAAAGCACCTTTGAAAATGTCTGGACAATTTCTGTCCATAAAGATGCAGCTTAGACATTTTCCGTCTGGGCATTTAAATTTAAATACAGAATTATTAGCAGAAAGTTGAAGGGGGAAACAGTATGAGGCATAAAATACAGGATGTTCCTAAAATCAAGTAATAAAAATTAATACCCAAAATGCTTGAGTCAGTAATTCTTACTAATCAATAAAAATTTTTAAAAACCCATACTGAGACCAAGTATTCATTTTTCTTGGACAGGAAATGGTCTGGGGGCACGCAGACATAACATTTAACTGCTGTAGTCTTTCACACACAAGTATTTTGATACAACTGAAGAGCAACTGCATTCAGTTTAGATGAATTCTTACAGATTTTCTCCACCCCCCCCTGAAGCAGGGAAGGACAGAAGATCACCCAAATAACTTTACCCCATTAAAGCAATGTACCAAGTTCCCATGATAAGATGGTCTTCAAATGTTTATGTCTCTTTCTCCTTTCTATGGGCTCTGTTTGAGACTACAGGGCTGTTATTATTTTCATAACACGGGAAAGGATTGTTGTTTTGGGGTTTACGTTGTTTGGTTTTTGCATTAGGTTTAGGGGGGTAATGGAGTTAAATGTCATCAGTATTCTGAATATACTGTGCTGCTCAGAAAACAATGGGATTTACCTCAAAATGGAAGTGCAGCTCAAAAATTGTATTTTTGGTATTGCTGATAGGCCTGTTCTGAGAAGAGGCGCATTAAATAAGATTCAACCTGTGTATAATGTTTTTTAAAATTGTGTCTGCACTGTTCTGCCTAATTGCTAAATACAAATAACCTGACTTGAGAGAACTCCTACTCATTTGCCACAAGCCGCTCCAGAGAGTGTGAAAGGGTCCAAATCAGAATGTTTCCTTAACTACTGAGCAGCTAGGTCTAAGCAAAGGGTAGTGTATGCAGGTCCAAGTTAAATAAGAAAGTTCAAGGATAAGGGCTAAGATACTGGATAATGAAGAATTTTAGTAGAGAGCATCTCTGCCATTTGTTACAGCAAAGCTTCATAAGGGGAAAATGTTCCCATTAAGTTCCACTGTTGTAAAGCAAACAATTCAAATCCATGAAAAAGCCACTCACCTATAACTAAGTCCCTGGCTGACAGCAGCAGCAATGGGTTGGTGAAAGCCATTCCGTACAACCTGAATCTTGTTGTAGATATGTTTCTGCTGCCATAATCCAACAGCCAAATCAGACCACAACACAAACAGAAATATACAGGCCTACTGTAGGCTATGATACGATTGTGACCCTGTTTAAAAGGAAACCACAAAAACAACATTTTTAGTGGATAAATTAGTGGATTATCCACTAATTATTAGTGGATAAAGTAACTTTTACTCTTCTGCTACAGATAGCTTCTGAACTAAAATTATTCAGTGGTCATCAACTAACATACTGTCACCTCATCATATCCTAAAGTTCTCTTCATAAAATCCTTAATGCATTCCCTTGCAGTGATACCAGTCTGTGCTTTTTGTGGCTTTGATATAACAAAGACACAACAGTTAGCTTAAGTTAGACTAAGCCATATATACCCTTAGTCTCAGCTATATTAAATGCTATGTTGCTTGCAGTACTAAATGCTAGAGAAGCTCTGACTAGGCTTTGTAAGCAACTGAGAATAAATCAATTTTAAGGAAAAAGGGATTAAAGTTTATTACTCAGATACCCCTTCTGCTGGATGGGGGGGACAGAATCTCTATTGGTGTTTATGAAAACACAACTTCTTACACAAAATTAATGACTTGCTGCAGAGGAATAATGCTTTTATACATCTTATCTAGGACATAAAGGTAATATTTTGTCTTGGCAATCCAGCAGATGCACAACAGAATATAAACATATTGTGCAATACTAGAACATCAACATTTCCATGCTCAAACATGAATGCTCACTAGAGCATTGCAAACTCAGCTTATTAGAGTGAAAAAATAAAGCAATGTGCACACTAGGACAACTGAATGATCTACACGACTTAAACAGAACATCAAAGCTGTGTCAGTTCATACCAGCAGAGAAAATTACAACATTAAGAATACTTCCCAGTATAATTGCTAGAATAATAAAGATTCATCAAAAAGCTTATCATGACATGGCGCCCTAGCAAAAGCTAGGCTCAGAACAGGAAGACATGATTTGCTAAATACAAAGAGCACGGCAGGGGGGAACAGTATCAGTTTCCTTCTCACACACTAAGACAACTACAAGCCTTTTGTGCCTCATAAGAAGGAACATAAGAGAAATGCCAGAAAAATCAGATCAAAATGATCAATTCTCTGTGGGAGTTCTGCACCTGCAGGGTTAGTACAGTGGCACACGCCCATGACTTACATGTCGAGGGGAAGAAGAATCTGGCTGAACGCTCTGAAACCAAAATAAAAAGAGGAGTTACCCAATCTACAGGTAAATGTGTTTACCTCCCTACACACACCTTCTTGGTTGAACTTCTTTTAACAATATCTACAATTAATTTTAGATTTGTCAAGCCACATTACAGCCTTTAAGTAGCACAATGTTATAAACTTAAATCTATTTAAAGAGTATATGTCTATAATCAAAATCCTAAAAAAAAGTTCCCAACCCCCTTATTTTCAGGACTTTTATTGTTTTTCAACAGCATTAGGAATTTTAATTTTAAATCTAATTTCCATCCTAATAGTCAAATCATAAAAAATAATAATTCTGAGATTACAATAAACCATTAAGAGTCCAAAAAATTAGTATCTGATGAGAAATATGTTTAGATATAATTGCCTCATATGAATGCTCTGAGGTGTAGATACTAAAAAAAGTTAAAACCCCAACCAGTACAACTTGAAGTTCAGTTCGTAGTTGGTTTTCAATGAGTAAGAATGTGCTCCTCTTTATGAAACCAAAAAATGCATGAGAACAATAAATAAAGGCTTGTTTAACAAGCATATGCAGAACCATTCTAGTGAAGTGATCTTGCATTACCATCTATTAAACTTTCCATGAGGCCAAGTTTACCCATTTCTTTATAAATTATAAGCATGCACATTTTTCCTTAAACCTCTAACTAACCTGCAACAACCAACTGGATTTATATATATTGTTTGTAGAAAGTAAAGGAAAATTAAAATACCTTCAACAGTGAGTACTGGCAACTGGCTATTACCAGGCAGAACTGGAAGACCCAAATATCCTTGAAAAAGCCCTCTATAAGAAGTACAGAGCCCAGAAATGCAACTAGAATAGCTAGGATGACAGCTAATACGTTTTCAAGGATCTCACGATTCCTGTTTTAAAGGGAGAGGAAAAAAAATGGCATTTAAAGCTAACGATGTGTAGAAAAAGCTGCAAAAGAGCACTTAGGGTCAAAAATTAACAAGGGTTATGCTACTGGTAGCAAACTAGTTAAGAATAGATTTGAACTTCCATAGTCTACTACCACACTGTCCTTTAGCAAAGCTAGGAGCTACCAGGATTTCAATGACAGCTGAAAGCAGTTAGTATCTTATGGAATTTTACTTTAAACAGCAGAAGATAACTTCAGCAGATAATTTTAGAAACAATTCAAATGTTCCACCAGAAGCACGGTCTGTAACATAAATCTGTATTTAAAGCCCATCCAAGATGATTATAAGCCTATGAAAAACACAAGCATGATAACTTACCTGTATATATAATCTGTCATTCATGATTTTCTAATGAAGAAACTAAAAATACTCTCACTTGAGTAAGATATGCCAAGTGGAATACAGATAATTCCCTATGATACTGCTAGTGCTTTGGAACAGAATTATGAGTATTCCTCCCTGGACAGAATTACTACTATCCTGTTTATTTCAAGGAGTTTCATTACCAAAATATAAATACTCTACATTTGCCAAAAGCTGGTAACTGGAGGATCACCTTAATTTTATTCCTGTAGGTAAACGTAGCAGGGACAAGAAATCACAGTATTAAATGACTATTCAAAAAAATGCTTTAAAACAGCAGGCAAATTCTTTCTATTTACCAAAACACTAAGTGCATACCAGGTTGTAGACCCTTTCAGTTAATTTTTGGAGAAGGCTATACTCTAGCTTTAATGATTGGCAACAAATCTTTCTATTGTATCATTCAAATGTGTTACTGCCCCACTCAGGCAAAGTGAGGGTTGGCTTCCTTTTTCCTTTTTTGATTGTTACAGAAGAAAGGAGAGTAGCCTTCACTATTTTGGAAAAACTACACATTCAGTATTACTCTTTCATTTTTCAGAGTACAGTAAATAAGCACAATTCTCTAAGGATAGTTTTATCTACATTACAGTTTAGTAACTGTTTTCATCTTTGTTTTCTGTGGTCTGGTAACATACAAGGATCTCACCTATCAAATAAAGCCAGAAGAGTTAATCTATCAAAATTGATGCTAATCCAAAGTTTAGGCAGGATCCAAAAGCGATAGTACTGCTTGACTTTTTGAGCTGCTTCCTCCTGAGGTTGCATGTGGTCCTGAAGGTCAGGGCTCAGATCAATATCTTGCTGCTCCAGCAGATCTGTATCCATTGTTAGCAGCCTGTTCAACCTGATCTGAGGAAGAGAAAGCTAAAAGAAAGTTAGTATCAACAGAAGCTCGTTTATATCAAACCACTGTATTATACTGAAAATTGCTTTGAAGAAAATTGCCAGAATTCTTTAGTTTCACTTTTGAGGAATTACATGTTAAGCACTGTCACAGGCTTCTACTTACTTTTTCTGTACCTATCACGGCACATGAATAGGACTAGCAGCAATAACAGTTTGCATACAACACAAGTCTTTGGCATTTCAGCATATGCCTTATTTCAAATCAATGTGTCTTCCAAGCACAGTATCCCATTTACTCTGAAAACTTCAAATTTGAAGACAAGTAAACTGATACATGGACAATATACACTACAAGAATAATCCAATTATTAATTTAAATAAATTACAACACATTTCTTATAGTCAGCTAATCTGCATGCAAACCCATGCTGAATGGTTCCTTTTGCATGACAAAGCAACATACTCGTGCACCAGCGGTCAAATTCAAACTCACTGAATCCAGAACACACTCCGAAATGAACCAAAGAAAAATCTCTGCCCTAAACAGTCAAGTACTATTTATGACTGACTATTACTTATTTTGTAGTTTGTTTAGAATTCTCATGAAAATCCTAGTAATACTAACAACCATGAAAGATACTTAAGGAGAGTACACAATGCTAATAAGAGACTATAGTACATATGTATCATCTAATCCAGTTTCTAACAGGCCAAGAAGCATCCTGATGTACTGCCCTTTATTCTTAGGCAATATAACTGTTAAAATGTCCTTTAATGAAAAAGCTTCACAAATCTCTAAGGCAAAGAGTAAAATTTCAATACTCATGCCACCTTCAAATGTCAAAACTACATGTCAAAAGGTTTAATGTTTGGAGGGCCTTTTTCCCTACAATCATATAAGTTTAACACTCAATTTCTTGATTTATAGATTTTTTTTCATCACTCCTTAAATCATCAGTGTACTTAACTATGCTTAGCCAGCTTTTCCTTCCTAGAAAAATACTAATGAAAAAACAAGCCAGAACACTCCCTTTCTAAAGGCATTTCAAAAGTACAAACCATAAGGTAAGCTGTGTCACAAAACAGGTCCTTCTTTGACGATTTTTTAAAAACTTAGTTTCTTATAAGGTAGAATCAGCCTAACATTCATGGCACTACTAATAAATTTTAGTGGAAATTTCCATTTAGGCTGAGATTTCAGAGTCACAAATTTGCCTTAAAACAGAATAATTCCCTCCAATGGGACTACACCGGCAAACCAAAAGTGTGGAAGAGGTAATGCAGCCTCTTTTCTAAAGGCTACATGCTCAAGGGGGACTGTGGAAAGCAAACCGAGTTCCTCTAGCAGACACCAAGTTTAAAAAGCACATTCTTGATCAAAACCATGGTCAGGCAAATGGAGGTCTCTTGCTCCTCTGCCAAATCCTAAAGCTGTATTTTGTCTTCCCTCTTGATTAGGTCATTAGGTACTTCAACACACTTCTCTTTGGTTTGCCAGCTTAAGAATCATGACCACTTGCACTGTTTTCATAACATAATGTGTGACTTCAGAATTAAGAGTACAGGTATGTCTGGACTTGACAACAATACAAAAGCTTTCAGATCATAAAACTAAGGAATTATAAAGCTATTTGCAATATGAAACAGTGTAAGCTTCTGCCTTGTTTTCCCAGTCACTCCTTGCACATAAGTTTAAATTTTGTACAACACACTCCAATGACAGATTTCTAAATTCCTTTCAGGGAAATTACTCAAGTGAAGTTTCTTCTGGACAGTACACAATATTTCGTCTTTCTGCTGCCTCCTAACCTCAGTAACGCACAGAAGGAAAACTGTCCAAACTGTACACATTATCTCTGGAAACTTTTACAAGATATCTTAGAACATCCAATTTCTATGAGTGTTTTTAAATAACTAGGTTTTAGATCAGTGGAAACCAACTAAGTTTTTAAGTGCTACACAAAAAGATGAATTTGTATGTATATATGAAGACACTACAATACTAAATACTTTCTCTTCATGAATCCAGACAAAATTCTTTCATAAGAACAGAGAACTACCACACAGAATGATGAATCAGTGCTATAAAGTGGGATAGTCTTCTGATTCTTTGCATGCTTTAAAAATAAGTAAGAAAAACTTACTAGATCATGTGGATAAAAGCGAACTGAGGTAGAACTCGATACGTGAGAGTCCGTGTCACTATAAGAACAGGGAAAATACTTCAGATTATAAACTATATTTTATTTCAACAGCTCACTCTAATCTTCTAGTGTCCCAAATTAATTTTGATACCTTGTGAATTTTATCTAAATATCCTTAAGTTTTTCCTTCAGTCACTTCTTAGAAATGCAAGTAGCCACTTAGTCTCATGTACTGTGGTACGTTCCGCAGGTACAGTAAGCCAGGAGACTCTTTAATCTTACCCTTAACATTTTCTCAACACCCAGTCCCTAAATTGTCTAAAAAAGAACTACAATGATAGCTATTATTCCACTTGAAAAAAACAAAAATACTTTATAAGCTGTTAGCTACTGATTTGTAAACATACATCACATCTCTAAAGAAGTGCAGAGGCTGCTAGGTGTCCACATGCAGTTTCTCTTAATTCTATACTGTTTTTATCAAGATCCCAAAACTGCCAAAAATAGTACATACTTAGCACAAGTAAACTGAGCTATTTAAACTGCTTTTGAAAAATTTAACTTAAATAAAGTTAAACCTCTGGTAAGAAGAGCAAAATTACTTTGCAATTTCCATTCATTAGAGACGAAGAGAAATTTCTCTTACTGTATGAGAGTCCATATCCAACCATTGCTTTTTTCCCCAATTTTGGATAGCTTTTGGATGTTTGTTTTCCATGTAAATCACATGGTTGTAAGACTTGTATCAAATTTATGCAACTTTCCTTCAGTTCCTTGCCTTAAGATAAAAACATTCTTTGTTATCAATTTTACTTCACTGAAACTCAAGTATTCTCTACAGTCGAGATCTGATTATCTGAAGTGGCCAGTTTGTTCCTTCCATTAGCACATACAACTTCATAACAGCAGCCATCAGCAAAGCCATTGCATCTGGAACATGCAAGCAGTAGAGGCAGGGATTGGCAGCTTTGTGGAAGGAATGCAGAACTTTTTGTCAAAGTTCAATTCTACAAAAGGCATTTGCATACTCTCACAAGAAAGATTTGAAGATGGGACATTTTATATCCATTACTCCATAATTCCAAGAGCTATTCCACCTACATGTGGTAGGAATTATAGCATTCAGCATGGCACAATAGCTTCAGAGCAATTCTACACAGCGAAGTAGATTGGGGGCAGGTGAGAAGCCACAGGAGGTTTTGGGTTGCTTTTCTTTCTTCTGCCTCCTATCCCTTCAGAGAAAGAAAGGGCATCTTTCCAACAGCAGATGAACTTTCCAGTATGTAGCTGGCTATTCCAGCTGCAAGTCAAATTTTAATCTCAGGCATGTTAACACTTCCATTTACTGTTTGATGCCCTATATGAACTTGAGAATAAATTTATCAGTTTACAATGGCTTCACAACTGGAAGTTCAATAGCCATTATGATCAACAGCCACCTACTTTCTCAAAAATTGGTTAAATTCTTTAACAAAGACCTTCTATATAAGCCAACAAAAAATGCATTTGTCAAGTTCTCAGTTTGGAAGTGTATTGCTTTAGCTGAATATTACCTCAGAAAATGAACACTACTATTAACTTAATATCATCTTCTAGTAAAAATCACTTGGGTCACAAAAGTAAAAGTATATGGTTAATGTATTGATTGTTTTGGTAGTTCATACTAAATAATCTTTTAAAATTAAAATAAAATATTGGGTTGCAGTAAAACAAGAATCATCACTCTTGACTGGCCTTCACACACACCAGATGTTGGATGCTCTTCTTGCCGCTGGCTCAAAGTTCACAAGTGACATGTCGCAGCCCCCTGTCTCGTAGAGCGTAGAACTGAACTTACCTATTAAAGAAAAGGTTAAAAGCAGGTCAAAATTTCCTCACGTTTCATCCCTTTGGCAGCAGCTTCTATTCATTAACGTACTACAGAGATCAATTCAGACATCTGAATTTACATCAGTGTCAAAATATAAAATGTGATTACACATGAATGTGTCACCAGTGCAGACATCAGCTACACAGTTGTCTTTTGTACCATTTTATGTAACATATATACTGTAACTGCAGTACTGAATTAAAGTTTGTATTTACAAGATGCCACTATTAACACAACAGGGCAGAGCAAGCCTTTTTTTCCCATTAGAGAATAACCACATGAAAAATTTGTAGTGACCAGCTTCACCAGTTCTTCCCCATCCCCAACAGAACCATCAGTAAATCATTCACTATCAGCATTTAAGAACATTTAGCTACAACAGAGATAATCCAAGTACCCTGAATAAAATTCTTTTGAGAAGCCCATGTCTATTTGAAAAGAAACACAAAGACTGAAAGAAGTGGCCAGAGATGCTTCATAAGTTAACTTAGGAAACTCAAAAAAGGAATGTGAGGCAGACATTTATTCAATACAAGCTAGAAACAAATGCTTCAGTGCAAGAACAAAGGACTGCAAACTAACTTCTTAGATAAACCATTTGGACTCACTTCCAAAATACATAATTTTAAAAAGCACCCAAAGATTATAACTCAAATGATAAATTACCTTACTCAAATAGGATATCTTCACAGTACCCTCCTCCCAACACTGGCCTGATCAGAGAGATAAGCATTGTAATTTTCCCTGAAGGCCAGGTTCAATATATTTCAGCTCTGAATGCAGGGAACCTAATTTTGAGACTGATCTCATATTAAATCATCTGTCAACTTCTCCAGCTCTTCTAGCTTAAAACTCTTCTTAAGTCATGATGCAAAACATGCAATATTCCAAGATCAGCTTATATAAACAAAAGAAAAAAATCCCACTTTGGAGCATGTGAAGAACAAGCGTATACACCTCTCAGCTGTATGTCTTGTAGCTTGTCCTTCTGCTGATACAAGAAGTCCCCCCAGAAGTACCTAACAAGATCAGAGATTCCAATCTTTCCCATTTCTGTGAGAACATAACCTGCTTCTAATACAGTGGATTTTGAATATTTTTTTAACACAATATAATCCTGCTCCAGCTTCTCTTCAGACCCATAGACAATTACACTTGATTCAGAAGCATTTGAATTCTTAGCAAGTTAAATCCCCCAAACTAGATGCTTAAAACCAGTGAAACAAAGAAAAAAATAATGGTATATTGAAAATATCTTCATAAAGCTTTCTACCCTCAGAGGGAGCACTTCAGACAAACCAGACACCACAGCTGTGCTCAGAGCCACCATTGTGACAAGACAGTCCCTTACACAGCTCAGGAGGCACAAACAGCGTGCGCCAGAGCTCAGTAACGCAGCAGCTCTCTCTCGACATTCAATTACATCTGCCACGGGCATAAGTACAAAGCTCACTTGTTAGGGCTTTTTCCTCAATGGATAAGATTTTAATGAAGTGCTTTAGCTGATTATCTTTTAGTTTTTCAATGCAATGTGTAGTACACAGTACTGAAGCTTAAAACTTAAACTAGTAGATAACATGGAAATCTTCCCACAACTAATAAAAGCCCTTGGTTACAAAGGTTTATTTCTTAACTACGTCAATAAAAAAGTTTCAAGAGCAAACATGGAGATACTGGACAATACAAATACAGGTTCTATTCAGGACAAAAACATGCATTAATTATTATGGAAAAATCTCCTGGGCAACCAGCCCTTAAAAAGAAAAAGGAAGTTTGGGTTAAATTCTTCATGGTTTTGCATTACTGAATAGACATCCTGGAAATTAAACTTTTCAAATTTTATCTTTATGAAATTCTAGTCACAGAAGTTAGAATATACTACTTGGACATATAACTTCCCCTCCCCTTGGGCTGAAAAAATACATTAGATATTTATTTCAGAGGAAGTTTACTGAACTATTACACTCTCTGTATTACACTCTCCCCTGTCACCCAACTTCTCTTCAAATCTATCAAAATTTACTGCATTTATATTGCTGCTGTAAGTACTGCACTGCTGCAGTGGGATATAACAAACCTGATTAATAGATGTAGCAAACAAACAGAACACTAAATTCCTATTGTTTATACAGAAACTACAAAATGGACTCAGCATATGTCATGCTTGCAATTCATCCACCTATTTAAATAGGCTTCCTATTGAAAGTTAGCTCCCTGGCAAGCACAGCACAGCTCATTAAAACAAAATCTTTTTCTTCCCCCCTTTTTTGTTTTTCTCTTGCTGTTTTTGATTTGGTTTAATTTTGTTGTTGACGTTCTGTTGGGCTTCTTTGGTTGGTTGGTTTAAATAAAAAGATTTTTCAGAAAAGCCTCAACTCATCTCGATAGAAAACTTGACAGACTGTTCATTGCTGTTGGTAACACAAACTCCAAAGTGTGACTGGAGATAATGTCTGAGCTCCAAAATCCTTAATAATTTTTAAAATCTGTGAGATAGGAACAGCTTCCTCACAGTACAAAAATTCTGACAAAGAATTTCAATACTCAAGATTCAATACATATGGATATATCTAGCATTTTTATTTACTCTAGTGACTCTCTCCCATTCCTGTCTCCCACAGCATTCTCCGTGGGATACTTGGAACAGCATTGCAGTGAATAAGCTTAAGAATGTATTTTCTCTCTGAAGTCTGTAGTTTTATCGAGTTGTGAACAAATGGAAGACTCCAAAGATTATGCTGCAAATCAAGAAATACGAGTAATAGCACGTCTGCCCACTCAGCATAAATGTCTGTAATTTCTCTGCACACAGACACAAAAACACCTTCCAAGGAGACCTGTAAGTTCTTAGCAAATTAAAGTCACCCAGAAATATTCTATTTGGACCAGGTAACAGTAACAAACCAAGACACTGTGATACTCAAGCACACAAATCCAAAATACATCTTCACTCTGACATGGAGAGGAGAAGACAAATGTGTGTTTCTTGAAGCAAGTTTCCTTGTTCCAAAAGACCAAAATATCTCATCGCCACATCCAGAGACAACCACGGAACAGGTCACACTGTACAAACTCATATTCCCACAGTTAATGGCATCAACAGGCAACAGCAACAGGCTGATAAGCTTACACAGACAAAACCTGGGATAGTTAAGTGGCTCAGGATCTAACTAAAATGGTGCTTTGATGGTCCTCAGCTAAGCTATCTTCAGCTTGCTTCCCAGTTTTACATCTAATAAATGCTACTTTTTTTCAAACTTCTCAGACTAGTTCATATGCAAAGGCTTACTGACATGCTGAAATTACATCATCATTAGATCAAGATATATTTGTCTACTGCTTCAGTCAGTATTTTTAAAATCCTAGTCAGCAAAACCAAAGTCATCAGAATTTGACTACTTGGTAGACTGCTAGGAGCTTTACTTCCAAAGGTCAAAATTTTACCATTAGCTATGGTATGAAAATGTACATGTTTTCAGTTAGAACACTTCAAAGTAGTTCATTTTTTTTCCTACATGAAATCTGTCAAGATTAACTTTCCTATTATACCAAATTCCAGACTACAACACGGATATTTTCCATAGGAATAATGGGAAGTGAATATTTAATTTCTACATGGATGTTTGAACATGCTGCCACATCCATCCCAAATAAATTACATGTATTTAATTACCAAAAGGTACTAACTGCTTCTAAATTGGTTTTAATCTAATAAGTAATCAGTGTATACATCTATCTTTACATAAAAGTTTTGATAATCAAAACCATTCATCTGCCTTCATAAATTGAAATACTTAAATCTGAAAGATTATTGCTTGTTATATAAACAATACAACCAGAGGTCCACCATAGCACCGTAACTGTCTTGTAAAGCTCTAGATGAGCAGTTCTCTTTAAGCACAAAAGCAGTTTTAAAAAAAAATCATCTAGCCAAGGACAAGAGTCTGTTATTTCACCCCAGCTTCAGACACTGGGCATCTCTTCGACTAACTCAGTACTTGGATTCCTAACTACTTGACAAATTCTAATTTGAATTTAACCTATCTTCAGCTGAAAAATCCCACGTACCTGTCTAAAGAATCAGACACTAGTGAGAACAAAAAGCATCAGTACTGCCACACTCTACTCTGAAAACCATCATTCACTGAAGTCACAGCACGTTTTGTTGCTTTTGAAATGCGTATTATCAATCCTGCCTATAATCATGGCATTTTGTTTGCCACCTTTCCTTTCCATCGTGCATTCCTTCTATGATTTACTTCATATTTACCGCTCCACATCAAGCTCCTTTTCCATCCTTTCAAGTTCATCCCCCCTCAACCTTCCAACAGCATAACTGATAAAAATCTTTCTACTTTGAACCTGGAAGACTGAAGATAATGCCTCAAAGCATTTCCTGCCTTACTCTCAGGGCAATGCCCAGTTAGAGACAACTGTATCATCACCAGACCGGGTGTGTGACAGGTATAATACAGTGAGGCTCATCCTAGGTAAAATAAGCCACCAGAATCAAATTAACAGACAAGAAACTTTAAAGCAAACAAAAACAAAAAGTGTGTGTTTTGTTAAGTGCTGCAGCTTGACATCAAAACGAATAGAAAAAATGTAGAAGTAGATAGTACACTGGTAAAGGAAAACTTGAGCCCTATATATAAGGGCTTTTAAAATAAATTAATACGTGCCCTGTTTGCCTTTCCACGAGGATTTGAATTAAGAAAATAAACTTACATGCACTGTACAGACATATATAACTCCATCTATGTCACTGATATTTCCCGTTGGTGTAAACCAGGTTTTGTTTCCATCTATTTCCCCAGTCATTATTTTGAGGATATTTTTTTTTTTGCCCTGGGCAGTCACAATGATTTCCACAGTGACAAAGAATTGGTCATATCTCCTTCATTGCTTTAATTTTTATTCTGATGCTGATCAAGGAAAAGACAAGCTACAACCTTCTCCCAACGCAAACCACACACAATCTAAAACAACAGGGTCATCTTTCACGGTAAGGTATCTCGGGATAACATAGCAAAACCAAGACCCCTCAATGGAAAGAGAAAAATAGTGTTACTTGATCCCTGACTGAGGGTTTAAAAAAAACAAACCAACAGAAAACCCCCAAACACACTACCCATACCACTTATAAGGAAAGATACTTTCTTGTCAGGCCTGATAAAGGAATCACACACACAAAGCTTGCACCATTTTGCCAACTATTTCACTCTTAACAGAAGATAGCACCTGTTCCACAAAACCTGCTACACAAACTAGAAAATTTGATTTTCCTAAAATAATACATGAAGATCCTGCCTATAATAGCTCCTTTCTCTCTAAGGATGCTCAGAGTTTCAAAACAGGAAACAAATCCCTACTATACATCGGATTTCTATACAGATCACGGAAGTTCTGTGCCTCCCAAAGACAATGTGATGTCCCATATAATTGTAAGCAAAGTATGGGTAAAGTTTCAGAAGAACTGAGTCATACGAATTTCTGAAGACTCCAATGCACAAAAAATACAATGAATATACTTTTTTAGAGTCTGAATGCCATGTTGAATTTTATATATGATCTACTTTAATTTCTGCTAGAGCAAATAATATAAGCTCTTAAATAATGTAGACCTAGATTGCATATTAAATGACAAATTCTACAGAACTCGAGTATTATTTTGCGTAAGATGAACCAAATCCCTCAAATAAATAATGGCAGCCTCAAGAAAATAGCTCAACATTAACCTTGGACAGAGATAACCAGTATAACAATTTCAGAGTTATATTTCAAATCTATTTTTTCAAATAAGAAATAAGAGACCGAATTAAGAAAATGGATTTCACGTGACAAGCTTTCATAGAAGAGAGACACATACAAGCACTGAAATTGAAATAACACGTCTATCTAGAAAACAGTAAAGCAACAGAATCTACAACAAAAATTAGATAACTAGATCATGTGTATTTATTACTTCAGTAGTTAAGTTTTATAAAACCTCAGAGGAGGTCAAGGTGGTTTTCAGTTTTGCTTATATTCTATTTTTCCTTATACTGTACTAGACAATGAAGAATGAAGACTCAGTCAAGCTCACATTTAAAGGGTTACCACAGACTGCCAATTCATGGAGTCTTCCCCTCTAGTGGGATAAGATGACAACTCACTTATCTTTTAGTACTGGATTACAGAAAGGTCTGAAACAAATGTTTTGTCAGTATTCTGATCAAACCTGTACTTTTAGGTTATTACATCGGAGTGCTGCTCAAAATTCCATCAGCAATAATTGTCAGTCCTCAAGATGCCCATTTTAATAATTCAAGGAAGAGTTACATATTAAGGATCAAGTCATAAGTAATTCAGGCCATGCATACATAGCTGCAAATATCCCTGCTGGGAATTTTTCCAAACCTGCCCCTGCACTATGTGGCTGATCAGTCATTTATTAAGACCATCTTAACTTCTTCCTAGCAATTTTATTAGCTGCGTAGAAGTTAATAATCAAGAATACCACATAAAATGAACCATGAAGAACTAAGAGGGCACTATAAAGCTCTGTAAAATGATGACATTTGATATACGAAAGAGTCCAGATTTACTTCCAATACCAAGCTCCTAAATGAAGGTATACATTAACAGCAAAGCATTCATTTACATGAGTATTTCTTTTTTGAACAGCAGCTAAAAAACTCATCTAAAAAAGGTAAGATTAAGAATTCCTAGGAGCCACAACAAGCTGGTTTTTTTCAGGAACCAGAAGATCCCCAAAGTCTCCATCGCTGCTCAACTGCCTGCAGGACCACAGGAAAGATTTATTACTTGTGTTACACTGTTCAAATCAAGAAAGCTCTCGCACCATCATTACTTGTATGTATGCCTCCTTATTTCCCATCATGCATTTGTTAGAGAAACTGCCTGGAAAGGTGATTGACAAAGGCAACGAATTGATGAGCAATATCGCCTTCCTAGAAACACACATATAAGATTCAGAAACAAAGCTCAGGTTAGCTGATTTTCACTGCATTATTACCAATAAATCTGCCGTATTAAAACTTCCATGTCACCAAGGTTACATAAGGCCTGCATACCAAGTTCATCGTGCAAACTGCTACCGCCTACAGCAGATGCAGTGGCATGTGATGCTTCTAAGTGGACACTCCCATTTCTCACCAGCAAGGAGGCGCTAGCGCCGGGCACAGCTGCCTGGGAAGGGGGGCGGGACTGCACTCTGACCTGGGAGGAGCACTGCTGGCCTTGCTGACCATCTTGAAGGCTACGAGAAAACACGCATTGGGGACACATTACCAGGAAGAAGTGAAAAAGAGCCAGAAGTGAAGCAAAACAAGATTTTTCAGCTTAAAGAGGAAAACTTTTTTTTAAATAGTAGCATTAAGCAGCCAACAGTTAGGGTTAAAGTAACCCCTAAGTCCTGTGTAACAGAGTATGTAGGCCCTAGTTACATCAGTAAGCTAGAGATACTGTTCCTGTCAACTCCTTAGAAGTAGTACTGCTTTCTAAGATCTCCCCAAGTCACCCAATAGTGAGTTTACGAGTCTTAATTTGTGGGTGCAAACGCAAATTACTGCTAGTTAGTTTAACTACATAGTAACCTGAGGTATCACCTATATTTACTACTGACTATTCCAGTCTTCTCACAATAGTTGGGGTCCTTTTTGCTTATCAAGTATGACCTGATCAGCTGTTTAGGGCTTTTTTATTAGTCATGGAGATATCATCTTTCTTATTATTAATCCACACTAAATAGAAAACGTCTTTAAGCTTTGTTAATAGCCATATGATACCACAGACCTTGTAGGTAACTGAAGTAATATGTTTGGATTCAAAATTATTTTGAACATATTAAGATTCTCTATAGAAAGTTATTAATTGGCAAAAGTTAAGTTGAGTCTGAAGTTACAGCAAAAGCTTTATTACTCACCAAAACACAGGTTTTAAAAGTCAACCAGGCTTTCAGAGAAATTTATACATTTTTAGCCATGAGCAGACAATGTTTGAAAATGTTAATTCTCCTCCTCACAGACTTCCACTGCAAAATTACTTTTTAAAGCTATTTACCAAAGTTAGATTTTTTTTAATAGCTTCTTTAAGATTAGGGATGACAAACTGTCAGAATACATGATGTTAACAGTTGATATCTTACCACCTTTGCAAGAGCAGTGGTTTTATTATCCTTCATTTTACGGATTTAAAGAAGTTACATTATACAGTCATTAGCTGAGGCATTATCTTAGATAAAAGATTTTGTATTTTAAAGACTGGAAAATAGCTTAAACACTCTTTTGAAAAACAATATGTATCACCTGTTGCTTTTAACACTTCACTGTTTACAGCATGATGCTAGAGCTGGCAAATGAGGCAACTAAAAAGACAAGATCTTACTAAGAGCTGAACGGTTATAGCTGATGTACTTGCTTTTAACAGTATTTTCTACATCATCTACTTTTCAGTTCTTTTGTTAGAGCATCACTGGAAAACAAAATGTGTATATAAGAATAGGTGTTAAGAACAGCTCATGCAAAATAACGCAGGCATGCACACAGCTCAGGAAGACAAGAACTGCAACTCATTATTTATCATGTTCTAACATTTTAATCTGAAATTTAAATTCAGTGTTTTGCTGCAGTACACAAGGCTTTCAGGGAGCTATGCAGCAAAAAAAGCCCTAGGGAAGTTCACAGGTGTGCCAACTTTCACTGCCTTCCTCAAGCAACACCAAACCAATGCTAAACAATACTGCCTTCCCGTAAACAGCAGGGACATCTCAAGAGGTATATACACAGCTGCACTTGGAATAGTTATCGACATCTGTCACAATTTAAAAAATCCCACTAAAATATTGATGTCAACCAATTGCACAGATATGAAAAAACCAAGTTTATTCCCTGCCTGATTATTAGAAGAATAAAATTCTGCTTCATACAGTCACACACATGCATACACCATTGACTACATGGGATACCAACGAACGCTTATTTTTCAAGTGCCCAAAACACTATTGACATTTAGACAGGACAAAAGCAGGGGTGGATGGTGGTTTATGGTGCATTTTGAGTTTGTTTTTTTAGGTTACCAGGCAAAATAATCTTGTGTCTAATTTAGCATCAAACCAGCAGAATTTACCAGACCAAGTTTGACTTGTCTACCATTGCCAAAGACACACACACATAATGCTATTGTCTCTTTTACTAAGCATTTCACCGAGGAAGGGAAAAGTAATTGCAATCATGGATGGGAAATTAAAAAAGAAATCAGGTTTAACTCAACAGGTCTTAGGGAACATTCCCCCAGCACCCAATTTTATGACAGAGTTAGAAGATTAGAGATTAAAGTTTTGCTGGCAAGAATAGGAAACACATAACATCAGGGCAACTAAAGGTTAGTAAATCTAGTACTCATAGAAGTTTAATATCTGAACTCATGGATTAGCAATATCAGAAACCAGACTGGGGCAGCTCACCAACAGCATACAGGCGTGATGTCAGTACAATTGCAGTGATATTTTGAAAACTTCTTAGTAGTAACTGGCTACAAATGTCTCCATATTTCTTCACACTTGCTCCTTAGGCATGATTTCTTTTAAATCTTTCTTAAGTGTTTCCTTCTTCCAATAACACAGAATTTACACTAAAATTAAGCTACCTATGTAAAGGAAAGGGTCTTTTTAGACTGTTCACCTAGAAATTCAAACATTAATACAAATATTTTTTTCAGATACATTCCACAGTTGATATGGAATGGAATGGAATTTGTGTCAAACAAATATGAAAGCACTTTGGTGCTTAGCTGGACTAAGGCAATTTAACTCCACTCCAAGGGACAGTCATTTAGCATCACAAAAAGTACTTTCAGTAAATTACCTCATTAAGTATTCAATTCTGAATACATTTATAATATAAAGTATTTTTGATAATGTATGTCATTATGTTGGAGAAAGTACAGTGAGCAGCTTTGGGTGGTTTTTTTTTCATTTAGAATTGGACAAATTTAGATAACAAAGATGCTTAGAGGAAATACAAGGCTAGAATGTTTAATCTGCTTTTTTACCTTTGAACATCTTGTCTGATTAGTTACTCCCACTTCACAAAGTGAAATTCATGATTCACAAAGTTCACAAAGTTACTTCATAGTCTCTCACTGAAGTCAAGCTTAAGCCATGGGAACCTTAATGACTGCACTAGCATGTGAAAATGGGGAAGCTGTTAACCACACTTTAAAACAGAGTCCTTTATTTTCCTTACTTTATATGTACAAGAAAGAAAACACTGTTTTCTAACTAATACACAGTTAAGGAGCTTTCATTATTCTGCACAGCCTCTTATGCTGCAATACACAAAGCTGCACTACACCCGCCTTTGTAAAAATCAAAAAGGAAAACAAAAACTCAGAGGCAAGTGAAGGCAGCCAGGTAAAGCAAAAGTCATCTGAAAGAATACAGAGTTTTATCATCCTTCACTATGAAGTAGATCACTATCTTGAAGTTGAACACCCTACATTCAGCAAGACCAAAAGCTTACCAAAGAAAAATCTGAAATTATATGATTACTACTTCATACTGCACTAGCAACTAAAACCACACCTAACTAGTTTCAGTCCTTGATATGACAGAAGTCAATCCTTCATCTGTTTGATTTCTAGGTACCATTCTTGCACTCCCCCTGCCTGAGGAAAATTTGCAAACGTAGTCCTCAAATATCTTAGCGGTGTGACAAACATAGCACAATTCCTCTGCCATGCTCTATTGTGAGGTATTTTCTTTTTATCTGTTCCATTTCTACAGCTTTTCCTAGTTCAAAAAATTACATAAATATTCCCAAAACACAAAAACAGTTTAGCACACAAAGGAAGATTATTAAATACATACAACATATGCAATTACTCCTCCATATTTATCAAGTAATTGAAGGAAGAATTACTTCGATACTTATAGGGGACCGTTCCTTTTTCTACAGGCCATGTTCTCCTCACCAGATTCTCAAATACCATAAGCAACCAAGAAATTGAAAGACTTAAAACACAAGTTTAAAAACTTATTGTGGCTGCTTTTTCTACTGTTCAGGCTGATTGATCAAACAGAGATGCTGTATGTAACAAATCACTAGGCTCAGCATTGTAAACAAAGGGGACAGTAAAGGTTGGAGGACTCCTGAGATACATGTACACAGTACATTTTAAACATTGCCAAGGCATGCAGAGTGCCACACAATTAGATTTAATACTAAGCAATACTGGGCATTCTATTCACTTCATTATTTCTCTTTTGCTGGAAAAAGCTGCAAGATCTTCATAAAGGTTTACCTGTATTTTAGATTTGGAGTCTCTTCTGGAGTATGTATTTAGCTCTTTATAATGTTCTGTCATTTTGGATAGCGCTCACAATCCACAAATGTGAAAAGTGATCACAGTACTAGTCCCTAATGCTTACATTCTTCAAGAAAAGAAAACCAAAATGGGGAGCGCTGATACTATTTTCTTGGGTTTCTCTTGTTGATTGGAAGTAAAAGTTTCTAAAATTTTTGATAAAAACCACTGAGGCTAGGTTTGTTAGCATTAGTTAATTTTTATGTCAATCTGAAAACAGCTATAACATGTTAGAGACTGACTATCCTGACCATTTTTAAAATAGTGCCACATATACATGCACAATTCAACAAGCCCACAGTGACATGCAGTGACAGCTCAAGGAGGTTATGGTGGGGAAGGAAGTAAAAAGTGCTTTTCTCGCAACACTGGTGGGTGTGGGGAAGTGGTCTGCTGCATGCATGCTAAATATGGTGGAACATTTAGATACCCTACCTGAGGGGTGATCCGATGAGCAATGTAGGAGGGGTAGGGTTACTCCCTGCATTGTGCCGGCGTCGTACTGCCTGACGCCTAAATGTGCTGCGTTCACGGCGAAATGTGACAGTCTCCTCGCTGGCTTGTGCTGCTGCATCAAGACAGACTTTAGGTCAAATAAGAACCCATCCTAGTTACGTTCACAGTAACTTAAGACTCCTTTCTTCCCTCTGACCCTCCCCAAGTTAATGAACTTGACTTGCAACAACAAAAGTAGTTTAGTCCTAACTGTTCAAACAAGCTGCCTCAAGACAGGATCACAACACACAGTTATTAGCAAAAATCTGGGCGGTTGGGGGAGTGTTCTTGAATATACCGCTTACTTTTTTTTACCCCCAGATCCAAACAGCCAGGTTGCAAAAGAAGTTGGATGTCCCAAATCTTTTCCATTTATGCGTGGCAGGAAGAGACACCCAATCTCCCCCTTCATCTCATTGAACAGATAATTACAAAGAAGCCTGAAGGACTACCTAGCAAAGGTGTCTACCACTTCTCACCCTAATCATCTCAATTTTATAACTTCTGCCAAATAGACAGGGTTGAGATTAACCTCATCACAACTCTTTAAGGGGACAAAAAAGAGTAGCTTTTTTTTTTTCTTCTCATAAGCATCAAGAGATACATGTTACTCCTTCTAGACTAGCTACAATATAATTTACAGAGGCAGGAGGTTGAGAATAAGTATCAGAATAACTTCTTTTTAAGGACTGATGGCTTTGTTATTTCAGCTCCCCAAACAAAATCTTTGGTTCAAGTTTATAAAGCAACATTGCAAAAAACAGTTTGTGTGTACTCAAGGGATTAAAATATTTATCCACACATTAACCCCCAAAATCCACCTGGGCTCCTTAAGCTCTACAGTCTAACAGTTTCAGATTTGAACAGCTTCATGGTGTGTCTACAATCTCAGAAGTCTTCCTCCTGAGCCAAGGAAGCACCTATCCAATTTCAATGCAGAGCACTAAAGAGCTCAAATGAATGGGCTGCAGAGAAAATAGGGTTTGGCAGGCAAGTGGAGGAGAAAAAAACCTGACATCAAGTCAGTGCAAGAGGAGAATCACAGTCTTGACAGGAAAGTCACAACTTGGTGGCCAAGAAGCCTGTTACTAGAGTGAGAAAACCAAGAATTGTGTCAAACAAAAAACAAATATCCCCTCTCCCACACACACACACACACACACAAAACCCACAGAGAGGAACAGAGCAGCCTATATGCACTGCAGCACGCTTCCAGTTACAACATTGCTGCCATTAAGCTTTCAACACTGACCAGCAAAGATTCTAATGCTGGTCTACAGGGAACAGCAACCTATAGCAACCTACTACTGTGGTGTACTACTGCTGTAGCTCAAGCAACACAGACTGAAATGAGTTTCATTCACCCATAAACCACAAGTTGCCAAATGAATTCTGTATCTGAAGCTTCAATGTATCGCTTGCTTTAGAACAAAAGAAGCTACATTAAGAGATATACTTTAACACCAACACTCAAGCTACAAGCATTTCATTATCAAAACTATAGATGTTAAGGACAATGCTAATTCAGTCTTTTCCTGTACTTTTGGAAAAATCAGGGGTTTGCTCATTGTCTCCTCATTCCTCCACAAGTGTTTTGACAATTCTAAGCCTCAGTAGATTATACTACCTATTAGGGGTATTTCAGCAAGAATTCAGTTTCTCCTGTGGTTTAATATACAGCCTTATTTTAACACACAGTCTAATTTCTTTATGCATTTCTTTGCGGCTCTCATAGTTGAAGTACAAAGCAAGTGAGCCACACTAAACGAGACAGACTGAATCCTGACACACGAGGTCAAAACTGCCCATTAATTCTGGATGACAATTTCTAAAGCTCATTTTCTTCTAGGATACATGTCAGTATATAAAAATTCATATTTACAACACAGCTTCCACTGAATTCAGATGCAAAAGTAATTCTGGTAATCAGACCATAGTTAAACACCACAAAATAAGGAATCTTAACTGAAATATAAATATCTGAATTACCATTAAGATGGCAAACATCAGCACTGCATCTTAATTACCACTTGCAACTACTCAGCAAAAGCAACCATTCAAGTGCAATTCTTTAAGGTAGCATATTTAACACTGACAGATACCTGGGGTTTTTTTTAGCAAACATCATCTTCTGCAATAACTGAAACAATGACTATGAAACCATGACAGGTCCTCCCAATATAGCTCCAATTTATCACTAAAGCAAATCTCAAGAACTAACAGAGGCAGTGCCCTGTGAGGAAACTAGATATACAAACATGCTCGAAGATAAGAACAAAAAAAATTAAAAACCTAATATGTACTTGAGGATTAAATTCAAAGCTGTGCAGGCAAACAGCTTTGGCATTTTCTAACCTTTTATTATTTCATTTTAACTTTTACAAGTCAAAGTAGATTTTGGTGTAGCTTTCTACCTGTTTTACCATAAGATTCTTGATTTATCATCTTGAAACTTTTGTTTAATGCACACCTTTTATATACATTCTTCCTGAATGCAGGTGGTGCCATTCAGGGTCACTGCACAAGTCTACAAGTTCTTTTGAAAAGACTGCAGGGCTTTTCATACCAACAAGCTCCAAGTCTGCTAAGCATTACACAACATTGCAAGAAGCTACATGTAGAAAATCTGACTAAAGAAGTTAAAAAAAATGCTAGCTGAGCAGAGAGGATTAGCATAGTGTGGAAAGCCAAATTGCAAAAACTTTGCTTTTGCTTGTAAAGAAAAACCAGAGAGGTTGTGGTTTGGTTTTATTGTACTGGCCCCTTGGGTTTGCTCAGTCTTGGGGAGGACTTTTTGGCGAGTTTTTAATATCATTTCACAGAAGACATACAATTTAAAATATATACATACCAGTATGGAAATCTCTCTATGTTAGTTCGTATTATTTGTGTTTCTTCTTGCCTTTAATGAGAAGGAGCAGTGCAACTGCTTGTGAGTTCA
This sequence comes from Promerops cafer, assembly GCA_013398275.1. Classification (NCBI taxonomy): domain Eukaryota; kingdom Metazoa; phylum Chordata; class Aves; order Passeriformes; family Nectariniidae; genus Promerops; species Promerops cafer. The sequence continues at coordinate 1,204,103 of VZSE01005857.1, read as the reverse complement.
CCAGCAGGAAGTAAGACAAAGTTCCTAACTCACCCTCTACCATGATCTGAGAGCAGTTCTATCATGTTTCAATATAAATAAGCTTTCTTTAATATTTATGATGTCACATCCACTTCTCCAACACTGCTACTTGCAACAACTTATCCTAGACTCCAGAAATGTAAGATCCAACATCTACAGTCATGTACAAAATCTAGAGGTAACAGGAAGAGGTAACACAGGTAATACTTCTAAAGTTCCTGCTTACTTCAGTTTAATCAGTAGAGGAAGACAAGCTTTTCAGCTTACAGAATGTTTGTTAAAAGGTGTTTTGTGTTTTTTTATTCTACACTTCTATGCCAAATCACTACACTTAATATCAAGAAATTCAAGCATTTCTTCTGCATGTTGTCATATGAATGTGAGTCCCCAGCACTATCTATCCTCAAGAACACAAAAATCTTGTTTGAAGTTCAAGGTGCACAAACTAAAAATACAAACCTACATCCCAGAGATCAATAAAATAAGAAGTGGAGACCTAGTGACAACCTTGTAGCAAACTTAACCCCTCACATGCCTATTCCCAAATATAATACAACTATTTTCAAAGAACAAATAATGACACTTGTATATCTTAATGAATATGTGTTTGCATGCACAGTTGCATTAAATTTAACTTGTTAAACACTTCTGATTGGAAAAGAGCCAAATTAGCAGTTACTCTCTTAAAACGTCATGAGGATATAATTTTGTCATCAGACACTCGGAATAATACTTTACACTGAACCTTTTCACACTCACCTCTGTAATTTTACTAGGCTTTAAACAGAACTGAAGACTCACAGTTTTGCACTACAACTATGCAACTGTTGTATAAGACACCTAGCTTTAAGAAACAAAGTATAAATATTTTCCTTTGAACAGGAACATTTACATAAAAACAAGCCAAAACATTTGCAGCATCTCCCTGCACTTATTTAACACTGCTTTTAACCAAAACTTAAAAGTTAGAAAAAAAGTTAGAAGCTTAAGAAGCACAACATGAAAAAGCAGAACTGCCAAAATTTTATTGCATCAATAAGACCTTTTCATTTTGCTACAAAGAAATGCTAAACCCAGTGGCATAGATAAATTCTGAAATACAGAAAAATTTTTCATAAGGAGATTCCTGGAAAGATGTGGTATGAAACTAGTACAAAGGTGAAGTGCCCATGTGGAAAACCATAAAGTTCTTAGGATAAAAACTGCAATCACTCTAACTAGAAAGCAAGCAAGAAAAAAATCCCACCACAGCAGAACGTCTCCCTCACTCTTCTCAGGAAAAAAGGAAGAAAAACCACAGCTAATAAAACCCAGTTCCCCTCCACCTTCACTTAAAGCCTAGACGGTTTTGAACAACAGTCAGGTTCAGCATGGTTAAAGGTGCACACGGAACCTGAGCGATGCTCGGACATGCCCTTTCTCACCATATCAAATGGGAAGCTGATCTATTTCCCATCACTAATTACTAACCCTACACCTTCTCAGCAAGAGCTGGAATTAACAGTTTATGGCTCATGTACTCACATAAGCAATGAAATCTGCAAATGCAAATAAGCAATGAAATTCTTCGAAGACAGAATGTACTTTGCCAAACCAAACAGCTGAAATGTTGCTCTTCTGTATTGAGCATCTATATCTCATTTGTGTTCGAAACATGAGAAGTGTACTTCACACACATTTATGGGTTAGCACTACCATTCTCCTCATGGTTGAGGCATTTTTAGTTTATTTTCACATGCCTTAGCAGTATATTAAAAACCATACTTGAAAGATACCCAAGTAGAAAGAAGCAGTCTGTTCAGTCCACATCTTCAGTACGCAGTTGTTAATCACCATATTATTGTGCACCTTAATAAAACCTACAGTTGCAGGGATTACTTATACTTCTGATAAAAAAAAAATCAAGATATTGGCTCAGAGTATTATAACTTACTGTGGATATTTAATGAAAAATATCACTAATGATTATTTCTGAAGAACAGAGATGTGGGCAGCAAAGGAGAAACAATGAAGAACAGCGTGATATCTCCAAGTTACAAACTTTTGCTAGAAAATAATGCAAGAGAAAACAACACACAATTCACAAAAGAAAGTAAAGCCCAGGACTTCAATGTTGTGGTTGCATTTATAAAAAAGAAAAAAAAACCTAAATCTGAAACTAGCCTGAAGACATAATTTTAATTGACATAATTTACAATTATGTCAAAACAGTCACTACAACAACCTGAAAAGCAAAACACTATCAAGGAGGGACCAAAGCAGGACAATAAAACCATCTGGTTTGAATCCTGAACCAAACATTTTTACAGACCAGCTTGACAGTAAAATTTTTATACTAAGGCCAAAGATAAAACCAGGAGTCTTAGTTATTCTATTTCATTGAACTTCCTACTTGAATTATTCCACTTTTAAAAACATTAAGCTACTCACATAGACCTCTTGAATATAATGCTGATGTACTTCAGGTCAAAGAACTACAGCTAAACCCCATCTGATCCCCTGCCCAATACAGACCCTGTATCCCAGGGTTCAGGTATCAATACCTAGTATTATGTTCATGTAGCAGACAAATGCTAATAATTCACATTAATCTTTAATAAAGTTAGTTCTGACTTTGTGTTTAGATTTGTTCACCTTAAGGAAAAGATGCTGTAAATCTTCAGAACACAGCGTTTCCAGCATGTGGCCTACTATGTTAGCACATCATACACAGAAAGTCATGTTTGCATTACATAGCCTTAACTAAAACACCAAATGTTAATTAGTGGCCAACTTCAATACATGAACAAGTTTTATCTCACAGCTACATTTTGCAGCAATGTGAACAATTCCATCACAGCTAATAGAGCTTTTAAAACATTCCTGCTTATACGCATACCAAAAAACCCAGGTACATCTACAAGCCAGCATGAAGATGCAGCTTCATTTTTATCTAATATCAAAAATTCTTATTCAACTCCTGTTTGAGATGAATACTTAGCAAATACATGAACAACACATGTCAACAAAATGGAACCACTCTTCCCAAATCAAGCAAAAGTCACCTAACGAAAGCCTCTATATTATCCATAAGGGGACAAAACACAGGATTGAGTCCCCACAAAATGTACTAAAATTTTGTTTTACTAGAGAGTGGTTAACAATTAATAGATGCAAGACTCATTCCAAGTGTTATTTCATTGCTAAGTTCCAAAACTGCAGAAATTCCACAGCAGCCTCATATCATTCCTAACACTATCTACACCTTTAAGTGTTTAAAGGTAGCAATCTGACCTCTACTGAGATGACAAGATATCCACCATCAGAGGTAATTTTGTCAAACTCAACCTTCACACACAAAAGCTGTGACAGTACAGTAAAATGCTTATAAGAAGAAAGCCCTTTCTACTGCTGATCTGCTTACCTGGGTCCAGTTACAGCAGGGTTCTGCTGAATACACAAATAGAGACAGCCAACATACACACAACCCGACCACAGGAACTTTACAAATTTTTCAGTTTCTACCACTTCTAAACTCCAATTTCTCATGCAAAACTGTTTGACGTAGTAGTTTGAGCATGAACTGGCAGACGCACAGAAAACAAGATCAGAAGCCCCATCTTCTGTAATTATATTCATTCTATCTGCAGGTAAATGTAGCAAAAACTAAAGCCATCAGAAGCATCGAACAGCTCTGCAAAACAGGCAAATGGAGTCATGACACAGACCGTGTGCAACATCAGCACAGTAGGGAAAAGCAGTACATTGCTTGCAGCTGCCATGACCATTGGCTGAGTAACAGAGAACTGCACTGTAATAATTGCAGGCAGACACGCTAAGCATGTATGTACAAATACACACAGACTGAAGAGGTGAACAGGTTTCCATGTTTCATATGAAACACAAGACTAATCCAAACTCACAAAGCCCTATTTTGCCTGCCTGTAGAGATGTACTGCAGACCTCAAAACACAGAAAACAGTATAAGCTGTTACTTCAATATTGCTATGCAATGTACAGAAGAAAAAATGCATCACACTACATGCAGTTTTATTTACAAAAGGATATGTATCTCAAGAACTTGAAGTAAATAAACCTTAAATTGCAGCAAGCTGTAAAACAGAGCAGCAACTTAAAGAGCACATCTTTTACAGTTAATACAGAACTGGAGAGAACACTTGGCTTTTCAGGCCAGCTCGAGTTTTACAAAACATTGTGGTGTTACATACAGCATTATGGTGGTTCTTTAAATGGTTACAAACAGCAATCCTGAAATAGCACACATCTGACAGAAACCAGGCACAGGACAGTGCAAAGGGGGTATTTCCAGATCATCACTAGACAGTGGAGCAACTAACCCATGACTCATCAATTCACTAGGTACTTTCGGAGTCTGAATAGTTGAACAAGGATAACAACTACTGTAAGACATCTTCCATTTTTTTGTTATACATCCACCACATACACCTTATTTCAGAATTTTCAGATGCTGTTTCTCTGCATTTTAATGAATTGCAATGTCTATTCAAATGCACATACTATCTTACAGCAAGTGAGTCATTCACCACTTCCTGGCATAATAATACAGAAATGAAATTACTAAGTTGTATCTGCAGAAGTGAAATATGTACAAGCTTGTACAACTTCCTGCTTAGTGGAAGATTAGTAAAGGGCATACCCATTAAGATACACATTTTAGCAGTTACACAAACAAGAATGTACCTCTAGTCTCTAAAGACTGAAGGATAAAGTGAAGTTTTAATTACTGATTTAAGTCATATTTCAAACAGAAACTGAAAGCTGTTGACTGGAAAAGAGGAGGTAGTATTAATATCAGTCTTTTAGTTATCCTGGATCTGTTAATTATTTGTTTCAAAAAGTTGTCATAAGCAATCCCAGACATTTAAAAATATTTCTATAAAATTATAAAATAATCCTTTCAGCAGGAGGTTGGACCAGACTACTTCTAAAAATCACATCCAACCAATATCCCCAGATCTTATGAAAACCCAAACCAAGTTCATTCTGTAATTCACCTGCAACAAGTAAATAAAATAATTTCTTAATTTTCTCAAAAAAATTGCTATACATATATACACATAACATGTGTTTATATTACACATGTATGTCTTTAAAAAACCTCCCAAATGGTGAAGACATCTCAGTAGTAAGAAAAACTGGCTATAAAGCACTTAGATTCTAAAGAGTTTCTCACATTACTATTAGTCACGGGTAAGCCTAAAGAAGAAAGCTACAATTAAAGATACAGATGTTACAAAACTTGTAATATTATCTATCAATTGTGGGGGGAAAAACCCAACAAACACACAAGAGAAAAACCACTAAAAGAAAGACACTATGAAAGAATTAGTCAGATTGATCATGGACACATAAATGCAATGTAATTACAGCCTTGGTGCAAGACAAGACTGAATAAATGTTTAAGTAGTGCTAAAGAAAAGTAAGTAATAATTTTGTTCTGCTTTCAAAAAAAATAGGCAGAATGACATTAATTTCTTACAATCATAAAGCAAATACTTCCTTTTCTCTTGGTAGGAAGAAATAATATACAGCTAGTGTTATTAACCATGTCATGTCACCAGATCTGGAGAACTCAATTCCAGATTGCTTCTTAAAGATAGCCCGCAACCCCATAGAGAACTACTACTTGGGTACTTGCCACTTATTAAAATTACTAACAACTTCAAAACAACCACCATGTAAAATTTTGAATTGGAAATTGATCAGGCCAGCAAGAATGACAGCAAGCCTTTCCTGTTTAAACTGCTACAGATTTGTACCTTTAAGATTGCTTTGAAATGTGTCGAGTGAAATGGTGGGGAAGCAAAACCTTTTCAAAAGAGCAATCAAAATATTTCACAATATTCAGCATCTGTCTTCCATTAATTCTTTCAGACTATTGACAAGTAGTAAACACATATAAAGTCTGACATTACATGTTCTGAAAGGTAAGGTATGTTAATCCTCTTTGGCACATAAAGGGACAATCTTAACAGCTTTAAGCAGTAGTAACACAAAACAAAATCAAATTCTGTGCTAAGGAAAGCATAGAGTCAAATGGTAAATACATGAAGTAGACTTTGTATTAGTCAAATTACTCTCAGTTACTCTCAGTAGACGTCACTTTAACAAGGCCTTGGGAAGAATGTTTGTTAAGCGTTTAGCTTGTAGTGTTTGCACTACAAGAGTAATCCTGACTCTTATTAAAGCTACTGCAAAAATCTGTTACTAGGAATAACAGAGAAAGTAAAAATAAACAATTCTGCATACATCAATAAAGTGAAGGCATATAAATAGGTCTGAACTAATTGTAAAGCAGTCAAATTTGATCAATAATCAATACACAGCTGAACGTCAGCGTAGCATGCTTTATTTTCCTCCCCAGAAATTAATTGTACTGATTTTTATAACTCTTTTGTTAATACGGGGGGACACATCACAAGAAAAAAAAAAAAAAACCCAAACAAAACCAAAAGAAAACCCCACAACTGGTCATACATCTTATCTCACTGTGGGCTGGAAACCTCTTTTTAAGATAAATCACTATACTTTGCTTAGGCCGTCCATATAATAGGAGCAGTCAAATTTGCTACAGTTTGTTAAAAATACCTGTCTTGGTCTAAAATACAATTTTATGAAGGGTTTGTCCACCTAGATGTAAAGATCCAGATTATCTGGTAGGTATTGGCCTCTGAAAATGCCAGAAGTCAGACTGAGTTAATTAGCAATCTCATACTGTTCTGAAAACATATTTTAAAGACACTTGTCTACCTTGACACAAAAAGCCTTCCAGTTAAGGCAGTCAATACAGTTAACCAAGAAAAGAAACAAATATTACAACAGGCCATAAACAAAAAAAATATTAAGAGCTCCAAATTTTGTTTTAAATGCCACTACTAATCTGTATTAATAACAGCTAGTCGAGGTAGCTTATTGTTCACATTACACCAAGCAAAACAATAGTTAGGGAAAATAAGAGGAAACTACATTCCTCTCCAGCACTGGAAGGTTATTGTGTTCACATAATGAAGACAAAAACACCCCCAAAAGCCCAAAGTAAACAAGACTGTCTAGCCAGCAATGGTAAAGCTAAGCAAAAATTAAATCCCTAGGAGAATTCAGCTTAGTAACTAGACCATTTTAAGAATCCACAATTAAAGGCAGCATGGTAAGGGTTTGGGAATGGTTTTATTTCTTGATACCACCTCAAGACATGCCAGAGAGGCTGCAGTAGTTTGTATTACTCAGTACAATGGAGCAGCTTTGATTTAGTAATAGTTTTAAGATACAGCTCTAATTAATGAAGACTGCTGGTAACAAACCCCTAACACCTCTACCTATAGATTTTGTAAAAGCTGTTGGGATTCAACACCCATTTCAGTAGATCTTCCAAGAGCTTACAAAGGAAACACTTTTTCAGTTTTACTGGGCAAGAGTGCAGAAACAGGGAGGATGCTTAAGTATAGTTTTAATTTAAGTCATAGATACCAGACTCATTAACAAAAGATGACAAGGTACTTCTGGTAGGTCATTTACTTACCTCCACTTGCTGATTCTTGCTCTTCCCCTTCAGGAAATGTAGCCTGGCTTGGTAAGCTATTCCTAGAACGAGTGACTGACTCTAAGTGTGAAGCCCTTCCCAACAGAGATAGCTCATCTAGCACCTCTCCTTCTTTGGCTTCCAAATCAGATTTTGAAGTGGTTAACTGTTTTATGTTACCTGGTGCCATTAAACTATTTGGGTCATTTAAACAAGCTACAGTACCACTGTCCAGGCTTAGCACTCTGGCACGATTCTTGGCACTGTTTGTGCTAGAAGTCCGTCGTGAAGATCTTTTTTTGCTAATTCCTTCAGAGCTTACGTGGGTTTTGTGAGCATTTTCAGAGTCTGTGCCCCCACGGTCTTTAGAAACATATTTGGTCTTTAAAGCACTGTATTTTCCCTCAGGAGACTGGCATGAATGGGAGGTGGTGCTGGAAGAGCTATCACTGCTGAACTGGTGAGCTGACTGCATGCTTGATGTCCTGCTCAAGTCACTTTGATCACTGGAGTCCTCATCGTGACAAAACACAGCACTGTGAGGTTTAGTACCAGATACACCTCGGAAGGAAACATATTCCCTGTGCCGACTTGAATCAAAACTACTAGCCCGCTTTTTTCCTGTCCTTCTCCGGCTGGACTTGTGGGTAGAGGCTGTTCGATGTATTAAACTAGAAGATTTTGGTCGAACATCTCCTTCTTTTTGTTTTCCACTAGTTTCTTTAGAAGCTCTTGAATCTACTAACACAGCTAGTTTCTCACTCTGCTCATCTCTTTGTTCAGCAGCCTTTCCATGCGGCCTGTCAGCTTGTGTAGTCAATTCATTGGCATGTGGGTTCTTATTGGCCTCTTCTGAAGCAGAGGCCCCAAGACCTTTCTGGCTGTGCATCTCATCGGATGCATTAGAACCCTTTACCTCTTGAACACCACCCAGAGGACTCACTTCCACAGCAGTCCTTTCGCTACTAGTCCTTTTGTCAGTAGTAGAACTACTGTCATCCTCTGAGTCGACACCACAGTCTTTTTTCTTACCATCCTTTTTCTCTTCTCTAGGAGACTCCTCCTCATGCTCTGACAATACACTTTCTATATGTGTTGAGCTAGTATGTTCACTTTTATAGCTACTGATGGTACTGTTGGTGTCACGATCAGTCCCGCTGCAGTAGCTTTCTGTTGAACCACTGCTTCTAGTACTCAGGCTTCTCAGACTGTCCATACTTTTGTCTGCTTTCAAGGATTTGCTCTTCCCACTCTTAGTCAATGGTTGAGGGCTGCTACTTTTCAGAATGTCATCTAATTGAAAAACTCCTGAAATGCAAGAGTTCTCACCCAAAGACTCTCGGGATCCAGAAGGGGGCTTGGAAGCTTCTAACTCACTGACAGGATCTAGTCCTCGTTTTTGCTGATAGAGAGGGAAGTCATTTAGTGAAGCATCTGGAAAAGCAACAGCAGAACTAGAAGTCCTTGGTACACCTCGAGGTCTATGATCCTTCCTATAGGAGTGAGAATGCAGAGTTACCAGCGAAGCTACTTCTGTGTCACATGCACTGTTTTTAGACTGGTCCACAAGCTGGTTGTTCAAGAGGCACACTTTGTCACCGCTGTCCCTTGGCAAATCCTGTCCAGAGGACAATGAAGGTTGGATGGAGACAAACGAGTCGTTCGACACCAGACGAAAAAGCTTCCGATCAGTTGCCAAATCTGTTTAAGTACATATTTAAAAATATTCATGTAGAATGTTTATGTAAGTTATACAACTTGCTTTAAAACTGTTTATATCCGACAAAGCAAATGAACCAAAAAATACAATTGCAAGTACTATGAATTCATCACATTAAAATTTTAAAATATTTTATAACATCTGGGCAAATCTGACAGGCTTTTTTTTAATTAAAAAAAGAAACCATCAATACCAGCTTAACCCTAGCAACTAATAAGACAAGGCAATTCTGACAAATCCCCAACCTCCTCTATTACTTATGTCTCAGACTTAATATTTTTACATATCCCGAAGTTTCTTAATTATAAAAAGGTACCCTGCCTTTTGTTTTGGTTCCTACATGCAGTAAACAAACTTTAGATTTATTAATGAAAACACAGTAAACCCCATTAACTCTGAAGTCATCAAAAACCCAACAAAAATCACCTTTCCTACCGGATACCAAGTAAGCTCACGGTTAGCAAGGATGCAGTCACTGTCACAGGTCTTTCTGTACTATAATGAAACTCCCTATGAAGTCACTGAGTTTTACTACCTCTAAAAAAAAAAAGAGGCAGTTTTTGCTATAAAGCAAATCATGAGGATTTACTGTTAGCTCTCGGTTAAAACAGTCATTCCTGTTACCCATCACAAGCAGTCTCCCATAAAAGTATCCATCTGCAGGCAGTACTAAAAGTCAGGCTACTTTCCCTTTTGCGACTGTCACCAAAAATAGAAGATCTGGAGGTCAAGTCAAGTTTCTACAACTGCTAAATTTCTGTAGAGTATATTTGAGCACATGCAACTTAAGAGACTTCACAGTTACATTACTCAGCTGAAAGCAGCAGAACCCTTCTGCCTATTACAACAGCATGGCCACCTGTGATGCTCCATTTCAAACACACTTTTTACACTGAATCACAGTAATGACTGAATCATCCATCTAATGGCTCTAATCACCCATTAGTGATTAAACTAGCAAAAATAAAAGGTGGTATTCTCAGAGTTAACTTCTTCCTAATCACCAGCAAACAAACCAGCAAAATCAGCAAACAAATTTCCCTTTTATGCTGTTTTATGCTGTTTTAGTCTGAGCAGGTCTTTTTCTGGCAATGAAGCTAAATGAAAAATTGTCCTGTTTTGTTTCAAAACACAAGCTAATGATTTCCTTACATAGTAGAAAAAAATTCTTAAAAAAATTCACCAAGTCCTGATGAATTGCATCTTGGAAGCAGTCTGTAGCTCTAAGAACATAGAGCTCTGTATGGGGTTATTTTCTCTATAGAAAAGCCCACCACATTTACGTTTGTCTGTACTCATAAGGAAAGCAAATTAATTTACAATGAAGTCCATTAACCCCAGGTCACCTGTAGCCTAAGAGATACTGTCTAAAGAAATGTAAGTTAGCTATCTTTCAGCAGTAAGGTGACAGTAAATATTTATTACCTGCTGGAAGATGCCAGAACAAGGAACATACAGTCAAAGAATAAAGTTATAAGCATTCAAATGATGCTTCTCAGAAGCTTGAGTAATTAAGAAAGGAAACAGGGAACTTGAAGATAGACTCCAAGAAAGGGTATCAACAAACTGCATGAATTTATTTAGCATATTAAGCAAAGGGTCTTTGGTAACAAAATACCATGTTTAAATATGGAGAAGAAGAAATTTTACCTTGTTCTTCACTCCCTTCTTTACATAGGCTAGAACTCTGGCCAAGACTCAAACTGATATCATCAGAGGTCTTGGCAGTGTCAGTATCACCTGCAAATTTTAAGAAATAAGAGTACTAGTGCTCAAAGTATTAACACATACATCTACATTCTCACTTGTCAAGAAAGACTGTTGCTTGTATTTCTTCATTCATAGGTAAGTAACAATAATTATGTAATTACAATAACACAAGATTTCTTTTAGATACAAGTATTGTCTACTCTATTTCTATTATCTTCCACAGAACTCAATGCCAATAAAGATTTTTTTTCCACCTTAAAGGTGCACCTATTGGAATATTTCTTTTTGTATGGTTGTCCTAAAAAGAGGGGTAGACTAAGAAAATACTTCTAATGGTCAGAAAAACAAAATCAAGGTGACAAAAATCCGCATTCAATTTTTTTTCTGCCTTATTATTGACTGGATAAATTTACAAGAAAATACTCATAATATTTTATCTTATTGGCTGGATAAATTTACAAGAAAATACTCAAAATTTTTATCTTTTCATCTTAGCAGAGTTCACAAGGGCTGGAAAATACTTTAGCTAGATGTCAAGCGACAAGAAGTAATCAAGTCATTGATATACAATACCAGAAGGGTAATTGGTTGCACTGAACTCAAAATAGTAGAGGAAAGTCTACCTCAACCAATCCTTTGGCTCTGCATTTTATAGGCAAAGGGAAAACCTGTCATTATATGAGAAGTAGAATACAGCTCCAGAATATTCTCTCCTCATGTTTTGGTCAAAGAATTTGCATGTCCAAAGAAGACTTCCCTCAACTAAGGTTTGAGTATTTCACTCAAAAAAAGAAAAAAAAAATCAAGATGACTAAGGTAGACAGTATTTGGAAACAACACAGTAAACAATAGTGATTTGAAGTGCTTCTGCAAAGTAATTTAAGTAGCTAAAAATCTCACCTTTGATGGTTGCTGCTGTTCCCAGACGAGATAACCCAGATCCAACCTAGAAAGAGGGAATTATGTAAAAAGCTGTACACTTTCAGGAAATAAACAATTGTTATGTCCTATTACTGCAACACATGCATTTACCTATACACCTAGGAGAGGTTTTTAAAGGCACAAAAGCATCCAGCAGCACAGTGCTGTAAAATTCTGACTATGTTTCCACTGCAAAGAGATGAAAAGTCATGTAATTAAGCCTCCAACTACATCCCAGCACTATTCCATTCAAAAGCCAGTGTTCATGGAGACTTTACTATGATGATTTTAAAAAGTGTCTAATCTAGGAGTTCTCCTTACTTAATGTGGCAACAAAGTAAAAGTGCAGTGCTACACTAATAACTGCTGTTGTAAAACAAGATTTAATGCAGTGATCCTGGTTGTCTAAAATGCTTAAAGAAAACACAATTTTAGTATAAAACTTATCCGCTCAATACAGTAAGCCAAGCTAAATCCAAAAACTGCTCCCATGTGAAAAGATACATATTTTTGCAGTTAATTTCACATTCAATGGCAAACCAGCAGGCATGGCACCTGCTCATACAAAAAATTTCACCATACAGGTTTGCAATCTACCTTTCCAAATATATCCTGTAATCCATTGGAGATTACTCTGAAGAGATACTAAAGAGAATTCGGTCTTTCCTTCAACAGCATTTTCAATACAACCTCTCAACTATAAATAGCATACCACAATGCAGGTGTCAGATAACTAAATCATTCAGAAATAAGAGAGGAAGAGCACTCAAAGGCAAAATCTGAACCCATAATCCATAAAAATGATGGCCATTTGACTGATAGATATATACTTACTGGGATGCTGTTTTCCAAAAATTCCTAGTTAAAATTTTTTTCTGGGGAAAAGAGCATAATTCTACTAATTTTTTCTGTCAGCACAGCAATTTCAGGTAAGCTGAAGATGCGTGCAGATCCTATCCAGCCATAGCACAGAAGAACAATGACTTTGTGTAACGTGAAAAAGCAGCTAAGTGTTTGTTTAATACATTTTCTTCACAACATTGTCACACAAACTTTTAGTTACTCATTTTGTCATGTTTCAACATTTTTCCATTCAGTAATATGCTTTGCTGAATGTTGTCACTGAATACAAACACATCATCATAGGAAAGCTATTTCACACAGAAAAACTGAACAGAACTCAGGTGCTTATTGTTCATGTTCCCTTTTGATGCTGCACGTTCAATCACGGCACCAGTGAATACTGATTTTATTAGGACAAATACATTCTAAACACTATACTTTCTTTCACAGTAGCTTGAACTTCTTCACATGCTTCAATATTAAAACTCAATATTAAAATATGTTTGGAACATATTTTTTCCAAAGATCAGTCAAAGAACTAGTCTGGGCATCATGTTTCTATCTTCCTACATCGACCATAGTTTCCTATTTCTTCGCACCAGCGAATGCTTTCTCTCTTAAAGGAGGGAAAATCTCTTAAGAGTATCTATGCTGCATAACTGAGCATGATTCAGATAAAACACCAACATTAGCATACCACTGCATTTCCTTATCTGCTGCTTGCTCAGAAAGCTAATTAGAAGAACATGATATTGTAATACCATTCCAAGGACTTCCATGTCATTTCAAGACAGGTTCTGTGTCTTTACCATGATGCTGCATTGCTCATTATCAACATAACTGTACAGCCTTGACAGTTCATTTACTTGTCCTCATTAAGGGTTGATAAAAACTAGCCACAACTAGCTAAATGTCACAAGCCAAACAGAAGGAGCAGCACATCCAGTGCTATGGAATTTGAACACGTAAACCTAGTAGACATAATACGGAAACAGAGCAACTTCCCCAGTGAAATTCAAGGCAACTAGAGCATAATGAAGTTACATTAAAATGTAATAAAGCCATGTTCTTCAGCACTTCCATCTGGCAGGAGTCCCTATTTATTGCTTTCTTCCCAACCCTGCTGAAGAATCAGAAAAGTGAAGACTTTGCAGACGACATCCGAAAAATAAACAGTTTCAGTCTTCCCATTTCTAGCAGTTTATCTTTCTTTGTTCTTCAGAAAACTAACTTTTTTGACCACAAAATCTGAACCATCAGGAATAATAATCTGTGGAAAGACATTTACAATTGCAAGAGATAATCAGCAGTGGATACATCCTAAGGTAACAGAAGCCTCCTCAAATACAGCATTTAAACTTACCAATTAAGCTTTAAATGGCAGAACAAACAAAAGTAAGGGAGGAAGACAAAGTTAGAACACAAGGATGAAGTTATAGCTTGAGCTACCCAAAGGGACAAGAACCACAGTGGTTCTTAATACTTAGCTCACTATACTCTGAGCCATTTTGATTTCTTAGATCAGAAGAAAGGTAACTGAGCAAAAGAGAATACTTTCTGATGGGACAGTAGGTTCCCTTTCAAAATTCAGCTATTCCTAATTTAAGTACAAGATGGGCTGAGAGCTACACTGCTGGGAGAAAGTAACGCCTTCCTAATATAGCAGTTACATACAGAAAGGAAAATTGTTTCATCTAATACAAATTACCAAAGAACCCCATAAAATAATAGGAAGAGGTTATGTACAGACTGCAAAGCCAGCAATACAAAAGCAAAAATTGTAGTAGTTTTAATTCTTACCTGGTTGTTTGGATCTATCCCAGCATAAGAATTGCGTGAACTACAGCCAACAGGGGGAGTTGCTTCTCGTATGAACTCTGACATCTCAATCCCTCCACCAGGGTCACTGAGAGAAACAGTAAAAAAAAAAAATCAACACACATTATCCCACCAGTTAAAATTTTGTCTATGTTGAGTGCATATTCAAAACAAATTTTCCCTTCTCAAAAATCAGGTGCTCAAATCTCAAATATATCCCAATATCTTGGATGAACACTGGCTGTTTGACACAGGAAAATCAGTCTGAGCCGGAGCACTCTATACACTGCCATAGAAACTGCCGCGCCACAAGTCCGCTGTCACCAGCCAACACAAACTGAGAAGACTGAGGCACTAGAAGGCATTCCAAAATGCTGATGTATTAAATTCTCCCTGTCTTTATGTTCACGCATGTTACTTTTGGATCAGCTGTTTAACTATAACACCCAGAAACTCACCAATAGAAAAAAATACTACATAGAACTCAGAGCATGGAAAGGATGCCCGGTCTTTTCCTTAGACTGAATCTGGGAGCAAAAGCAAGGATAGCTAATGAAGAAACCACATGCAAAAACTTTTGAACAGGCAGAGACATACAAGGCCATGGTATCTCTCCCAGGGATACAAACCACATCTTTCTATTCAAAAATAACTTGCCCTCACATACTTTACAGTCCCAACCAAGAAGTACTTTGAGGTAAAACACACATATCGTTGCATCCCAGTGATTTCACCCTTTCAGGATTAACTACTGGTTTGAAAGTATTTCCTAAAGCAACACTATCAATGTAATTCAACAGAATTTAGCTTGTCAAAGGCAGATATTTTATGAAACAAAAGCAAGTTGGATTTGTCCATTAGGACAATTGGGTCTGAAGTAAGTTGAGGACTAGAACACAAGGATCCAACCTAGCACTGATTGTTAACTGCAAAGAAGAATCAGCTGAGGCACTCTTTTTCCTATCCCATTATAGTTCTCTTCAAGCACCTTGATCCAGGAGACTTCTAAACAGAAGTAACTGCAGAGTAATTTGATACTGATCCTCTCTGCTTCCTCCCAAATATAAACAACAGCTTCCCAACAATCAAATTTTGCTGAACAGAGTACACATGCACAACACTCCTCCAGCTGGACCAAATACAGTAAAGACAAAGGCCCTCTGAAGAAAGGGACAGAAATGGACAGAAGCACTGCCAGGCTTACTTAGTAGACAACTAGTCTCACAGGAAAGTCTTACACAATAAGAACAACACTTAATAGGGTGGCCTGCACAGGGCCAGGAATTGGCATAGATTATCCTGATGGGTCTCTTCCATCTGAGCATATTCTATGATTCTAATAATTTTTGAAATACATGGACATCTATCGAGGATATTGTAAACAGACTGTCTGTACACTAAAGAACATGACACATGATTCATCCTGCAGCATGACATGTTAAGCTGTTGTCATCTTGGAGAGGTGTAAAGGCACAACCTCGGGAATCACTCTGGATAAGCACGATTCTTCCTACATCAGAGGTGACAGAAAAGAGGACAGTCTGAAATTAGGAGTGTATTCCTTCAGCAAAAATAAGTCAACTTAAATGACAACCAGCCATCAGTTAGCAGAACAACTGTGGTCCAACTCCAGCAAATTAAAAACAGAAGTGAGAAGCCACCATTTTGTTACAGCTCAGCAATGAGACAGGCATACTCTTGGAGAAGGCTGTTTACAGAGCCCTCTCTGACCTAGTATGCTGATCAATTATGCTAAGGCAGGTAAGGAAAATGAATTTTAAAATATAGAGCACCAGCTTCAGCCAAAGTATTCCTTCTGTAAGCATTTTAAGAACACATAAAGACATAACATGAATTTAAAGACTAAACTGAAAAATTCTCCCAATGCTTAAGTTCAGCATACATTACAATGACAACTAAAGATATAACAAAGAATGCCTTTCACTAAAAGATTCCTTTCCTGTTTGAATAATTCATTGAGAAATACTGCATGTGATTAAAGTACATCCCATGAAGTAGAAAAATATGTCATTGCAAATAAGCTTTCATGCATAGAACTAGGTAGTTAGCCAAAGAAGGTGGTAATTTTGTCTAAAACTGAACCATCACATATCAGCATAAGCAACAACAAAATCCACCACTGCCACTCTACTCACAGCTTCTATATTCTGTGATAGCACACACAAACCAACAGATGAACAAAAGCTAGTAACAAACATCACCAAACAAAGTCTGCAGGAAGAAGCAGGAAACACAGATTTCTAGGATTGACCACTGTATGCCTAAGTACCTAGATTTTAGCAACATCCAGAGTTCTTTAGGAGCTACTTGATGCTAGTGCTGGGGCCAGGCCTTCCTGATATGAAATTCTACAATCTGTTTCTTACAGTTTGCTGTCTTCATTCCTTAAAGCAAGTGTTACATTTTACAGTTTGCAAACAAAATAACTGCAGTGAAGTTACTACACAAATCAAGAAGACTGAATAAATTACATCCAGCAATGGAGATTGCTGTGAAAGAGGCACTCAAAGATGACAAAGCAAATAGAAACTATTTCTAATTTTTAATAACTGAACTACAATTACTGTCTGCAGGAATATCTCATCAGCATGTCAGACACTAACCAGAAGCATGAAGAGGCTGTAAGTCTACATGAATTCAAGTTTAAAATCTGATTTAGGCTGACTGACTACAGAAATCTAACATTCAGACCAAAACTTCAAGGTGTAATCAGAAATAAGTCCGTTTGATTTCTGGACAAAGCAGAGGAAGAGTTTTGTTATTTTCTTTTGAAAATCATCGTCTGTCCTTAATGTCCAATAAAAAGTAGGGTAACTAGTCAGGAGTCTGCTGTCAAAATACATAAGAACCACTGCATGTATGGCAAATAGTAGATCACAACAGATTCAAGTATTAAGAGAAATTTTCTTCCAAGCTTGAGTCACTAATGATAGTCAAAAATAAAAACTAACTCCAAACTCCAGAACAGGTCTGCCAGCCACAGAAAATTGCAAGGATAATAAAGAGCAAAGGCAAGGTGACAGTTTTAGAGATCACCTTTTTTAAATTTTATTTTTCTTGCTCATATTTAAGTAGACTGTAAATATTTCAAAGATGCAACATTCTCCAGCTACTAGCTTAACTTGGTAGAAGTACACGTGAAATTTATGTAGCATCATTATTACAGCTGCCCCATGCTGATGGAGATGAGGAACAGCAGTGTCACCAGATGAACACTTTATGATACTTTGAACCATAACAGCCACTGACAAGAAGCCATACTCATATATCCAAAAGAAGGATTGACTTAAGCATTTTAAATTATTTATGTGTATCCACTTATACCAAACAAAGATCATGCTTGCACTGCTTCTTCTATATTTCTATGAGACCAGGAGCCTGTATCCCCTCTACTTGAATAAACCTCACACAAACATTACTATACTAACACCTGAAGTACAAAAACGGCAATTCACATTCCTTTCTCTAAATTAAGACTTTCTTTCAAAAATATTAACTAGAGAATTTCAGCTTTAGAAAGAGGACAGCAAAAAAATAAACAAGGCATTTCTAAAGGAATGCTAAGTTGTTCTTTGCTTAAACATGCCAAAGTTTCATGGAAAGAAACCCCCATCCACAAACCACAATTAACTGAAGATAAATGAGCTGTTCAAGCAAGCCTACAAATGACAGCACATAACTTGTTAGATACCTGAAAGCACCACTTTGAGGACAAACATCTTCAGAAAAAAAGAACAGCAGTTCTTGGAAGCTAAACATAATCCTGAACATAACCACTGCTTAATCCTGCAAATACACTAAGATTTGTATCTAAAGTGGTCTCCATGAGTGCATATGTGGCAGGGTAAAAACTCAAGGATGGCTTTGCAAACTATACTATATGCATATTTATTCAGTATCACAGGCTGTAGCCTAAGCTATCAAAACTAATATTTTGATTATGCAAATATTTAAGATAGTATCTCTGCTCAGATGTCCCCTATATCAACCTTGTAGCAGGGGAGCAGAGTTTAAAAATCAGAAAACACTACACACACATTCTCTTCCCAGACTGGTTTGGGTTTTTATTAGTGTTCCAATTTAAAGTACTAAGAAGGTTACAGCTCAATATTAAACACTCACTCTACATCCCATCTACCAGTTTGAATGCTACCCCAGAGTTCTTGTAAGCTTCCAGGCAAAGATTAGTATATACTGTACATCCCACTTACCAAAAAGTAACTCCGTAATTTCTGCATTGACCTTGTTCCCAGTTCTAGTTAAGAGACCTGAAAGTGGGAACAAGGATCATATAAAAGTTAATGAAACTTTAGTTGGCAAGCAGGATACACAGCATCAAACTAACCTCTACTTCTGAGCTCAATGCTTATAATGTAGTATCTTGTCCCATGTCAACTGCTCCCTAGACAAAACAGAACTGAAACATCCAGAAAAAAATTCGCAACGCTAGCAGAAATTCCCTTACCAACTTGGAGCCCCTGTTTTGGACACAAAAGCTACATGGCAAAAACACCAAAAAAAAAAACCTTACCAAAAACCACTCAGACAAAACACCTAAAACATGCATTACCAAGGTTGCATGACAAAGAACAGACCACTAGTTTACTTCCATGAATTTTATTAACCAGAGTAAGCATTAAGATACAATTAGGGAAGCAGTCTGCCAAAATACCTCAGTACAGTTTTAGTAAGGTATAGAGTGATCTAAACGGAGTCGCAATTAAAATCAGCAGCTTCAGTTGCCAAACACATCATGGAAAAAGGGTCAGGTTTATAAAAGATTGATAGAAGAAGTTACTGTATATCAGCTTTAGAGGAATCTAAGACACCGTTTTTGCCAACAATACCTGGAGCTGAGAGAAGACACACAAGAACCTAGGACCATGAGCAGCTACCCCATATATACGTGGCAATGTCCTTTTACTTCTAGGCTTATCATTTTAAAGAGCAGCAGTTTAACACTTCCTTTCTTTAAAAGCATCACAATAAACAGACTCAAGAGGCTTCTTTCAACTACATTTCCTTAGTAAGACACACAACCTTTTAAGGGTCGGGACAGCATACAAATCATCTCACTT
The DNA here is from genome assembly GCA_013398275.1 of Promerops cafer. Classification (NCBI taxonomy): domain Eukaryota; kingdom Metazoa; phylum Chordata; class Aves; order Passeriformes; family Nectariniidae; genus Promerops; species Promerops cafer. Next base: position 1,184,431 of record VZSE01005857.1, on the reverse strand, counting down.
TGAAAACTACTCATGGCTACTAGTACAGGAAACTCAGAGACAAGAGAAAGGTCATCTCTAAAAGCTAACAATTCAAGATTGATTTATTTCATACAGTTTAACTTCTAAGATGGCCTCAATTATCTAAGGTAGGCAAAGGCTCTGATACTAGAGCTTGTAACACATCCACCAGTCTGATCAAACTGGTTAAGCTGGCCTTGCTGATGAGTCATCTTTTGCTCTTCTTTCTCCAAATAGTCTGGTCAGAGGAGGAAAACCTCTGGCATTTTTTTATGCTGGCTAAAAAGGAGATCTCTGGAAAGCAATCACCTCCTATTGACAGTACTTCAGAATCATTATCTTCATTACTGAGCAGAGCAGTTCCAGAATTTCCAAATTCATAGGACAGCACTCTCCTTAAAAAGATTATGACTGGAGTCAAGCATTGTATCTGATTCCTGGTTTTGCAACACTAAAATTGAAACCCAATCAGACACTCCTCCTGGTGATAAAAGAATTAGCATGTAGCATGTGGTCTTTGACAGCTAGATTTTTAATACTACATCTACTACTGAAATAAGATTACTTGTACTAATTATGTTCGTTAAGTATTTAGTGACCTAATCGGCTCACATTTTCCATGCTATTGTTTCCAGCATGTTCAATATTGTTCTTGAACTCCTTTGGGGAAGAAACTAGGAAATTATTGTGAATCCATCATTTCAAACCTAATATATAAATAAGTCTGCTTTCCAAGACCAGACTTAAAACCATCTTTCAGAACTACAGATGTCTGTATCTATATTCCTCAGTGTTTAATCTCAATCACCATTCCAGTTACATAACTGATGAAGACAGGACTGTTAGTCATTTAAAGCAGTATGCAAAATTCAGCAGACAACTTACCTGGGCCCATTGCTGTCTTTCCTCTTGGCTGAAACATTGCTTTGTTCTGTTTTTGCACCTCTGTCCATATGCTCACTGGCATTCCTCTCCACAATTTCTCCCTCATCCAGTGCCCTGTGCAAACGGTAATTCACCATCTTCAAAACGATAAAGAGAGCTGCTATCACTGGGCAGTAGACAGCTACTATCATCATGGAAGAAGGAAGAGCCTTTCAAAAAAAGAGTAAGAAAAAGTTGATGAACACAAGGTTAAATATGCATAAGAACACTACGTAGATTTTAACCATTTGTTTCATGGAGAAAATATGATTATTCTGAAAGTTACACCACCTCAGCCAGTCTTTGTGTGAAAAATGTTAAACATCTAGCAACACAGAAAAAAGAAACCGTTGGACTACCAAAGATACTAAATCACCACAGCATTTTGCTAAATAAACTTGTTTGACTGAAGCTTGACAACCAAGTTCAATTCTCATTCTCTTCTTCCATACTTTTGCAATGCAAGACCTAGAGTAGGAAACTTAGAGCTAGCATATGTGACACCCAATATTTTTAATTAACTGTTATGAGTAAAAAAAAAGATGGGAAGATTTTAAGCCCATGAAAAACCAACCAAGCATGCGGTGAGATAATATTTCAGGGCTAGTATACAGCACCAAGTCCTTTTCAGAAAAACTTGATGCGAACTGGACAGCATGGCTGGATGGGAGAAAACCTGCTTAGATACCAAACATTGGTGTTTTGACTTCATTTGTCAGCTTCCAACAGCTACTGCTGCATGACAAGACACTGATCAGTCACAAAAGGCAAACTGTTTCCTACTTGCATACATAAAGAGATTGTTTACATGTGTGACTCACATTGCACAGCAGAACACAACCTGCAAGACCACAGGCAGCAAAGATTTGTGCTAGATCGCTGTACACCTATGGAAAGGTAGCCAACACATGTTCTGAAGAAAATTTTTCAGCTGTATGAAAGGCAGCCAGAAGCTACATTTTAAAAATCCCTCAGTCCTGAATTCAACATTTGAAATTCCACTCAAAGTTAAGAGTGGAATGCATGCAGCTCTTGCAGAGGTAAATAAGGCTTTTACAGATCAGTTACTTCAGCAACAGGTATTGATGAAGTCCAGCCTGACAGCTATTTAGGAGACGTGTTCAAAGTACTGGTTAAACTTCAGATTTCACTTCAATGCTTTTATCCTTCTAAAACATGCTTTATTTGTGTTTTTAAATTTTGCCATTTCCCTAGGCAGTGACTAAACAAAATGAGATATTAAGTCTCAGTATTCATCCAAAAATTCACAATTTCCTTTACAAAGGCAACAAAAGCTTAGGTTCTTAAGTATTTCACTGCACCACTATCCTTTACGCTGATTATGGTGTAGTTTGAGATATACCTCCAAAATATAAAAATACACACAGACATATGACAATCAGAGTTAAATATCTGATATAAATATCTGATATTTTTAGACCTCATGGCTGAAGGACAATTCCAGCTCATTTTCATACCTCCCTACAGAGACCATGGGAAGAGAAGAGTCATTGACAAAAAAAAGCCCCAGGAACATCTTGCAAAGTCACAACAATGATCAGAGTAGAGGACAGCAAGGCCTCTTTAACCAGTGCATAGAAACATTTTGAGTCATTTAAAATTGACTGTCTGACAACATAGCGTAACATTATACAATGTAACAATCTCCTACCTAAAATTATTCCCCTGAATCTTAGAAGGATTTTAAGTAGCATAACCTAACCACAGTAGTCAGCCAAACAATTTTAGAAGACTCAACATGGTCATATGTGCTGAATAGAGAAGGCCTCCTTTTCCTTTTCTCTACTCATTTTCCCCTTCTGACTCTTCAAGATGTCCCTGGAACTTTGATCACCATGATGACTCTTTGTAACCTAGAAAGCTATTCCTCCAAAACAAGTCAAGTATTATAACCATCATCAACATCTACCTTTTCCTCCAAAACAACTGAAGTCAACATTGAATATAACATTTGAAATAGGCCAGGCAAACTAAGCTGAAGTTTGCTAAATTTCATTTTGCATGCTGAGCTGGACAACATCATGATAAACAGAGATTCATCCACCAAGCACCAGCTAAGGAGGAGAAAGAGGAAACCAAGCTACTTAAAAGCAGCATCAATAAGCAAACAGGACGACAATGATAAGGCATCCCTACAACCCCTGAAGCCATGCTAGAATAGTTTCCTCAAGAAATGAGGTGCTTCTACCTCCAAAAACTTCAGTCCATTCCCTGCAGGCAAGGGCTAGCCTGTTAACTCTGGAAAAACATATGAGCTTCCTGTACCTGCTAGGCAGTCTGCTACCCCATCACACACAGCTTCAACTTTACTGGATATTATAAAGGACAGTGTTCAGAAGCCATTATCAGAAGAGTCAGACTAATACTACATAACAAAAGTTAGAGTGAGTCCATAAAAAAACATGCCTGTACTTTACTGTCTAGAGAGCTCACCAATTTCTTCCATCTACTCTGTCAGCAGTGAGGTCACAGCATATCCAGTTTATCTTGCAAAATCTACACATCCGTTTATTCAAAGGAAAGCTTTAAGAACAAGCACGAGAAAAAAAGTCAAAATACCTCATGTAACTTGCATCAAACCTAACAAGGAATTCAAACTTTTTCCTCACATCCTGTTTGCACAGGATTGCAAAAAAATAAAAAAAAAAAAAAACTAAGGTAACTGAATACCTTTCCTTCTTCATATTTATAGTAACTGCTCATCTCAGAATAGGGCATATATTCTGGGAATAGAAGGCATTTTAGCTAGCTTAGTCTGCCATATGAACACACTTGACATCAAGTATCATGATGTGGTGCAGCACTGCCACCCATGGTACCAGCAATTTGTCTGCAGTATAGTCTCAAGAGGAAACTTACTGCAGCCTAAGCTAAACCACTTGCAACTTCTCTGTTTTTCTTAGTCAAACTTAGAAGCATTCAACATAAATTTGGGGTCTTCTCCCCACAAAACTAAGCAAGTTAAAGTAAGATTACCATTTCCAACCATGCTCAGCATTTTACCACATTTGAGCAGAGACGTGTTTCTCACCAGCATCCTATGTGATACCACCTTCAAGACCGGAATACAAATCTAAGTCATACAAATTTCTCACTAGATTACATCTTAATAATATCAAAATAATTTCAAATACTAAAGCATTTAAATTGAGCCCAGCACACTAAAACCCGCAGGCTAGAGCTTGTCAGTAGACACCAGTTGGCCACAAGGCTACAGCTGCAACAGCATTTCAGAGAACACCCATTTTTACTGCACATTTCTACTCACTTGCATTAGCACCAAAAGAACACATACTCCACAGCAGTCATCACAACTGAAGCTCTTGTACAATATAAAGAGCTACAGAGAACCATATAAAAACTGTGTGCTTTTAATTATGTTCTGTTGAAAACTTCAGTTATCTAACAACTGAACAAACCCAACTATTAGATAAACTTTTACGCAAAATTATTTCCCTGAGTCTTAAAGGGAAGCTAAGTAGTACTCTCAAAAATGTGGGGCAGAGGGGAGGACACTGATTTTCTACCACCTTTCCCACAATTTCCTACTTCCCAAATTTAAATCTTTCAAGTCAACTTATCAAACGCAAGATACAGGAATGCATAATTAAGGAGGACTACCTCTTCTGAAACTTCCTGGCTGTTAAATTAGCTCACTTGTATCACAACCACACCTTTTCTAAAAGAGTAGGTAGAAAAAGGTTTAAGCACTCCTAGATTCCAATGGTCAAAGTAGAAAAAAAAGCTCCCACCATTAGTTATAGCACTAAAATATTTCCATTCAAGCTACAGAAGGTCACTGTATCTCAAATAAATGTTTCCAGCACATATGTGCCAGGAACCAGAGAAAACTTCATTGATCACAAGCTACACAACATCCTTATGAAGAAACTAACACTATATGGATCCTACCTAATCTGATTACCTAATTACCTAGCTTTAGCTAGGCCCCACAGATGTAACGAAAATTCCAGATGATTTTAAAAAAAAAGAAATGCATTGCTATGAGTGTTTTTAACAGCTAAGTTTTCAAAATCAAACCAGATCACAAATCCCTACCTACAGGTGTTATCAACAAAACATTAAGTCATCTAGTAAAAAGATTTAAAAGTACAGGTATTTTGAACCCAGTATTTTATAGAAACAGTTTGACTGGAAAAAAGGAAAGATCAGGAAACAACAGACATAGTTTTGCCCTCAATTCTTGTTTATGGACAATCAGAGCCCTTAAGAACTGCCATTATCTGGAAGAAAGTTCAGTTACAAGTTATCTAGTTTTTGACCGAAACCTCAAAGCATACAACCGAAATTTGAGTCAAGAAACCAGAAGTGTCTTAGAACACTATAACATACCAGGGATTGCTATCACACATTGAATTTCAATTATTTAAAACCCTAGTTTAAGAAACAGGACATATTTCAGAAACTTCAGTGGAAAAAACTTCCACATGAAGCTACGTTTATATGACCTACTTCTATAACTATGTACACAAGTCAGGAAATTAAGTGAACTGTTGTCTAAACGAGCTCGACTTTGACAGACAAGTTCTGTAGGTACATATGAGCCCATCACCCCAAGCAAGGTACAGTCCTGGCTCCTCTTCAGTCGCTGGCAAAATTCCACAAGTCCCAGAGCCAAGACTTCACCCCCTCATGCGCACGTGGTGGGGCTGAAACAGCATTCCGACTAGGGGAAGTGCTTTGGCAGCCTCCTCTCTTTCCCCTCCCCCCTGCAACACTGATGCATCACACTGGCCTCTGCATTCACGGTATTTTTTTCAACTCCACCACTAGATTTACAAAGTGATTGGACAGCTTCCCCATATACAAAGCACACTTTCTTCTCCCAATTTCAATTTTGCATTAGAGTAAAAGCAGGAATCAGCTCTTACAACAGAAAGGCACATCAACAAGCACAGTTGAGTCTGTTAGTGAATACAAGTACCCAAACAGGACAGACTTAACTAGTCTAGAAAGCAGAATTTTTTAATGTGTACTGCCAAGGCACAAATCCAAGAACACAGATTCAAGCAGCTTCCCTGAAGCAAGGATATCTTACTCTAGACCTCAGTTCCTTCATTATCTACATGTTTATTTTTGCCACACTTCCAACAAGCGCAGTTTAACTGTATAAATACACAAGAAAAAGTATCCAGATTGGCAAAACAGGTACATTTAGGTATACATTCGTCATCTTCACACAGGGCACAACACTCACTTGCACGTGCTTAAGCTCAGAAGGCAGATGAGGGACCAAGGGAGAAAGGTTGGTTATTGAATTATAATGCTAATTTTTTAAGTAGGTTTGTACTGCACATTAAATCCATCAGCCCTAACAGCATGGGCATACACATACAAAAGAACACACAGATTTATGGCATTACTTGCTGACCACAACCATTACCAGATTCCATTCTGAAAATACCAGATCAACAAAACAAATGCACAGAAAAAAGAGTAGCAGTGTTGGGTGCACTAAACCAAGTCTTAAAGCAGTAAGTGCACCTAAATTCCCATATCCTAGTGTGTTCTATTCCTGTTGGAAGTTAAATAACATTTTGGGGAAAAAAAGAGATGAGCCTACTGTTAAATGCATTCAGCCTTGAGAGCTAGCTACAAGCATAGTTCTTAGGGGATACTTTTGTCTTTGTTGCTACCAAACAACTTAGAAATAACTACAGTTCTTGCTGATCCAATGCATAAAAGCAATACTATGATCTTGTAATAGGGAAGTTTTACAAGTAATATAAAACCTGTCAGCAGTCTAAATCTTTCTATATACCTTGATTTTTTAAACACACAGGGTTGTCTGCCAGCAACAAGTCACTTGAAGCTAGCTTAGAAACTCCCTCCTACACACCAGTGAGCCATGCTCAGAATTTAGATTACAATTACCTAAGACTTTTTAAGCAAGTTCTGCTTATTTATGTCCTACAGCAATGCAACACTTATTGCTTTTTATTCTGAAAAAGAGCTTACAAGATGCTAAAGAGCTAAGATGACCAACACAGTTCTGCCTGTTTAGTTTATGTCTAGACAACACTTAAACTGTAGAGGGTGGAAAGAGGGAAAACAGCCAAATATGATTCAATCTCCTTTAACTTGTGACTAATCTCCCTACTTATTCTCAGGGAAGTTGGCACTTGTTGCATCTTTAACTTGTCCAAAGCTATGAAGCAAGAGAATTTCTCTGACCTCAACAAAAACCAAAGCAGCTGCCGTCTGTCTTTTCCCTTTACACAGAAAAAAGTGTTTACGCAACACTGAAGTTTACCCCACTGTGTGGGTAACTGAAGCTTACTTACTGCTTCAAGAGCAGCAGGAGACTCAAATGCTGGCCCAGATTTACCATTTGCCAGAAGACCTATGTGCAGGATAGATCAGTCCACTTTCAAAAGTCTCCTGTGCATGCAGGATATAGCTGTTCCTACAGGTGTGGTCAGCTTTCTCAGCAAGGCAGTACTAATTAAATAGACTCTTCTGTCAAAACAGGAAAGTAGTACTTTTATTAAAAAAATTGTAAAGCTATATTTGAAATAAAAAGGTGTCTCCTCTTCCCATATTATGCAGAACTTTCAGCAGATACAAATTCACAGTTCTCATACAAAGTATCTGCTTAGTTAAGTTTTATCTAGCTGTTCTCACATAACTTCATAAAGCCATTTATCTCAGTCTTCAGTTTCCCTGACAGCAGCCGAGAAGTTTTCAAACAAAAAGCGTTAGAGCTGCCTTTTCCAAGACACTGTAATATGAACTAACTTCCTTTTTCACGCTAGCTATTTCTTAGTATGAAGTGTCTCATACTGCAACCTTACAAACTGTTTTTAAACAAAGCAAATGCCTGACCTCAGAGCTCTCAATTTCTGCAACTGCACTTGCATGTGATTATCTCCAACATTTCATTCACTAACTAAATTTTTACAAGGCAGCTTCTACTTTAGGTTGTCACAGCATCTGGCAATCTTACAAATGATGTTCTACCTCATATGCAAAAAACCGGTCAAAACACACTATTATGATCACACTTTTCTATTGAAATCTTTACTTTGGGTAGACTGTTAGTATTTCATAAGTTAAACACAGCTTACACAGGGGAAAAAAACTACTGGCCAACAGGAAACCGCCCCCTTTTCTTGTAACTGATCACAGCTCTCCTCTATGTATTCCCAAGTCCAAATGCCAAGAAAGTTTTTAGGTTTAAAGGTTAGTATTTTAGCAGCTTTCACTAAAGTGTCAGTTACAAAGATACACAAAACAGGAATTCTCACAAACCAAGTACACTGAAATCTGGACAAAAACAAAAATCCCGACTAACTTCTTGTCGATAACAAACAATCCAGATACACTGGCAGCCAGAACACCACACTACATTCAAATAAAACTTCTAGGTTATGGAACCACATCCCTCCACCAGACTCAAAAGTCAAAAACTGATATTGCTGCCAGACAGAAACACTGCCTAAATCTGACAGTTCCTGTAAAAACTGCTTTTTACTGACCTACCAGGAGATCAGCAGCGGAAGCTGCCAGAGGTATTTCCAATTTTGAAGGAAAGTAAACAGAAGAAGGAAGGCAAAATGCCAGCGCCTATAGCCCCGCCGCGCCCCGAGAGCGCCCACCCACAGATTCCTAGTAACGGGTCGGTATTCCCGAAACGCCGCAGCCCCGATCGCGGGGTCCGGGCCCGCTCCCAGAGGAGCGGGGGCCCGGCGCAGGGGCCCGGGGCCGTTCCCGGGGCCGCG